>LPNX010181045.1:360444-480665 GCA_001517045.1 Pseudotsuga menziesii | reverse complement strand
TTCTAACCATACAATTGCATTTGACTTGTAGGAAAGACCACATACATAATCGCCTACAAGCAAAGAAGAATGAAGACTTGTTCCGAATAGCAAGTGACGACATTTAAAATTGAAGAATAATATGACGAGTGCAGTGACATCATTGATGTAGAACCTTCTAGCCACCAAGAAGAAATGGAAGACCAGTGATGCTCCTGTTATGTGTCGATGCACTATTGTTCTAGGTATGGTGGTGTGGCAGAATACAGATGGAATCTTCCTTGGACAAGGGAAGTATGTAGTAGAGATCCTGAAGAGGTTCAGGATGATGGACTGCATGGCTACACCTATGGCATCGAACCTGAAGCTATTGAGTGATGCTTCTTCAGAGACGGTTAATGGTACGATGTATCGTCAGATGATTGGGTCATTGATGTACCTGACGAACACAAGACCAGACATTTGCTTTGCTGTGAACACCTTGAGCCAGTACTTGACAGATCCTAGAAGTGTTCACTTGATTGCTGCAAAGCATATTCTGAGGTACCTGAAGGGTACAATTGATTATGGGCTCAAGTACGATGCGAATCAGAAGATTAACCTGGAGGGTTATGTTGATTCAGATTGGGAAGGCAGTGCCATCGACAGGAAGAGTACTTCGGGATGTTGCTTCAGTATGGGATCAGGTGTGATCTCTTGGTTTAGCAGGAAGCAATCCTGTGTGGCACTGAGTACAGCTGAAGCAGAGTATGTCGCAGCTTGTTCAGCTAGTTGTGAGGCAATATGGCTGTGAAAGCTACTGTCTGATATATTTGATCTCCAATTAGATGCTACTTGTATACACTGTGACAACCAGAGTTGCGTGAAGTTGTCAGAGAATCCACTGTTCCATGACAAGTTGAAGCATATCGAGATCAAGTATCACTATATCAGGGATATGGTGTAGAGAGGAGCAGTGAAGCTCCTGTATGTTACGACAGAGGAACAGATAGTTGATGTATTGATGAATCCATTGGCTAGGCTGAAGTTCGAGTACTTCAAAGAGAGACTTGGTGTTCTCCAGATCGAGGCTTCCTCCCAGAGACAGTGATGAGTCCCAAAGCCATTCTGACGAGCAGGTCAGATGTAAGGGCTGAGCCATTATGTCATGGTGAGAGGATTCAGTTCCTTCCATGTCAGATATGAGTGCTAGAGATCCATAGCCATTCTGACGAGGAGGTCAGATGTAAAGGCTGAGCCATTCTGTCATGGTGAGAGGATTCAGTTCCTTCCATGTCAGATGTGAGTGCTGGCCATTCTATCGAGTAGGACAGATGTAAGGGCTACCGCCATTCTGATGAGCAGGTCAGATGTAAGGGCAATGCCATTCTGTTCATGGCTAAAGGATTTAATTCCTTCCATGTCAGATATAAGTGCAGAAATCTCTCTTCATTTTGTGGATTGAGAGTCTTCCATCATTGTGGCGGAGGTGGCTCCTTCCTGGATGGGATTGAGCCATTCTGACGAGTAGGTCAGATGTAAGGGCTGTGCCATTCTGTTCATGGCTAAAGGATTTAGTTCCTTCCATGTCAGATGTAAGTGCAGAAATCTCTCTTCATTGTGGTTGAGAGTCTTCCATCATTGTGGCAGAGGTGGCTCCTGTTTGGATGGGATTGAGCCATTATGACGAGTAGGTCAGATGTAAGGGCTGTGCCATTCTGGTCATGGCTAAAGGATTAAGTTCCTCCCATGACAGATGTGAGTGCTGGCCATTCTGTCGAGTAGGATAGATGTAAGGGCAATTGCCATTCTCTATGAGAGTGGAGGCGCCTGGTCAGTTACCAGGTAGCTCAGTCGAGGACTGGGGACCATTCTAATATGACTGCTGGGATGTGTTCTCATAGGATCAGATGTGAGTGCAAGCCTTTCCATCAGTGTGGTTGGATGTGTTCCCCTGGATGGATGTAAGTGCAGAGCCTTTCTGGAGTGACTGCTGGGATGTGTTCTCGTAGGACCAGATATAAGTGCTGAAATCTCTTATCACTATGATAGGATGTGTTCCTATCTGGATAGGAGTCTTCCATCAATGTGGTTGGATGTGTTCCCCTGGATGGTTGCGCCTTTCTGACGAGGAGGTCAGATGTAAGTGCGGAAATCTCTTATCACTGTGATAGGATGTGTTCCTGTCTAGATAGGAGTCTCCCATCAGTGTGGTTGGATGTGTTCCCCTGGATGGGATTGTTCCTTTCTGACGAGTAGGTCAGATATAAGTGCAGAGCCATTTCACAGATGGTAGTAGGTGTGTCCTACCATGCTGGTAATTATAAGTGCTGAGCCATTTCATAGATGATAGTAGGTGTGTCCTATCATGCTGGTGAATGTGAGTGCTGGGCCTTTCTGACGAGCAGGTTAGATATAAGTGCTGGGCATGCCTTTCTGACGAGCAGGTCAGATATAAGTGCTGGGCGAATACCTACATGAGGGTAGGCCTACAACCAGCATGAAAAAGGGCTGGCTCTGTAGAACTTCCTATGATGAGATAGTATACACATGATGATGACTAGAGGAGATCCAGATCGAGAGATGATCCAGATCCAGTTATGATGACTCTGAGAGATCCAGATCGAGTGATGATCCAGATCCAGCAGTGGTGATCCAGATCAAGTGATGATCTAGATCCAATCCAGTGATGTTGTTCCAGATCGAGTGATGATCTAGATCCAGTGATGCCATTTGATGTTGATCCAGATCGAGTGATGATCCAGATCCAGTCCAGTGATGTTGATCCAGATCGAGTAATGATCTAGATCCAGTGATGCCATTTGTGTTGATCCAGATCGAGAGATGATCCAGATCCAGATGACTTGAAGATGAAGATGACTTGAAGATGAAGATGCCTTAAAGACGAAGATGATCCAGGTGATACATAGAAGAAGACCAGTGCTGAAAATTGTGTCGAAAGAATACCTTCCTAGTTAAGAGGGAGTGTTGATGTATATGAAACTTTGGAATGTATTCTTATATGTATTTTATATATTGTAACCCGATGTTTATTCCGGGATGTTTCTATTATGTATTTGAGTCATATTGTCTTACCCCGATGTTCCGATCGGGAGGATTAATAATGTAAACAAGTCTTGTCAAGTCATTAGGTAAGTCCCCACAGTTTCGGGGCACTTGGGTTATTATACACAAATTAAGGTGTAGGCTCGAGTAAGTAATTATAAGTTAATCCTACATGGTTGAGTGTACTTCAAGTCAACGGAAGAATATAAATAGAGAGTGAGAGTCTCTCTATTTATCACTTATGAATTACATCACTTGCTCTGTCAAGTGTGGCGCACCTTTGGAGAAGGAAATACTTTGGCTTGACAGAAGACCGAAGGCTGTTGTTGTGTTGGGAGGTCATCTTACTGTTTTGGGATCACATCTTGTGGTGATACTATCTTAGAGGAAGTTGAGGGGTTTTCTCCATTTATGGTTTCCCCTCCTAAAATCTGTGTGTCTCTTGTCTCTTGTGATGTGCTTATGTAATTGATGTGCTTGTTATTATCTCAGTGAAAAGATCTTAACATAATGCTAGCTTAAATGTTGAAAAACTAACATTAACGGGATGACCCAAAACCTCCACGATAGCACGCCAACGAGTGAAATCCAGACAGCTGGGTACGTGAAACAACTAATCGACAAGGACTGGAGTAGACACGATTTTAAACAAGGATAATAATAAAATAAAACTCCACCTCTATATATAAACCCTCAATAAAAGAATCGGTGGGTAAAAACCCTAATGACAGTCAGAAGCTCTAAACATCAGGAGGACAAATCAAACGACAGCTACAACGGCAGACATACAAACTACTACGGATCCGTGACAACATAAAACCCGTCAGTGGTCAGAAGTTCTAAATGCTAAGGATCAAAGCTTAAAACTTAAGAATCTCTGCAGTATCGGTGATTCAAACCTAAGCATTGCCGCAGTGTCAGCGATGCCGAGCACTATCATCGCGATGGTCATGTAACGGAGATCGAAAAGACTAACCATTAAGCATCGAAACTGGAAAGTGAAAGGACTAACCCTCGGACTACTTATTGACTTCCATCCGAAATGTCGGCGACGGAGAGAACTAATCCTCCGACCACTATCGAAAATTGTTCCGATAGCAATAAAAAACTGTTAGGATTATTAATCCTCCCTTGTCCAAATTTGTTCATATGTCTAAATCAAGAGTCATGTCTAAATCAGGAGTCCATCTAGTCTATTTATAGTCATTAACACCATTGAGTCCACTTGACCTAATTGGGGCACATGTTTCAGTTACTAAAGTGTGGGGAACACTAATTGAGGCTCACTGCCACTGATTGCACTTGATTGCATCAGTTTAGGAGCCTCCTAGACCAATCCCTACAATTTAGGAAGCCACTGGGAGTGCTGAAACCAACCAAGGTCAGTTCACTTCAGTTAATAACTAGTCAAGCTAAGTTAGGAGTCAGTTACATTCAATTCTAGTCCTCTACATTCAGTTAGCGCTAGGTTTACTTGACTACACTCATGTGGGGTGCATTTCTCACCTACCACTATCAGTTAACCTTAGTCAACACTGAATGTAACACTTGATTTGTGTTTTAGAGCTCCGATGAACTCCAGTTATGGTTTAGACAAGGTCAGTTAACTATTGAGTCCTCCGATAGTGATTTATACAAGGTCTTGATTACCTACAGTCAAGTAGAGTCTAATCAATTTGAACTTCCTCATGTGGATTCAAATTGCTTGTGGCTATTAAAGCCATTGTACTTCATTGTAATTATCTATCTAATTACTCTTTGATTAATGAAAAGCATTCACAACTGCAAGCCATTTTTGTACTGTTTCATTCTTCAATAACTGAGTAAATTGTGTGATCTATCATGTGAGTTGTGTGTTTGTCTATAGATTTATGTGCTCAATTTAATATGGTATCAGAGCCTTGGTGGACAAGGCACTTCTCCTCATCAGATATCCTACTGGATCATTTTTTTTGTTTTGTAGGTACAACTTCGAAATGATTTCATCTCTGATGAGACAAGGTCTCTATCAGGTGTCTATTGGACTCGGTAAAGATTGTTTTAGTAAGATTAACTAGCTGAATAAAAGTGATGGAGCTTTTGGAACAATGGCAACAAGTCTTTCTCCTAGCTTGCGCTACCTCATTAGATCTATTGAAGACCCGAAGGAACTCTGGACAAGATTGGACAGAACCTTTGGAATGATTTATGAGGATCATAATAGCACTTTGGAGAGAACATCCAGCACCATAAGCATCCTTGATCCAAAAATCTCGGCCTCCACTATCTCTGATGAAGTTGTTCAAGATGAAGAAGCAGAAACTTCTACATAGTCAATTCGAATTGAAGACAGTCTCCATGCAGTGACTCCTTCTCCTGATGCTCCAGAAGTTCATGAGATCTATGATATCTCATATTCTCATATTTCTGAAACCGAAGAAGACATTCAAATCTCTGATATTGAAGAAAAATTCTACTGCACTTCCATGCAAACATTCACCGGTGATTTTCCTTTAAATTCTGTGCAAAATTTACCAGTAATTGCTTCCGAAAGTGAAGAGAAATTTGATTTTTCTCCCTCTAATGTTGCTGCTGGTGTGAAAATATGTAATACCTTGGATATTTTGGAAGAAATATCATATTACCAGAGTGATCCATTCACTCCCCATGATCTATATTTTCCAGCAAATTCCTGCAGGATTGCATGCACCAAAATTCAGAATTTTGAAGAAGAAGAAAGCTGTGCATCCACCGTCTCGGTTAACCATTTATTTGAATCTGATATTAACCTTATTGGATCTGATATGATCTTATTTAGATATGATCTGATATTTTTTTATTTAATATATAAAATTCATAATCTTTCAGTACCACTTGTAGCTATTCTCACCAACGGTGTGAAGAAACAAGTACCGCAAGTCTCCTACAAAACTGTTGCTGGGGATTTGATTCCATTTAACAGTTTTGGATCTGTTTTGAACCTATTTAGATCTGATTTACTTTATAATCTGATATTATTTGGTTCATATTTTAAAATCGAAAATCCGTCGGTCATGCTTGTAGCTGCTCTCACCAATTCCGGTGTGAAAAATCAAGTACCGCACTTTCTCTTCAAAACTGCTGATGGGGATTTGGTGTTAGTTTCCTCATATGAGTTTGCTGATATTTTATTATGTGATTTATTATCTATTTCAGAAGCTATATCAGACTATGGAGCTCAAGCATTCGCTCTCTACAGTCCCAGTGCTTCTTTACCATTGATCACATGCTCATCTCCTCACAGAACTAGTAAAGAGGAAGATTTTCTGCATCCGCCTGGACACCTGCTCCTAACACTTGGGGATGTTCTTACCACTCATGTTTTACTGTTCATGGATGCAACATATCAGTTTCTTGAGTGTCCCACACATGGTTCGAATCCTCAAGAACCTTTTCTCTCTTTTCAGTTGACTTCAGTTGCTCTACATGGGTCCAGTCTTCATCCGGCAGCTGTCTATATTTCTGTTTTAGTTGAGCATATCATTCTTCTTCCAAAGAGGAAGATTCCTCTAGACATAATGATGGAGAGGTTCACATGCTAGGCCCCAGGATACCTATGCATAGAAGAACCACATTGATCCTGATTCTACCTACTTAATTAGAGGGGGGGATTTTTTCCCATGTGGTTTTTCCCCAGCACCTTGTTTTTGAGCAGTTACTTTACTTTACTTGATGTAATGGGTGACCTATGGTCTTAGTTACCAGGGCCCACAGTTTTTCCAAGTTAGCATTCAGGGGGGGTGTTAGGATTATTAATCCTCCCTTGTCCAAATTTGGTCATATGTCTAAATCGGGAGTCATGTCTAAATCAGGATTCCATCCAGTCTATTTATAGTCATTAACACCATTGAGTCCACTTGACCTAATTGGGGCACATGTTTCAGTTACTAAAGTGTGGGGAACACTAATTGAGGCTCACTGCCACTGATTGCACTTGATTGCATCAGTTTAGGAGCCTCCTAGACCAATCCCTACAATTTAGGAAGCCACTGGGAGTGCCGAAACCAACCAAGGTCAGTTCACTTCAGTTAATGACTAGTCAAGCTAAGTTAGGAGTCAGTTACATTCAGTTCTATTCCTCTACATTCAGTTAGCGGTAGGTTTACTTGACTGCACTCATGTGGGGTGCATTTCTCACCTACCACTGTCAGTTAACCTTAGTCAACACTGAATGTAACACTTGAGTTGTGTTTTAGAGCTCCAATGAACTCCAGTTATGGTTTAGACAAGGTCAGTTAACTATTGAGTCCTCTGATAGTGATTTAGACAAGGTCTTGGTTACCTACAATCAAGTAGAGTCTAATCAATTCGAACTTCCTCATGTGGATTCGAATTGCTTGTGGCTATTAAAGCCATTGTACTTCATTGCAATTATCTATCTAATTACTCTTTGATTAATGAAAAGCATTCACAGCTGCAAGCCATTTTTGCACCGTTTCATTCTTCAATAACTGAGTAAATTGTGTGATCTATCATGTGAGTTGTGTGTTTGTCTATAGATCTATGTGCTCAATTTAATAAAAACAATCCATTTACAGTCAAAAAGGTTTAAACAATAAATCAAAAAGAGGTAAAATTCATAGATCGGCGAGAACAAAATTGTCCATCGGGACGTTCATCGTGTCCCTTCCAAAACGTCAGCGGCATAGAGGACTAATCCCCGGCTCAATCTTCAACAAACTTCTGACAGCGATAAAAATAATCAAGAATCAAATGTTAACCTTTGAAAAAATAAAACAAAACTCCACAGTATTTTATGCATTGGCTAGACAAACGATAGTGCTAGATCATTCAAATCCAGAAACAAAGGAAAAACAATTGAACTTACTTCTGACTTCAAAAGATCAAAATTTATAGCAAAGGAAAGACAAATTTCAGGAAACCAAACAATCCTAGGCTAGATAAAAATAAAAGGAGGGTTCAATTTTTTTTTTTAAATTTGGGAAAAGGTTGCAGCTGCAACAATTGGAGACTACCTGGGGAATACAGATCTCTTGACAATTTCTTCTTTGAGCAGTAGACTTTATTGATAATACCAACATGCTGAATTCTTCTAGATGTCTAGATTTCCCAAATGGTAGAGGTATGCACTTTAATCATTGATGATAGTCCAATTTAGGGAAAATGGAAACCAAGATTTCAAAGTCTAGATAACTCTTTTGAGGCCAAGAATATGAATTTCATTTTTTACCTCTGCCTTTGGGTAGCTACCAGCTTAGACACCATGGGATTGTAACATATGGTAAACAGAAATATTGGTTTGTTCCTCATTCCCATGCCATTTCACACTTTTGTGCTTTTGGACTTTTGTCCTCTTTTGAGTCCTCCTACATGGCTTCTTTCTGAAATTTTTATTCAGGCTCCTCTATCCATAGTGTCCTTTTGTGTGAGAGAGGTATTGATCTTTTCATCTCACGAACGAAGAAGAAATTTGGCAATCTTGTACTAATATCGTTCAGTACTTTGTTTTGATACATATTGCTTTCTTAGGATATTTTGACTCTTATTTTCCTTTTGGATTTCAATTTTTGGCATGGGATCCTTTACATATAATATACCATTTACCATGCTTCCTCTCCATGTGTATTTTACTGTCACCCCCTAAGACATTTTTAAATGTGAGATGGATGGGGCCTCAAAATAGTATTCCAGACCTTTTGCCCCTGATTTATTTTACAAGGATTAAGTAGCACTTCAATGTGTTCATAGCAATTTAGGAAAACTGCTAAACGAGAAGAAGTTCTTTCAAATAAATCAATAGTACACAGTCTTGTAATCAAAGATTTTAGTTAATCCAAAATTCTGATGAACTCCATGTAACCAAAAGTTGTGCTTCTTTATTAAAATCAATCAAACCCTAATTAAAAAAAAACAAAAATAAAACAAACCAATCTGTTTATTTATGTACAAGATAACCAAGAAAGAAAAACCAAGAAAAATAAGGTTTGAGAACTAAACCATTAACTGGTAAGTTCTCTTCCCACCCCTGTAAATATTGCAACTTGTAAATTGAGGGGCCAAGCTTGGTTGCAATTTGAAAAGGGCCTACCCATAACTATTGAAACTTAATGTGCTTTCCCTTTTCATTGTGTGGATGATCCCACTTAAGAACCAGGTCTCCTACTTCGAATTCTTTGTTCCCACCTTTATGCTTATCAAACCAACGTTTCACTACTTCCTGTTGATGCTTAAATCTTTCTTTGGCTTTGGACCTAGACTCTTCCGACTTCAAACGATTATAGATTCTGATCTGAAGGATTTCATTATTAGTACCTCTAGATTCCTGAGTTATTATGGATGATGGTAACAGAATGTTGGGAGGAAGAATAGCTTCTTTTCCGTAAAAAAGTGTGTATGGTGACACACCTAAGGAATTCTTGGTTGTGACTCTATCAGCCCAAAGAGCATTAGATAACGATAAATGCAAACTTCTCTAATTTTCTATTATGGTTTTCTTTAGAATTCTAATCAAATTCTTATTTGTAGATTCTGCCAAACCATTTCCTTGTGGGTAATAGTTTGCAGAATAATGCAAATTAATTCCTCTTTCATTAGCAAATGCAGTTAATATAATAGAAGAAAAGTAAGTAGCATTATCAAAAATCAGGGAAATTGGAACCTCAAACCTAGTCATAATGTGATCTTGTAAGAAATCCATGATTGCATCTTCATTCACTTTGCGTAATGGAATGGCCTCGACCCATCTAGTGAAGTAGTCAGTTTCCGTCAAAATGTACTTGTGCTACAAGGAAGAATTTGGGTTTATCTCTCCAATGATATCAATCCCCCATTGTTTGAATGGTTTTGTTATCATCACTGGTTTTAAAAGCCCTGCTACTTTAGCTTGTCTTCCACCACCTCTTTGACAAGCATCACACTTTCTGACATGAGCATGAGCATCCTTAAACAGTGTAGGCCAATAATATCTGGCTCTGAGAATCTTATAGGCTATTGTATCTCCGGAGAAATGACCTCCACGAGGCACATCATGCAATTCTATTATGACATTCTTTGCATCTTCTTGTTCTAAGCATCTGAGAAAAACTCCATCATAATTCTTTCTGAATAATACTCCATCAATTATCTGATATGAAGCTGATTTAAGGCATAATGCTCTTCATTGTTTGGAATTCCAATGTTTCGGCAAATATCCTTCTTAAAGGTAATGAACTAGGTCTTGGTACCAGGAATCTGGAGCTGTGAATAGAGGACATACATCCACTATATGCAACTCAACTTCATTATCCCGACTGTTTTCTTCATTATCTTTACCTTCAGCCATTAGTTTACACAATCCTTTCCCTTTTACTATGGATGGTAGTTTGAACTCAAGACCATATTCTTGTAAGGATGTTACCCAATTGCCTCTTCTTTCTCCTAATTCCTTTTGTACAAAAAGAGATCTTACAGCTGGGTGTGGAACTATTACCTTAGTATGGTTCTTAAGTATGTATGGCCTGAATTTCTTTATCACTTTAAAAACTGCATAAGCTTGTTTATCAACAGCTGGATAATTCAATTCAGGTCCCTACAGGCCAGTGCTCATAAATGATATGGGGTACTCATCTCCTGCATCTTCCTTTTGTGTAAGCACCACTGCTAATGAATCATCGGATGCAAAAGTGTACAGAATAAATATTTTTTGAAATTCATAATTTTGAGTGATGGTGCATGAGAAATAGATGTTTTTATCTTATTGAATGCATTCTTTTCCACATCAGTCCATTTAAATTGTACACGTTGTTTAACCATCTGCTGCAAAGTTTGACAATTTGAGCAAAATCTGGTACAAACCTTCGCACAAAATTAATTGTCCCCAAGAATGACTGCATACCTTTTTTTTTATGGGGTAAAGGGATCTGTTCTATGGCTTTAATCCTTTTTGGGTCTATGGAGATCCCTTTTTTAGAAAAAACATGACCCAATAGCTTTCCTTCAAGGACCGCAAACACGCATTTCTTAGGATTCAATGAAATACCATATTTTCGACAACGCTCGAAAATTTGTTTCATATGGAATGCATGTTCCTCTCTCTTTTTTGAAAATATTGTGACATCGTCGAGATATACCAATACACTATGGCCAATCAGACCGCGGAAAGCTATATCCATGGCCCTCTGGAAAGTAGCTCCAGCATTAATGAGTCCCAAAGGCATTCTCCTTTAAGAAAAAGTTCCCCACTTGGTTCTAAATGTGGTTTGAAGCCTATCCTCTTTAGCTAATAATACTTGATTATAGCCAGAGAATCCATCTAATAATGAAAATAATTCAGAACCTGAAACCATCTGCAATATTTGCTCCATGGGTGGGACTAGATAGCTATCTTTATCTGACGCACGGTTGAGGTTTCTGAAATCTACACAGAGCCTAATCTCTCCTGAATTTTTCCTTACTGGTGGAAAATTTGACACCCATTCCGAATGTATGACTTTGAATATGATTTTAGCATCCAACAATTTTCACTTCACTTTGAATTAAAGGTTCCAGCTTCGGATGCATCTTCCTCAAAGGCTGTTGGTAAGGCTTGACTCCAACTTTAATCGAGATGTCATGTTGTATAATATTTGTGTCATAAGTTTTAAGCTCTTCATATGTCCAAGCAAACACATCTTTGTACTGTTTGAACAGACTAATGAACTTACTAATTTCACCTGAATAATAACACTTCCCCAAATTTACATATTTGGGTTCGGCTTCGGTCCCCAAATTTATTAGCTCAAATCGCAAGGATGAGCTATGAGTCTTTATATTTGCTGGATTTCTAAACTTGTTGTCTAATTCAAACATTTGTTCCAAGGTTCTGACTCCCTTAGGAATAAAGTTCCCAAATTTTAATTATGCTTCACGTTCTTCATCATCTATTATTGCTCCTTTAAAAGTCTCATCATTCATCAAGCATTCCAAAATTTGTTGATCATCGTCAAAAACCCGTAGATTTGTGATCATATCCAAAACAGAAGGCCTGAAAACTAACTAATTCAATAAAGCATCTATTATTAGAAGGTACTATCCTTGCAGCTGAGGTAGCTAGTAAATCAGCTGCCGTATTCTTTAATCTAGGAATGGATACAATATTGAATACCTGAAAGTTTATAAACAAATCCCAAACTTCATTTTGATATGCTTTTAAATGTGGTGAAATACAGTGTATCTTATTTTGAATTTGCTTAACAACAATTTCAGAGTCTCCATACACTTTCATATTTTTCACTTTTAGTTCTATTGCCTTTTTAAGTTCCTGAACTAGTGCTTCATACTCTGTTGTATTATTTGTACATTCGAATTCTAATCTACAAGAAAGAAAATGTTTATTTTTCTTTGGATCAATCAGGACACAGCCAGCTCCTGATCCTTCCAATGTTTTAGATCCATCAAAAAAAGGGCCCAAAAACTATCTACTTCTACTGAAGTTGAATTTAAAACTACATCTGAAACTAAATCTACTATTTTACAGTCAATCTCATCAGCCCGTGAAAATCGAAGGAGATCAGGCTGGGTGTTAGGTATACTACTGGCTTCTTTAGCTTGGTAATTTCCCGATTCCAATTCAATGAAGTAATTTCCCAACACAGAGTTTACTGGCACGTTCTTTCCTTCTAACTGAGTAACATTGTATTTCATTTGAGGTTATCTTAATATTTTTATTTGGTTTGGACTTCCCTTATAAGGAAACCATAAATGTGACCAATCCAATGCAAAGTATCCATCTAACCTTGCCGCCTATTCTCGACTCAAAACCAATCCATAAGCATCTCGTATGTCAGCTACTACAATGTCAATGTATTGACATACCCTCTCATCTGCAGATAAGCGATGATTAGAGCATCTTCCATTTCTCCTATTACTTTCACAGCTGTCCTGTCTAATTGAATAACTTGCCAAGTAGATAATTTAGGTTGTCCATTAATTTTCTTGCAGACTGACCATGGCATAACGTTGACTGATGCTCCTAAGTCCACTCAATAATTGTGCATAGTTGAAAATCTCAAAAGTTAGGACAAATGTTGGGGTTTCATATTTAGACTTACCTCCCACACTTGCTTCACCAATTTCTTCATCAGGTTGGTTGTCAGTGGAAAGCTCTTCTTCTGGTACCTCAAGTGATTTTAACAGTTTCTCTTTTTGCTGAGGTACATTACACATTTCAAACAATGAGATATTTTCCTTAGCTTTTTTAATGTCTTCCACAGTATCATAACCCATTTCATGCTCTTTGAGATTCCTTTTGACATTATCAATCTTATCTTCAACAAGCTTAACAGGCATGTTAATTTTCTTCGGATTTTGACTTGAAATGGTAAATTCAGGTATTTTAATAGTTGCAGTGTCCTTTTGTATCTTCTTCATATTTTCTTGAAGTTTCTTGATCTTAGGAAGTATTGACTTGTCTTCTTTTAACAAACTCGGACTTCTTGTTGTCACATTGGTTTCTAATGTTTCCTCTTGTTTCAAAGAATCTTCTTCTTCTGTATCAAACATTGAGACACAATCCCATAAAATCAAAGTATCTTCCTCTTGTTTTTCTATAGATTGATTATCTTTTTCTTCCTCTTTACCAGTTTATGTCAGTTTGGAATCCAATAATTGATTCATTACCAAGGTCATAGAATTTATCCATTGGAGGCAATTCTTCTCAGAATGAGGTTGTTGATGAAAAGTACAAAAATGATCCATGCCTACATCAGTTAAATTCATTGCTGCAGGACTGTGTGGAGGAGGCTTAGGTTGACTGTTGTCTTCCCTTTTCTTATAATAAGGCTTATATGATTTATGAGCTTCTTTCTCTTTCTCTAAATCTATCACTCTGTTATATAACTTTTGCATCATCTTCAACATCCCTTCAAAATCCTGTGACCGCTCATCCTTAGGCTTGGTCAGTAATAAAGGTTTCTTGCTTCCAATTGTCTTTTCTTTCGACTACACAGGATAATTTTCTATGCTTTCCATCTCAGCCTCCACCTTCTCAGCTTCTTCCTAAGTTTCTGTTAATGTAGGTCCCACTGATCTCTTGGCAAACATGGCTAGATCAGGCCCAAGGGCTGAGGTATAGTATTCTATCAGGGCATTTTCAGATGGCTTATTTACTGCAGTAAAATTGTTTAGGTAAGCAAATATTTGAGTGAAATCATGTACTTTTTGTTTTCTTTCTTTCTTTAGAGCACATAACCCCTTCATTAAGGATGCATGAGTTTTCTTAACCGCATATTTACTTCTAAACATTCTCTCAAATGTGTTCCAATCCGTGGTTGAATTTTCAGGAAGTGCAAAATACCATGAGGCTTCTTTACCTTTCAGAGTGTGGGGAAACAATCTACACACTACAGCTCCATGCTCCCTAGCTTGTAATCCTTCTGTAGCTACGTAAAAACTTTGTAAATGATCATCTACCAAAACTCCTTCACCTAGTTCAAACTTGGGTAACATCTTGTCAAAATCTTGAGGCAAATCTTGTAAGGGAGGTGTCAAATTTAAAGGTGACCTAGCTCTCCAAGCAGGCAGTGGAGGTGGTTGGATGGCATTTACATTAGCCATGATTCTAAGTGGAGAATGAGGTTGTGACTGAACTGGGGTCCGACAAAGTGAATAGTAAGGTGAATCTGGGTCCAATTGATTCGAAGATTGGTCAACTTCTTATAAGGCTGCTTCTACCAGTTCTTCAAGATCTTCTACCAAAAGTGAGTCTTCAAATTGAGGGCGATCTTTCTTTTGATACTCTCTTCTAAGTAAGACAAAAATGATAGGTAATCCTCCAATATTTTTAGCAATATGCCCTAGTGATTCTTCTTAAATCATCAACCACTTCGTTATCTACAGGGTACAGATACCCTTTCTTTTTATCTTCAGGAGTGGATTTGTGAAACAAACTAATTTCAGAACTGTTACCAGTGGAGTGATTTCAAGGAAGTGAGCTTCCTCGGCAAGCCATGCACTGGTGGCCCTCCTTCTAGCACCAAAAATTTTTGAGGCCTGGAAAGTCACAGGTAGCAACAGATAGGGATTCTCCACAATAAACGTTCCCAACTAGCCCATTACTATTTGATATGGGGAATCCGTCTGGTTTACGGTCCAGCTACCGTAGGTCAAGTAATAAATTAAAATGTTTTACCAATTATGGCCCAGTCCACCGTGTATATTTTTAGTTTTTTTTGTTTAAGATATGATGTGCAAGTGCCTATATAGAAATGCAAAATTGATAGAGATAACGAGGAGTGTCACAATGTGATGCGCAGGTTCTTACCTCTCGTCTTACCTCTCTCGCATCTAAATCACAAACAGCAAGAAATTAACTATAGCCAACTAACCTATCCCTAGGGAGCAGAATTATCAATTGACAATGAGTAATGTATTTTTGCACATGCATTAAGAAAAATTAGAGATAGCTGTTACCTATTTCAGAACACATGAACATTAATAGAAATATGAACAACAAGATAGCTTATTGTTTATGAAAACCTTCATTACTCACAATGGAAATTTCACAGAATAAACTAGAGTGCATTCATAACATGAACCAAATTCAATGAGTTAGAATGATCTCATAGTTAATGGGCATAAGTTGAAAACGAAATAATTCACATTCAACAGATCCATCGCAAAGCATTTGAAACATTCCACCAAACTTTCTCCAGCAGAAACTTGTAATTCTTTATTGTAAAAGGAAGTAGTTCTTCTTACAATATACTCTCAAAAATTGCTTGGGAAAGAAGTCCTCCTACATCTAAACTCTCCTATATGTATACAAAAAAGCAAAACCTTTGGGCTTCCCCTCAATGACTTTTGGGCTTCCCCAACCTCTCAATCCCAAAACTTTGTCTTGTAGTAAGTACTCATAATTTATACAATATATTACATTTCAAAACAAAAATCCTTTAAAACACTTTATGAAGAGGGGCCCGCTTGGTCATTGATGAACTTTTTCCATGCTTGAGCCTCCGCTGCTATACCTTCAAATCCGGAGGGTTTGAGAAAATGGATACTTATCTCATATTTAGCTGCCTAGTTCCTTACCCCTTCTATTCTTGTGGGACTGAGGCACAGTTGATCCTCCTGGAGGTGTATACTTACAGTTGCATGTGTGACTGCATTCTTTAAGATCTGTTAATATAGATCCTTTACTTGTTGGATCTCTTCCTCATATTCCTAACATCTATTCTGTAGATGCTCTATAAACACTTTATGCTCTAGAATTGCGTCCAATCTCCTCTCTGCTGAAATCTAGCATCTATTGTACGTAGCAAGAACCCTTCTGCAGTATTCGGCACATGCTCCTTTCATTTTCTTTACATTTTTCTTGAATTCTTCCGCAATATTGATTGCAAACTCCAATAAATCATAATCCTACTTTAAACTTTGCCGATCTTTAACCGGTAGCTCCGTAGGAGGTTCCTCATATGTTTCTATCCACAATATTCTTCCCGTCAGAATCTCCAGAATCTCTTGAGATCTGTCCAAAAAATAAGACGTAGTGTCCAAAATCTCTTCTAATCTGTTATCTATTTGTAAAATCTTACATCTTTCTTCCTCAACACACATTTGTAAATGGTGAATTTTCCTTCTCTGAGTGAGAACATGTTCTTTTAGAGGCTGGAAGTCTGTCTTCTATTCTATAGCATCCTTCAGTGATGCTGTAAATGAAGTATTCTATTCTTCCAAGGCTGCCACCTGTATTTGATATTGCTTTTCTCTTTCTTCCGCGGTGGCCTTCTCTGCCTCTAAATCAGCAATTATACTTTGTAGCTAGTCCTTTTCTGCACTCAGAGTTTCATAGGAGACCTAGAGGTCATCATTCTCAGTCTTGAACACTTGATGCTCTAACTGTAGCCTCTGTAATTCTACTAAGCTTTTCTGAGCATCCTTTTTTGCTTTCTCTACAGAAACTTCTAAAGCTACCTTATTTGCCTGTAGAGTCTAGAGTTTTGTCTTTGAAGTCCTCACTTCATTCTGCATGTCTGCATATTTCCTCTTCAATTTATGACCTTCATCCCTCTATATCTTCAGTGTTTATTTTAATTGAGCTTCATTCTTTCTTAACTGCTCAAGATCCGTCATCAGCCTATCTACGTTATCTTTAGTAGCTTGGGTTAATGCCACCCCAGCTCTTGCTGTCAATCTTGGATTTGCATCTGGTCCATATACCAAACTCTTATCAGTTATCATCTTTCTGGATTGTCATCCAGTTTCAACCTTTTTCTCGGTTCTTTTAACAATCCTTTTCTTATCCTTGTCATAGAAAATAGTACTAAAGTCAAGTACCTCCTCCCCTTCTTTTTGCATGAAAGGGATCAAATTCATTCCAGAAAACACAGCTTGCCCTTGAGTGCTGCCAAAAACTACAGCAAGATCCTGGGGATCTGGATTATCTTGTCCATGCCCTTGATCAGTATGACCATGTCCCTCCTGTGTATCCATCTGTTCAATAGTCTGTTGGTCTTTTTGAGATCTTGTTAATCTCAGACCTTCACTTTCTTCTTGTCTTTTCTTTATCTCTGCTTCTTCCTTCCTCTTTCTCTCCTCCTCTTCCTTCTTTGTTGCTTCCTCTACAACTCTCTTTCTTTCTTATTCTTCATTCTTCATCCAACTCTCTGCCTCTTATTCTAGTATTCTAGCATCTTCTTCCCTCTTTTTGGCCTCTTCTTCTTCTGTTGTCTTGGTCTTCTATGTAGTTTTGCCTTTTCCAGCCACAGTAGTGATTTTTTATTTAAATCTCTTCTTTAGGGCATTCATGTTGTTTGTGCTCCTGAATGTTTCCTCGTCCTTGTCCCAGAAGTTGGTATACTCAAAATGAATTCTTTCCTCTTTGCAGTGTTCTGCTACCTTATTTCGGGAGTCATTCCTGTGAAAGTTCATCTCACCAAAACAGAAGTGCTCCAGCTCCTACACATATTCTGTAGTCTGTTTTACCTTTGAAAACTTATAACTCCCTAGCCAAAAAGGTATGGAAGGATATGCTACCTTTTTATGCTCAAACAAGAAACTCCCCACACCATCAAGATACACCTTCCTAACTGCCTCTTTATGTAGCACATAATCAGTGGCATATTTAGGGAGTAGAGAAGGTGCCCTAGAACCACCATACATTCTGATATACATTCCTTCCTTAGTTAAATAATAGTCTCCATATTATTCAATGACTTTGAACGATTCTTCGGACATGTAGTTGCATTCAGTCAAGAAAATTAGAGTGTACAAAGGCATGATGAAGTGTTCACATATTTCTCTGTAGTAGCTATAGTGTTTGCGTACCCAAAATAATTTATATGCAGTGTATACCGAGGTCTTGTCCCTATCCCAATTACACCTCAAGGTTGGAAAAGAATGGGTACATAGTATACAGTCAACTAGGATAGAGCTCATGTAGAGCTCTGACTTCTTCTGTGACATGCTCCCAAGGCTGAAGATATGCATGCTGAGAGGCTATTTGACACTGTGTTTTCCCAATTGAATATGGTTCCTTGAGTGGCCACAGAAAATAATTGGTATCCATCCTAATTTGAAGCTTTTTCCATGAGCTCTCCCAAAAATTCTATTCATCGTCAGTGCAATAAACCTATAGGGATTCCGAAGAGTAGATGTATCATATTCTCCTGAAGGCCTGGTTCAAAATTTCTTCCCTGGTATCATCATTATTTTTACTGTTTCTACCGGGTCCAAATATGTCTCTTTCAACTAGCTTTCTGTTAAGTAAATCTGAACAGGAGGCAGATGATATGCCATGGAGACATAAGCAGGGTTGTATGTAGTGTAACCCTGTTTAGCAATATTCTCCAGGATCATCATCGTTACATCTACCCTAGGAAGAATCCAACCAATAACCTCTTAGCATGGGAACAACTCAGGTCTTGTGGATACTTTCATAAGAGTCGAATTCTCGATGTTTGCATATATAGTCAGTTCTTCGAATCCTGCATCAGGCACATTCTGATTTGCAATCATCATGTATATCTCATCCCATTTATAATCTGGTTTGACCCCGGTGGTAGCTTTGGTATCTTCATATATGTATTCAACCTTGGTGATGATTTCAACCTCTGGTTCTCCTTCGGCAACAGGAGCCTTCTTCTTTTGTCTTTTGGACATATTTTCTTTGCATTAGTCACCCTGTCATAAATACAGTATGTTCTTAGACCATTTGAGCTTTTACCAAGTGTTTTATTAATGAAGAAAAACTTTATCACCCTATTTACCTTTTCCATATGCATTCTCAAAAATAAACTATACAAAGTATTAATGCATGAAAAGAAAAATGAAAAGGCAAAAGAAACTCCTGCAAGTTGTGTCTTAAAATCCTCTAAGTCCACCGTCTGTAACTAAAAACACAACCCTGATAGAAAAAACTCTTTATTTTAATCTGGGATGCATTCGAACTAATCTAACTCCCCTGGTAAAAGCATGAACCACACTATCAATACTACTGATCCTCAAACCTCTAGACCGTTATACCATTTTATTCAATGCGGAACACCCTAACCAAACAAAACCCTGAAAAACTTTCATCATCCCATGAAAATAGGGTAAACACATACAATAGTTTAAAAGCCCCCCCTGGACAACCATGAGGAACCAAAGAAAGGGTGGTTCAGACAACGTGACGCTTGTCTGCACCAACCCCTAAATCTTTCAGACATGAATAAAATGTTCATAACAGCTCAATTACGGGGGCTCAAAAGAAAAACTCGCTCAAGCAAACCGTAACAATTAAATTCCTCGACCTTAAAACTTTATTGCAAGCATACAGTGAAGAAAAAATAAGCTTTAAGTGGGAAAACCTAAACTCACGGGAAAACCTAAGTGGAAAAACCTACCTAGGAAAAACCCATAGTTCCAATCCATGAATAAGAATCAAACAACAAAGCCGTAGTTTACCTACCTAGAAAAATGCAGTGCAGTTGACGGGATGACCCAAAACCTCCACGATAGCACACCAACGAGTGAAATCCGAACAGCTGGGCACGTGAAACAGCTCAATCGACAAGGACTGGAGCAGACATGATTTTCAACAAGGATAATAATAAAATAAAACTCCACCTCTATATATAAACCCTCGGTAAAAGAATCGACGGGAAAAAAACCTATCGGTGGTCAAAAGTGCTAAACATCGGGAGGACAGTTCAAACAGCAACCGCAATGACGGACATACAAACTAGTACGAATCCGCACAACATAAAACCCGTTGGCGCTCGAAAGTTCTAAACGCTAAGGATCGGAGCTTCAAACTTAAGCATCTTCGCAGTATCGGTGATTCAATCCTAAGTGTTGCCGCAATGTCGGCAATGCCGAGCACTATCGTCGCGATGGTCAAGTATCGAAGATCAGAAAGACTAACCACTAAAGCATCAAAACCAGTGAGTGAAAATACTAACCCTCAGACTACTTATTGACTTCCCTCTGAAACGTCGGCGACGGAGAGAACTAATCCTCCGACCACTATCAAAAATCGTTATGATAGTGATAAAAAACAAGTCATTTACAATAAAAAAGTTTAAACAATAAATCAAAAAGAGGTAAAAGTCACGGATCGGCGAGAACAGAATTGTCCATTGAGACGTTCGTCGTGTCCCTTCCAAAACGTTGGCAGCATAGAGGACTAATGCCACGGCTCAATATTCAACAAACTCCCGATAGCGATAAAAATCATCAAGAAACAAACGTTAAGCTCTGAAAAAATAAAACAAAACTCCATAGTCTTTTATGCATTGGCTAGACAAACGGAAGTGCTAGATCATTCAAATCCCGAAACGAAGGAAAAATAGTTGATCTTACTTCTGACTTCAAAAGATCAAAATTTATAGCAGAGGAAAGACAGATTTCAGGAAACCAAACAATCCCAAGCTAGATAAAAATAAAAGGAGGGTCCAAAAAAAATTTAAAAATTTGGGAAAAAGTTGCAGCTGCAACAATTGGCGACTACTTGGTGAACACAGATCTCTGGACAATTTCTTCTTTGAGCAGCAGACTGTTTTGATAATACCAACATGCTAAATTCTTCTAGATGTCTAGATTTCCCAAACGGTAGAGGTATACGCTTTAATCATTGATGATAGTCCAATTTAGGGAAAATAGAAACCAAGATTTCAAAGTCTAGATAACTCTTTTGAGGCTACAAATATGAGTTTCATTTTTTACCTCTGCCTTTGGGTAGCTACCAGCTTAGACACCACAGGATTGTAACATATGGTAAACAGAAATATTCGTTTGTTCCTCATTTCCATGCCATTTCCATGCTTTTGGACTTTTGTCCTCTTTTGAGTCCTTCTACATGCCTTCTTTATTAAATTTTTGTTCAAGATCCTCTATCCATAGTGTCCTTTTATGTGAGAGGGGTATTGATTTTTTCATCTCACTGACGGAGAAGAACTTTAGCAATCTTGTACTAATATGGTTCAGTACTTTGTTTTGATACATATTGCTTTCTTAGGATATTTTGAATCTTATTTTCCTTTTGGTTTTCAATTCCTGGCATGGGATCATTTAAATATAATATACTGTTTACCATGCTTCCTCTCCATGGGTTTTTTGCTGTCACCCCCTAAGATTTTTTTAAATGTGAGATGGATGGGGCCTCGAAATAGTATTCTAGACCTTTTGATCCTGAGTTATTTTACAAGGACTAAGTAGGAATTCAATGTGTTCATAGCCATTTAGGAAAAATGCTAAATGAGAAGAAGTTCTTTCAAATAAATCAATAGTACACAGTCTTGTAATCAAAGATTTTAGTTAATCCAGAATTCTGATGAACTCCATGTAACCAAAAGTTGTGATTCTTTATTAAAATCAATCAAACCCTAATTATAACAAACAAAAATAAAACAAACCAATCCGTTTATTTATGTACAAGATAACCAAGAAATAAAAATCAAGAAAAATAAGGTTTGAGAACTAAACCATTAACTGGTAAGTTCTCTTCCCACCCCTGTAAATCTTGCAACTTGTAAGTTGAGGGGCCAAGCTTGGTAATAATTTGAAAACGGCCTACCCATAACTCTTGAAACTTGGTGTGCTTTCCCTTTTCATCGTGTGGATGATCCCACTTAAGAACTAGGTCTCCTACTTCGAATTCTTTGTTCCCAACTTTATGCTTATCAAACCAACGTTTCACTACTTCTTGTTTATGCTTAAATCTTTCTTTGGCTTTGGACCTAGACTCTTCCGACTTCAAAAGATTATAGATTCTGATCTGAAGGATTTCATTATCAATACCTCTAGATTACTGAGCTATTATGGAAGATAGTAATAGAATGTTGGGAGGAAGAATAACTTATTTTCCGTAAACAAGAGTGTATGGTGACACACCTAAGGAATTCTTGGGTTTGACTCTATCATCCCAAAAGCATTAGATAACGCTAAATGCCAACTTCTCTGATTTTCTATTACGGTTTTATTTAGAATTCTAATCAAATTCTTTTTTGTAGATTCTGCCAAACCATTTCCTTGTGCGTAATAGTTTACAGAATAATGCAACTTAATTCCTCTTTCATTAGCAAATGCAGTTAATATAATAGAATAAAAGTATAGCATTATCAAAAACCAGGGAAATTGGAACCCTAAACCTGGTCATAATGTGATCTTGTAAGAAATCCATGACTGCATCTTCATTCACTTTGCGTAATGGAATGGCCTCGACCCATCTAGTGAAGTAGTCAGTTGCCGTCAAAATGTACTTATGCTGCAAGGAATAATTTGGGTTTATTTCTCCAATGATATCAATCCCCCATTGTTCGAATGGTTCGGTTATCATCACTGTTTTAAAAGCCCTGTTGCTTTAGCTTATCTTCCAACACCTCTTTGACAAGCATCACACTTTTTGACATGAGCATGAGCATCCTTAAATAGTGTAGGACAATAATATATGGCTCTGAGAATCTTCTGGCCTGTTGTATCTCCAAAAATATTACCTCCAGCAGGCCCATCATGCAATTCTGTTATGTCCTTCTTTGCATCTTCTTGTTCTAAGCATATGATAAAAACTCCATCATAATTCTTTCTGAATAATACTCCATCAATTATCTGTTATGAAGTTGATTTTAGGCGTAATGCTCTTCATTGTTTGGAATTCCAATGTGCCGGAAAATATCCTTCTTGAAGGTAATGACCTAGGTCTCGGTACCAGGAATCTGGAGCTATGAATAGAGGACATAAATCCACCATATGCAACTCAGCTTCATTCTCCCAACTGTTTTCTTCATTATCTATACCTTCAACCATTAGTTTACACAATCCTTACCCTTTTATTATGGATGTTGGTTTGAACTCAAGATCATATTCTTGTAAGGCTGTTACCCAGTTGCCTCTTCTTTATCCTAATTCCTTTTGTACAAAAAGAGATCTTATAGCTGGGTGTGGAACTATTACCTTAGTACGGTTCTTAAGTATGTATGGCCTAAATTGCTTTACCGCTTTAAAAAACTGCATAAGCTTGTTTATCAACAGCTGGATAATTCAATTCAGCTCCCTGCAGACCAGTGCTCATAAATGATAGGGGGTACTCATCTCCTCCATCTTCCTTCTGTGTAAGCACCACTACTAATGAATCATCGGATGCAAAAGTGTATAGAATAAAATATTTTTTGAAATTCAGACTTTTCAATGATGGTGCATGAGTAATAGATGTTTTTATCTTACTGAATGTGTTATTTTCCACATCAGTCCATTTAAATTGTACACTTTGTTTAACCATCTGCTACAAAGGTTTTACAATTTGAGCAAAATCTGGTACAAACCTTCGCACAAAATTAATTGTCCCCAAGAATGACTGCATACATTTTTTGTTATGGGGTAAAGGGATCTGTTCTATGGTTTTAATCCTTTTTGGGTCTATGGAGATCCTTTTTTTAGAAACAACATGATCCATTAGCTTTCCTTCTAGGACCGCAAACATGCATTTCTTAGGATTCAGTGAAATACCATATTTCAGACAACGCTCAAAAAAAAATTTCAGATGGAATGCATGTTCCTCTCTCTTTTTTGAAAATATTGTTACATCGTCGAGATATACCACAACACTATGGCCAATCAGACCACGAAAAGCTATATCCATGGCCCTTTGGAAAGCAGCTCCAGCATTAATGAGTCCAAAAGGCATTCTCCTGTAAGCAAAAGTTCCCCACTTGGTTTTGAATTTTGTTTTAAGCCTATCCTCCTTAGCTACTAATACTTTATTATAGCCAGAGAATCCATCTAATAATGAAAACAATTCAGAACCTGAAACCATCTGCAATATTTTCTCCATGGGTGGGACTGGATAGCTATCTTTATCTTACGCATGGTTGAGGTTTTTGAAATATACACAGAGCCTTATCTCTCCTAACCTTTTCCTTACTGGCACCAAATTTGATGTCTGACTTTAAATATGATTTTAGCATCCAACAATTTTTTCACTTCACTTTGAATTAAAGGTTCTAGCTTTGGATGCATCGTCCTCAAAGGCTGTTGGTAAGGCTTGAATCCAGCTTTAATCGGGATGACATGTTGTATAATCTTTGTGTCATAAGTTTTATGCTCTTCATATGTCCAAGCAAACACATCTTTGTATTGTTTGAGCAGACTAATGAACTTACTCCTTTCGCTCAGATAATAACACTTCCTCAAATTTACATATTTGGGTTTGGCTTCGGTCCCAAACTTTATTAGCTCAAATTGCAAGGATGAGCTATGAGTCTTGATATTTTCTAGCTTTCTAAACTTTTGTCTAAGTCAAACATTTGTTCCAAGGTTCTGACTCCCTTAGGAATAAAGTTCAAAAATTTTAATTCTGCTTCATGTTCTTCATCATCTATTATTTCTCCTTTAAAAGTCTCATCATTCATTAAGCATTCCAAAATTTGTTGATCATCATCAAAAACCCGTAGATTTGTGATCATATCCAAAACAGAAGGCCTGAAAACTAATTTAATAGAACATCTATTATTAGAAGGTACTAGCCTTATAGCTGAGGTAGCTAGTAAATCAACTACTGCATTCTTTAATCTAGGAATGGATACAATATTGAATGCCTGAAAGTTTATAAGCAAATTCCAAAATTCATTTTGATATGCTTTTAAATGTGGTGAAATACAGTGTATCTTATTTTGAATTTGCTTAACAACAATTTCGGAGTCTCCATATACTTTCATATTTTTCACTTTCAGTTCTATTGTCATTTTAAGTCCCTGAACTAGTGCTTCATACTCGGTTTTATTATTTGTACATTCGAATTCTAATCTACAAGAAAGAAAATGTTTATTTTTCTTTGGATCAATCAGGACACAACCAACTCCTGATCCTTCCAATGTTTTAGATCCATCAAAATAAAGGGCCCAAAAACTATCTACTTCTACTAAACTTGATTTAAAAACTACATCTGAAACTAAATCTACTATTTTACAGTCAATCTCATTAGCCCATGAAAATTGAAGGAGATCAGGTTGGGTGTCAAGTGTACTACTGGCTTCTTCTGCTTGGTAATTTCCCGGTTCCAATTCAATGAAGTAATTTCCCAACACAGGCTTTACTGGCTCGTTCTTTCCTTATAACTTAGTAACATTGTATTTTATTTGAGGTTCTCTTAATACTTTTATTTGGTTTGGACTTCGAAACCATAAATGTGACCAATCTTATGCAAAGTATCCATCTAACCTTGCCGCCCAATATCAACTCAAAACCAATCCATAAGCATCTGGTATGTCAGCTTCTACAATGTCAATGTATTGACATACCCTCTCATCTGCAGATAAGCGAATTATAACATCTTCCATTTCTCCTATTACTTTCATAGCTGTCCTGTCTAATTGAATAACTTGCCAAGTAGATGGTTTAGGTTGTCCATTAATTTTCTTGCAGATTGACCATGGCATAACGTTGACTGATGCTCCTGAGTCCACTAAATAATTGTGCACATTATAGTTGAAAATCTCAAAAGTTAGGAGAAATGTTGGGGTTTTATATTTAGACTTACCTCCCACACTTGCTTCACTAATTTCTTCTTCATGTTGGTTGTCAATGGGAAGCTCTTCTTCTGGTACCTCAAGTGCTTTTAACAATTTCTCTTTTTGCTGAGGTACATTACACATTTTAAACAATGAGAAATTTTCCATAGCTTTTTTAATGTCTTCCACAATATCATACCCCATCTCATGCTCTTTGAGATTCCTTTTGACATTATCAATCTTATCTTCAACAGGGTTAACAGGCATGTTAATTTTCTTCGGATTTTGACTTGAAATGGTAAATTCAAATATTTTAACAATTGTAGTGTTCTTTTGTATCATATTCATATTTTCTTGAAGTTTCTTGATCTTAGGAAGTATTGACTTGTCTTCTTTTAACAAACTCTGACTTCTTGTTGTCACATTGGTTTCTGATGTTCCTTCTTGTTTCAGAGAATCTTTTTCTTCTGTGTCAAACATTGAGACACAATCCCATAAAACCAAAGTATCTTCCTCTTGTTTTTCTGTAGATTGATTATCTTTTTATTCCTCTTTACTAGTTTCTGTCAGTTTGGAATCCAATAATTGATTCATTACCAGGGTCATAGAATTTATCCATTGGGGGGAATTCTTCTCAAAATGAAGCTGTTGATGAAAATTACAAAAACTATCCATGCCTACATTAGTTAAATTCATTGCTGCAGGACAGTGTGGAGGAGGCTTAGGTTGAATGTTGTCTTCCCTTTTCTTATAATAAGGCTTATATGATTTATGATCTTCTTTCTCTTTCTCTAAATCTATCACTCTATTAGATAAATTTTGCATCATCTTCAACATCCCTTCAAAATCCTGTGACCACTCATCCTTAGGCTTAGTCAGTAATAAAGGTTTCTTGCTTCCAAAAGTCTTTTCTTCTGACTGCATAGGATAATTTTCTATGCTTTACATCTCAGCCTCCACCTTCTCAACTTCTTCATAAGTTTTTGCTAATGTAGGTCTCACTGATCTCTTGGAAAACATGGCTAGATCAGGCCCAAGGGCTATTGTATAGTATTCTATTAGGGCACTTTTAGATGGCTTATTTACAGCAGTAAAATTGTTTAGGTAAGCAAATATTTGAGTGAAATCATGTACTTTTTGTTTTCTTTCTTTCTTTAGAGCACATAACCCCTTCATTAAGGCTGCATGAGTTTTCTGAACCGCTTATTTACTTCTAAACATTCTCTCAAATGTGTTCCAATACATGATTGAATTTGTAGGAAGTAAAAAACACCATGAGGCTACTTTTCCTTTCAGAGTGTGGGGAAACAATCTACACACTACATCTTCATGCTCCCTAGCTCGTAATCCTTCTATAGCTAGGTAAAAACTTTGTAAATGGTCATCTACCGAAACTCCTTCACCTGTTTCAAACTTGGGTAACATCTTGTCAAAATCTTGAGGCAAATCATGCAAGGGAGGTGTCAAATTTAAAGGTGACCTAGCTCTCCAAGCAAGCAGTGGAGATGGTTGGTTGGCATTTACATTAGCCATGATTCTGAGTGGAGAATGAGGTTGTGACTGAACAAGGGTCCGACAAGGTGAACAGTAAGGTGAATCTAGGTCCAATTGATTCAAAGGTTGGTCAACTTCTTGTAAGGCTACTTCTACCAGTTCTTCAAGATCTTCTACCAACACTGAGTCTTCTAATTGAGGGCAATATTTCTTATGATACTCTCTTTTAGGTAAGACAGAAATGATAGGTAATCCTTCAATATTTTTTGCATATTCCCTAGTGATTCTTCTTAAATTATCAACCACTTTGTTATCTACAAGGTACAAATACCCTTTCTCTTTATCTTCAGGAGTGGATTCGTGAAACAAACTACTTTCAAAACTGTCACCGGTGGAGTGATTTTGAGGAAGTGAGCTTCCTCGGCAAGCCATGCACTGGTGGCCCTCCTTCTAGTGCCAAAAACTGGTGTGGCTTGGAAATTCACAGGTAACAACAGATAGGGATTCTCCCCAATAAACGTTCCCAACTATCCTGTTACTATTTGGTATGGGGAATCCTTTTGGTTTATGGTTCGGCTACCTTAGGTCAAGTAACAAATTAAAAAAATTTACCAGTTACGGCCCAGTCCACCGTGTATATTTTGAGTTTTTTGTGTTTAAGCTATGATGTGCAAGTGCCTATCTAGAAATGCAAAATTGATAGAGATAACGAGGAGTGTCACAATGTGATGCGTAGGTTCTTACCTCTCATCTTACCTCTCTCGCATCTAAATCACAAACAGCAAGAAATTAACTATGGCTAACTAACCTATCCCTAGGGAGCAGAATTATCAGTTGACAATGAGTAATCTATTTCTACGTATGCATTAAGAAAAATTACAAATAGCTATTACATATTTCAGAACACATGAACATTAATAGAAATATGAACAACAAGATAGCTTATTGTTTATGACAATCTTCATTTCTCACAGTGGAAATTTCAGAAAATATACTAGAGTGCATTCATAACATGAACCAAATTCAATGAGTTAGAATGATCTCACAGTTAATGGACATAAGCTGAAAATGAAATAATTCACATTCAACAGATCCATTGCAAAGCATTTGAAACATTCCACCAAACTTTCTCCAGCAGAAACTTGTAATTCTTTATTGTAAAAGGAAGTAGTTCTTCTTACAATATACTCTCAAAAATTTCTTGGGAAAGAAGTGCTCCTACATCTAAACTCTCCTATATTTATACAAAAAAGAAAAACCTTTGGGTTGCCCCTCAATGACTTTTGGGCTTCCCCAACCTCTCAATCCCAAAATTTTGTCTTGTAGTAAGTACTTATAATTTATACAATATATTACATTTCAAAACAAAAATCCTTTAAAACACTTTATGAAGAGGGGCCCACTTGGTCGTTGATGAATTTTTTCCATGCTTGAGCCTCCACTGCTATATCTTCAAATCCGGAGGGTTCGAGAAAATGGATATTTATCTCATATTTGGCTACCTAGTTCCTTACCCCTTCTATTCTTGTAGGACTGAGGTGCAGCTGATCCTCCATGTGCAACTGCATTCTTTAAGAGCTGTTCATCTAGATCCTTTACTTGTTGGATCTCTTGCTCATATTCCTGACATCTATTCTGTAGATGCTCTATAAACACTTTATGCTCTCTAATTGTGTCCAATCTCTTCTCTGCTGAAATCTAGCATCTATTGTACGTAGCAAGCACCCTTCTGCAGTATTCAGCACATGCTCCTTCTGTTTTCTTTACACTTTTCTTGAATTCTTCCGCAATATTGATTGCAAACTCCAATAAATCATAATCCTTCTTTAAACTCTGACGATCTTTAACTGGTAGCTCCGTAGGAGGTTCCTCATTTTTTTCTATCCACACTGTTCTTCCCATTAGAATCTCCAAAATCTCTTGAGATCTGTCCAAAAAATAAGACATAGTGTCCAAAATCTCTTCTAATCTGTTATCTATTTGTAAAATCTTACATCTTTCTTCCTCAACACACATTTTCAAATGGTGAATTTTCCTTCTCTGAGTGAGAACATGTTCTTTTAGAGGATGGAAGTCTATCTTCTATTCTATAGCATCCTTCAGTGATGTTGTCAATGAAGTATTCTATTCTCCCAAGGCTACCACCTGTATTTGATATTGCTTTTCTCTTTCTTCTATGGTTGCCTTCTCCGCCTCTAACTCAGCAATTCTGCTTTGAAGCTGGTCCTTTTCTGCACGCAGAGTTTCATAGGACACCTGGAGGTCATCT
Source organism: Pseudotsuga menziesii (assembly GCA_001517045.1). NCBI lineage: Eukaryota > Viridiplantae > Streptophyta > Pinopsida > Pinales > Pinaceae > Pseudotsuga > Pseudotsuga menziesii. The sequence continues at coordinate 450,959 of LPNX010181045.1, read as the reverse complement.
TTCTCAATATTCAACACTTGATGCTCTAACTGTAGCCTCTGTAATTCTACTAAGATTTCTGAGCATCCTTTTCCATTTTCTGTATAGAAACTTCTAAAGCCACCTTATTTGCCTGCATAGTCTGGAGTTCTTTCTTTGAATTCCTCACTTCATTCTGCATGTCCTCATATTTCCTCTCAAACTTATGACCTTCATCCCTCTCTTTCTTCAGTGTTTCTTTTAATTGAGATGCATTCTTTCTTGACTACTCAAGATCCGTCATCAGCCTATCTACATTATATTTAGTAGCTTGGGTTAATGCCACCCCAGCTCTTGCTATCAATCTTGGATCTGCATATGTTCGATACACCAAAGTCTTATCATTTTTCATCTTTTTGGATTTTCCTCTAGTTTCAAACTTTTTCTCAGTTCTTTTAACAATCCTTTTCTTCTCCTTGTCATAGAAAGTAGTACTGAAGTCAGGTACCTCCTCCCCTTTTTTTTGCATGAAAGGGATCAAATTCATTCCAGAAAACACAGCTTGCCCTCGAGTGCTGCCAGAAGCTACAGCAGGCTCCTAGGGATCTGGATTATCTTGTCCATGCCCTTGATCCGTATAACCATGTCCTTCCTGTGTATCCATCTGTTCAGTAGTCTGTTGGTCTTTTTGAGATCCTTTTAATCTCAGACCTTCACTTTATTCTTGTCTTTTCTTTATCTCTGCTTCTTCCTCCCTCTTTCTCTCCTCCTCTTCCTTCTTTGTTGCTTCCTCTACACCTCTCTTTCTTTCTTCTTCTTCATTCTTCAGCCAACTCTCTGCCGCTTGTGCTAGTCTTCTAGCATCTTCTTCCCTCTTTTTGGCCTCTTCTTCTTCCACTATCTTGGTCTTCTGTGCAGTTTTTCCTTTTCTACCCACAGTAGTGATTTTTTGTTTACATATCTTCTTTAGGGAATTCATGTTCCTTGCACTCTTGAATGTTTCCTCGTCCTTGTCCTAGAAGTTGGTATACCCAAAATGAATGCTTGCCTCTTTGCATTGTTCTACTACCTTATTCCGGGAGTCATTCATGTGAAAGTTCATATCACCAAAACAAAAGTGCTCCAGCTCTTGCGCAAATTCTGCAGTCTCTTTTACCTTTGAAAACTTATAACTCCCTAGCCAAAAAGCTATGGAAGGATATGCTACCTTTTTATGCTCAAACAAGAAACTCCCCACACCATCAAGATACACCTGCCTAACTGCCTCTTTATGTAGCACATAATGAGTGGCATATTTAGGGAGTAGAGAAGGTTCCATGGAACCACCATACATTCTAATATACATTCCTTCCTCATTTAAATAATAGTCTCCATATTCTTCAATGACTTTGAATGCTTCTTCGGACATGCAGTTGCATTCGGTCAGGAAAATTAGAGTGTACAAAGGCATGATGAAGTGTTCACATATTTATCTGTAGTAGCTATAGTATTTGTGTGCCCAAAATAATTTATATGCAATGTATAACAGGGTCCTGTCCCTATCCCAATTACACCTCAAGGTTGGAAAAGACTAGGTACATAGTATACAGTAAGCTAGGATAGAGCTCATGTACAACTCTGACTTCTTCTGTGAAACTCCTCACAAGTTTGAAGATATGTATGCTGAGAGGATATTTGACACTATGTTTTCCCAATTGAATATGGTTCCTTGAGTGGCCACATAGAAAATAATTGGTATCCATCCTAATTTGAAGCTTTTTCCATGAGCTCTCCCAAAAATTCTATTCAGCATCAGTGCAATAAATATATAGGGAGTCCGAAAAGTAGATGTATCATATTCTCCTGAAGGACTAGTTCAAAAGTTATTCCCTGGTATCATCATTCTTTTTACTGTTTCTACCAGGTCCATATCTTTCTCTTTCAACCAGCTTTTTGTTAAGTAAATCTGAGCAGGAGGCAGATGATATGCCATGGATACATAAGAAGGGTTATATGCAACGTAACCTTGTTTAGCAGTATTTTCCAGGATCATCGTAGTTACATATGCCCTAGGAAGAATCCAACCAATCACCTCTGAGCATGGGAACAACTCAGGTCTTGTGTCTACTTTCATAAGAGCCGATTTTTTGATGTTTGCATATATAGTCAGTTCTTCGAATCCTGCATCAGGCACATTCTTATTTGCAATCATCCTGTATATCTCACCCCATTTATAATCTGGTTCGACCCTGGTGTTAGATTTGGTATCTTCATATATGTATTCAACCTTGGTGATGATTCCAACCTTTGGTTCTCCTTCGGCAACAGGAACCTTCTTCTTTTATCTTTTGGACATATTTTATTTATAACAGTCACCCTGTCATAAATACAGTATGTTCTTAGACCATTTGATATTTTAGCAAGTGTTTTAGTAATGAAGAAAAACTTTATCAACCTATTTACCTCTTCCATATGCATTCTCAAAAATAAACTATACAGAGTATTAATGCATGAAAAGAAAAATGACAAGGCAAAAGAAACTACTACAAGTTCTGTCTTAAAATCCTCTAACTCCACCGTCTGTAACTAAAAACACAACCCTAATAGAAAAAATCTTTATTTTAATCTGGGCTGCATTCTAACTAATCTAACTCCTCCAATGAAAGCATGAACCACACTATCATTACTGATGATCCTCAAACTGCTAGACCCTATACCATGCTATTCAATGCGAAACACCCTAACCAGAAAAAACCTTGAAAAACTTTCGTCGTCCCTCGAAAATAGGGTAAATGCATACAACAGTTTAAACCCCCCCCCCCGGGACGACCATGAGGAACCAAAGAAAGGATGGTGCAAACAGTGTAATGGTTGTTTGCACCAACCCCTAAATCTTTCAGACAGGAGTAAAATGTTCATAATTGCTCAATTACGCAGGCTCAAAAGAAAAACTCGCTCAAGCAAACCATAACAATTAAATTCCTCGACCTTAAAATGTAAACATTATTGCAAGAATACAGCGAAGAAAAAATAAGCTTTAAGTGGGAAAACCTAAACTCACGTAAAAACCTAAGTGGAAAAAACCTACCAAGGAAAAACCCATGGTTCCAATCCACGAATAAGAATCAAAAAACAAAGCCGTAGTTTTCCTACCTGGCAAAACGCAGTGTAGTTGACGGGATGACCCAAAACCTCCATGATAGCATGCCAATGAGTGAGATCCAAACAGCCAGGCACATGAAACATCTCAATCGACAAGGACTGGAGCAGATGCGATTTTCAACAAGGATAATAATAAAATAAAACTCCACCTCTATATATAAACCCTCAGTAAAATAATCGACGAGAAAAAACCCTATCAATGGTCGGAAGCTCTAAACATTGGGAGGAAATTTCAAATGGCAGCCGCAACAACAAACATACAAACTACTGCGGATACATGACAGCATAAAACCCATCGGCGGTCAAAAGTTCTAAATGATAAGAATCGGAGCTTCAAACTTAAGCATCTCCGCAGTATCGACGATTCAAACCAAAGCGTTGCCGTAGTGTCGTCGATGCCAAGCACTATCGTCGTGATGGTCATGTATCGAAGATCGAAAAGACTAACCACTAAAGCATTGGAACCGGCGAGCGGAAAGACTAACCCTCGGACTACTTATTGACTTCCCTCCGAAACGTAGGCAACGGAGAGAACTAATCCTCCGACCACTATCCAAAATTGTTCCGATAGTGATAAAAAACAAGTAATTTACAGTCAAAAAGGTTTAAACAATAAATCAAAAAGAGGTAAAAGTCATGGTTCGGCAAGAACATAATTGTCCATCAAGACGTTCCCCATGTCCCTTCAAAAACGTCAGCGGCATAGAGGACTAATGCCCCGGCTCAATCTTCAGCAAACTCTAGATAGCGATAAAAATCATCAAGAATCAAATGTTAAGCTCTAAAAAAATAAAACAAAACTCCACAGTGTTTTATGCATTGGCTATAAAAATGGCAGTGCTAGATCATTCAAATCCCGAAACGAAGGAAAAATAGTTGACCTTACTTCTGACTTCAAAAGATCAAAATTTATAGCAGAGGAAAGACAGATTTCAGGAAACCAAACAATCCTAGGCTAGATAAAAATAAAAGGAGGGTCGAAAAAAATTTTAAAAATTTTGGAAAAGGTTGTAGCTGCAACAATTGGCGACTACCTCGTGAACACAAATCTTTAGACAATTTCTTCTTTGAGCAGCAGACTGTTTTGATAATACCAACATCCTGAATTCTTCTAGATGTCTAGATTTCCCAAATGGTAGACGTATGCACTTTAATCATTGATGATAGTCCAATTTAGGGAAAATGGAAACCAATATTTCAAAGTCTAGATAACTCTTTTGAGGCCAAGAATATGAGTTTCATTTTTTACCTCTGCCTTTGGGTAGCTACCAGCTTAGACACCACAGGATTGTAACATATGGTAAACAGAAATATTCGTTTGTTCCTCATTCCCATGCCATTTTGCACTTTTGTGCTTTTGGACTTTTGTCGTCTTTTGAGTCCTTCTGCATGCCTTCTTTCTGAAATTTTTTTTCAAGCTCCTCTATCCATAGTGTCCTTTTGTGTGAGAGAGGTATTGATTTTTTCAGCTCATGGACGGAGAAGAACTTTGGCAATCTTGTACTAATATGGTTTAGTACTTTGTTTTGATACATATTTCTTTCTTAGGATATTTTGACTCTTATTTGCCTTTTGGCTTTCAATTCCTAGCATGGGATCATTTAAATATAATATACTGTTTACCATGCTTCCTCTCCATGGGTATTTTGTTGTCACCCCCTAAGACATTTTTAAACATGAGATGGATGGGGCCTCAAAATAGTATTCCAGGCCTTTTGATCCTGAGTTATTTTAAAAGGATTAAGTAGGACTTCAATGTGTTCATAGCCATTTAGGAAAACTGCTAAACGAGAAGAAGTTCTTTCAAATAAATCAATAGTACACAGTCTTGTAATCAAGGATTTTAGTTAATCTAGAATTTTGATGAACTCCATGTAACCAAAAGTTGTGCTTCTTTATTAAAATCAATCAAACACTAATTAAAACAAACAAAAATAAAACAAACCATTCCATTTATTTATGTACAAGATAACCAAGAAATAAAAATCAATAAAAATAAGGCTTGAGAACTAAACCATTAACTGGTAAGTTCTCTTCCCACCCCTATAAATATTTCAACTTGTAAGTTAAGGGGCCAAGCTTGGCTGCAATTTGAAAAGGGCCTACCCGTAACTATTGAAACTTAGTGTGCTTTCCCTTTTCATCGTGAAGATGATCCCACTTAAGAACCAGGTCTCCTACTTCAAATTCTTTGTTCCCAGCTTTATGCTTATCAAACCAACGTTTCACTACTTCCTGTTGATGCTTAAATATTTCTTTGGCTTTGGACATAAACTCTTCTGACTTCAAAAGATTATAGATTCTGATCTAAAGGATTTCATTATCAGTACCTCTAGATTCCTGAGCTATTATGGAATATGGTAACAGAATGTTGGGAGGAAGAATAGCTTATTTTCCGTAAACAAGAGTGTTGTTGAAATATTGTAACTTCGAAGAATATTCTATATGTATCTTTTTGTGGTCCCCGATGGTCCTACCGGGAGAACCACTTGTATTACTTTGTATCCCGATGCTTCTAATCGGAAGAACTAATAAGAGTCATGAGGTAGTCCCCTCTAATTGTAAAGGTGGATCATTAGCACCCCAGTGTGGTTACTTGAGCCTACATGTGTAACTCGAGCCTACATGATTTAACTCGAGCCTACATGTCGAATGAGTTAATTCAAGTGAACGGATGAATATAAATAGAGGTGTGGTGCTCCTCATTTGAGACACACACTCTCACTTGTGTAGCGCATTAGTGGAGAAGAGAAGTAGCTAGAGAAGGAGGAGGATCAGGCTTTGATCTCCTTGCTGGTTTTATCTTTTATCTTTTTGGGGCATCTATATTGAGGAAGCTTTTGCTGGGTTTTTCCCTTTAGGTTTTTCCCAGGACAAATCTTTGTGTTCCTTTTGTATGGTTTTGCTTGTCTATCTTTCAGTGATCCTGTTTATATGCTTTTGTTATGAAAATGAAATGAAATACTGATGTCTTAGCTAAGCATATGGAAATTTAACATGGTATCAGAGCCACCCTGAAAAGAAGACATTGTACAGCTACAGAATCTATGGCTTCTTACTTTTTGGTTCTCTCTCCACAATTGATCAACAAAGGAAGGCTAGGCTAACTCTCCATTGAAGGGCGCATCTTTCTGTCGAAGCGGAATTATATTCCGAACATTTTCAGTTTTTGGTGTGGGAAATTAGGGCTTCTTGCAGAAGAATAATTTTTGAGTGATCCTAGCATAGGATTTCTCTCCTCATAAAAATCAAATTTTAGAGACCTGGATCAATATTTTTGGTTGGGTGAAACTCCGGGAAAGTCAAACCCTAGTTTGACCCAGAGCTAGAAAAACCCTAAATACTAAAACTGCTAAGTTTTGGTATATTCGCTATATCTCAATATTGGAAACGTTTCAGGAGCTGACAATTGTCAAGACTGAATATAAAATCTGGATGAACACGTTTTCCAAAATTCAGCCTCCGATTCACTATATTCTAGGATATATGATCCCTCCAGGTTAGGGTTCCAGCCTCTTCCAGAATTCATCCCTAAACAGGACACCTAGGGAAAATTGCTATAGCTTGGGCTACAGAGGTCCAAATGGAATTCCTAAAGATATTCCAGAAATATAATGGAACGTAAGTTCTATGTTCTAAATTTTAGAACCTGAAGATGAACCAATGATACGTGGCATGCCATACAACTTCATTGTTCTGAAAAGTCCTGTAACAGGTCACCTTGAGAAAATGATCATAAATCCCAATTTGTGAAACCAATTCTGATGAAACCTATGGTGTTGGATCAGGGACATGCGAGGTTACCTCAATGTGAAATTTCAGACATAGAGGAGTAGTAATGTCAGAGATATCATAGAAACAGTAACAGGAATTTCTGCAGAAGAAATTGGAAAACTAGGGCTTCCTGTTCCGGGAGCTTCCCTCCACTGTTTTTAGAAAAGGAGTACATTGGACAGCTCCATTTGAAGATATATATCTTTCTATCCAATCAAATCTGAAATATTCCAAGTTTTGAAAATTAGGGTTTCTTTGACAAACCCTAGATCAGCCAGCTCCAGAAGCAGGATGGACACCTCAAATCGGTAAGATCTAATATTTTGCTATTTACATTTGAGGTTCTCATTTCAAAGTGATCTATCACATCAACTTGATGATAAGCTTGGTGAAGTTGAAAACTTCCAAGCAATGAAGTATTTGATCTCTCTGAAGAAAAATGAATTGGACACCTTCATGAGTAGAGAGGTTCCAGTTCTAGAAGGAGATGAGGCTCAAATCCTTACACAAGAAGAACTTGATCAAGGCCAAGAAGATCATTGTTGATTCAATCACGGATCAACTTGTACCACAAGTGTATTCCCTAAAGACACCAAATATGTTTGATTCCTTGATCAAGGTATTTGAAGATAAGAACATAAATCAGAAGATGGCTTCGAGAAAACATTTGAAGAATGTGAAGATCCAGAATGCAAAACATCTTGAAGTGGTAGAAGAAGAAGCGGAGAATGAAAAAGTGGTGATAGCCACCTTGAATGGCCTCCCAGGATCATGGGATTCATTCATGCGAGGAATGTGTGCTAGAAGGAAGTGATTACTTTCAGTTGACTGTGGGAAGAAGAAGAAGCTCGACTCATAAGAAGAGAATAAGAAATATTGGAGCAAATTGAAGATCAAGCTCTCACCATTCAAAGAAGCTCCCTCAAGCGATGAGGAATATGAAGAACTCAATTCTTGATGAACCTCTTATCCATCTTATCATTTGGATAAGAAATGATGATTTCATGAATGAAGAATATGATGAAGGAGAATGATCAAGAAGGAGTCTACCCACAAAACAAACAAAAGATAAGTATTCAATTGTCATTTAATGATATTGTTTTGTTATGCATTTGATTATATTCAGTTGATGTGTTATGCATGATAGATTATTTGCATTAATGACTGTATACTACTAATATGCATATGGTCGGTAAGTAGCTCATGGTGCTATACATCTCTCCATTGCTACTTATCTAGAATGAAACCTCTTTGCTGACATATTGGATTAGTGCATAATCTCAATGATGTCATGGTAGAGATGGAAGGCATCTAGAAAGTTTCCATGAGATATGGATTAATGTTGTATTGGCTAAACAGTTGCATGATGCATAAGAATTTGTCGTTATGCATATGTTTTATGAAATAGTTCTAACCATGCAAATTGGTGCATTTGAATTATAGGAAAGGTCCTGAACAACCTCCTACAAGAAAACAAGGATGAGACTTGTTCCGAAGAACAAGTGATGACAATTCAAAATTCACTCTAATAAACATGAATCTGAAGCTCCCAGGGTCAGAGACACCATGACGGAAGAAAGAGCTTCAGAGAGCGGTAGATCCACCCCGAAGGATGAAGACCACCATGGGTACGAAAGATAACTCAAGATGAAGAAAATAATGCTATGAAAGAAGCTATGATCAAAGAATAACAGTTGATCATGGGGAATGATGTATACGATATGATTTCGAGACATAAAGGGAAGTATGTAGTATCTTCCATATGGATCAAGCATAGAGCCACCTGTACAGAATGAAGAGGGAAGATGATACTCCACTTCAGGGGGGTGTGACTATAGAATATATCTAAGTTCGACACGGTACGACATGATGGACAGCTTCCTGCTGGATCAAGACTTTACCAAGAGTAAAGTGGGTTCCAACCTTCAAGGTTGAATGCAGAAGACTAGGATATGTCGATGACCCGATAAGACGAACTCATGGAAGATGTTATGATGAAAGAATACTAGAATGTTGTTTGGGATATAGTTCTCAAACCCGAAGGAAACAGTATAGTATTCTCCAAATGGATATGCAAATAAAGCATGCAGCTGACGAAAGTATTAAGAAGTATAAAGCAAGATTTGTGGCCAAAGGTTTCTCTCAGAAAGAGGGAATTGATTATGAAGAGACATTTTCCCCAGTAGCACGGTATACTTCAATTAGAGCTACCATGGCACTTGCATCCATGATGAAGTGGGACTTACACCAAATGGATGTGAAAACAGCTTTTCTAAATGATGTGATTGAAGAATAAGTATACATAGAATATCCACAAGGATTTGAAGTTGAAGATAGACATACTCACGTATGCAAATTGAAGAAGGCCTTGTATGGCCTTAAACAAGCCCCTTGAGCTTGGTATGGAAGAATAGATAGTCTACTGACAAGCATGGGCTTTTCCAAGAGTAAAGTCGATCCTAACCTTTACTACAAGGTTGTAGAAGATGAACCTGTCATCCTGTTATTATATGTGGATGACTTATTCTTGACACGGAATGAGAAATAGATCATGGAAAGCAAGAAGAAACCAGCAGAAGAATTTGAGATGAAAGACCTTGGGTTAATGCATTATTTCCTAGGTCTGGAAGTATGACAAAGAAATCTTTCTCAACCAGGGAAAGTATGTGGTAGAGATATTGAAGAGATTCAATATGTTGGAATGCAAAGCCATGGCCACACCCATGGACTCCAACATGAAGCTGGTAGCTGGTGACTTATCAAAGTTAGTGGATGCGACTCATTACAGACAGATCATTGGGTCATTGATGTATTTAACAAATATTAGACCAGACATTTGTTTTGTTGTGAACACCTTAAGTCAATATCTAGTTCAACCTAGATGGGTTCACTTGGTAGCTACAAAACATGTGATGAGGACTATAGATTTTGGTCTATACTATGATGGTAGCCATAAGTATAGATTGTATGGCTATACAGATGTAGATTGGGCCGGAAGTATCTCAAATAGAAAAAGCAGTACAACAGGTGGATGTTATAGTCTGGGATCTACTATGATTTCATGGTTTAGCAGAAAGCAGTTTAGTGTTGCTCTAAGCACAGCCGAAGCAGAATATATAGTAGCTTACTAATGTCAGGATTATTCAACCTAGAGTTGGACACTACCATGATTCTATGTGATAACCAGACTTGTGATGACAGGGAACCATGTGTTCCATCATAACACATAGAAATCTAGTATTTCTACGTACGAGATAAGATGCAGATGATGATGTTTCAGTATTCCCATACTGAATATATAGATGATGTTTCAGTATTTACATACTGTAGATGTAGATGATGGTGATTCCATATTTCTATACTGAATATAGAAATGATGATGCTTTCATTATTTCTATACTAAAGATATAGATGATGATGCTTTCAGTGTTCACATACTAGAGATACAGATGGTGATAGTTCAGTATTCACATATTGAAGATGTAGATGAAGATGGTTTAGATGATGATTCACTGACAAAGCCTCTGTCTCAGGTAAAGTTCAAACACTTTTGAGCCAAGCTTGGTGTGGTTCAGAAAGACCTTCCCCGAAAGGGGGAGTAGTGATGTTGCAGTGGGATTGTATCATCCCGGGACATATGTCCAGAAGTGATCCGGTGACTTTGGTCATCGAGAATGTGGTGGGATTGTATCATCCCTGGGAACTTGCCCAAAAGTGACCTCGAGACCTCGGTCTTCGAGAATGAAGAGGGATTGTATCATCCAGGGACATATGTCCAAAAGTGATCCGGTGACCTCGGTCCTCGAGAATGAAGAGGGATTGTATCATCCTGGGACATCTGTCCAAAATAGATCTAGTGACTTCGGTCTTCGTGAATGTGGTGGGATTGCATCATCCCTGAAATTCGGTTCAAAATGTATCCGAAGGTCTTGGCCCCCATGAATGTGGTGGGATTGCATCATCCTTGAACTTTGGTTCAAAATGTATCCGGAGGTCTCGGCCCCCGTGAATGTGGTAGGATTGCATCATCCTTGAACTTTGGTTCAAAATGTATCCGGAGGTCTCGGCCCCCGTGAATGTGGTAGGATTGCATCATCCCTGAACTTCAGTTCAAAATGTATCCGGAGGTCTCAGCCCCTGTGAAAGTGGTGGATTGCATCATCCCTGAACTTTGGTTCAAAATGTATCCGGAGATCTCGGTCCCCGTGAATGTGGTAGGATTGTATCATCCTTGAACTTCGGTTCAGAACAGATACGGTGACTTTGGTACTCGAGAACGTGTGTTGATCCCGTAATTCCTAGAGGAAGGATTGTCTGAGTTCCACATCTGTGTTGATCCTGTAATTCTGAAAGGAAGGATCCTTAGTAACTCCGTAAAGACCTAAATCCCGTAATTCCGAAAGGAAGGATCATTGAATTGATCCCGTAATTCCAATAGGAAGGATTTTCTAAGTTCCACAAATGTGTTGATCCTGTAATTCCAATAGGAAGGATTGTCTGAGTTCCACATCTATGTTGATCCCGTAATTTCGAAAGGAAGGATCGTTAGTAACTCCATAAAGACCTAAATCCTATAATTCTGAAAGGAAGGATCATTGAATTGATCCTGTAATTCCAATAGGAAGGATTGTCTGAGTTCCACAGATGTGTTGATCCCGTAATTCCAATAGGAAGGATTGTCTAAGTTCCACAAATGTGTTGATCCCGTAATTCCAAAAGGAAGGATCATTAGTAACTCCGTAAAGACCTAAATCCTGTAATTCTGAAAGGAATGATCGTTAGTAACTCCGTAAAGACCTAAATCCCATAATTCCGAAAGGAAGGATCATTCGTAACTCCGTAAAGACCTAAATCCCATAATTCCGAAAGTAAGGATCATGTTGATATTTTGATGATGTTGATGTTTTTATGATGATGATGATGTTTCTGATCGAAAGATCAGATGTTGTTGATGATGATGATGTTCTCTGATCGAAAGATCAGAAGTTGCTGATGATGATGATGTTCTCTTATTGAAAGATCAGAATATGATGATGATGTTGTTACTGATGATGATGATGTTCTCTAATCGAAATATCAGAATATGATGATGATGATGTTTCTCTGATCGAAAGATCAGAAGTATTATGATGATGATGATGTTGCTAATCGAAAGTTCAAAGTGTTGATGATGATGTTGTTGATCGAAAGATCAAAGTGCTGAAGATGATGTTGCTGATCAAAAGGTCAAAGTGCTGAAGATGATGTTGCTGATCGAAAGGTCAAAGTGCTAAAGATGATGTTGTTGATTGAAAGTTCAAAGTGCTGAAGATGATGTTGCTGATCGAAAGGTCAAAGTGTTGAAGATTGTTGCTGATCGAAGTGATCAAAGTGTTGATGTTGCTGAAGACTAAAGATTGAAGATGAAGACTACATGATGTTGAAAAGATTCCAATGATTTATATATGTGTTACCCTGATGATGCCGATGATGCTCTCTCTCTCTCTCCTGTTATTGTTGTTGTTGATGTTGTTGTAGAATACCCTTCTCGTTAAGGGGGAGTGTTGAAATATTATAACTTTGAAGAATATTCTATATGTATCTTTTTGTGGTCCCCAATGGTCCTACCAGGAGAAACACTTGTATTACTTTGTATCCCGATGCTTCTAATCGGAAGAAATAATAAGAGTCATGAGGTAGTCCCCTCTAATTGTAAAGGTGGGTCATTAGCACCCTAGTGTGGTTACTTGAGCCTACATGTGTAACTCAAGCCTACATTATTTAACTTGAGCCTACATGTCGAATGAGTTAATTCAAGTGAACGGATGAATATAAATAGAGGTGTGGTGCTCCTCATTTGAGACACACACTCTCACTTGTGTAGCGCATTAGTGGAGAAGAGAAGTAGCTGGAGAAGGAGGAGGATCAGGCTTTGATCTCCTTGCTGGTTTTATATTTTATCTTTTTGGGGCATCTATATTGAGGAAGATTTTGCTGGTTTTTTCCCTTTAGGGTTTTCCCAGGATAAATATTTGTGTTCCTTTTGTATGGTTGTGCTTTTCTATCTTTCAGTGATCCTATTTATATGCTTTTGTTATGAAAATGAAATGAAATACTGATTTCTTAGCTAAGCATATGGAAATTTAACAAGTGTATGGTGACACACCTAAGTAATTCTTGGGTGTGACTCTGTCAGCCTAAAGAGCATTAGATAACGCTAAATGCCAACTTCTCTGATTTTCTATTACAGTTTTCTTTAGGATTCTAATCAAATTCTTATTTGTAGATTCTGCCAAACCATTTCCTTGTGGGTAATAGTTTGCAGAATAATGCAACTTAATTCCTCTTTCATTAGCAAATGCAGTTAATCTAATAGAAGAAAAGTAAGTAGCATTATCAAAAACCAGGGAAATTGGAACCCCAAACCTGGTCATAATGTGATCTTGTAAGAAATCCATGACTGCATCTTCATTCACTTTGTGTAACAGAATGGCCTCGACCCATCTAGTGAAGTAGTTAGTTGCCATCAAAATGTACTTGTGCTGCAAGGAAGAATTTGGGTTTATCTCTCCAATAATATCAATCCCCCATTGTTCGAATTGTTTTGTTATCATCACTGGTTTTAAAATCCCTGTTACTTTAGCTTGTCTTCCACCACATCTTTGACAAGCATCACACTTTCTGACATGAGCATGAGCATCCTTAAACAGTGTAGGCCAATAATATCTAGCTCTAAGAATCTTATGGGCTGTTGTATCTCCGAAAAATTGACCTCCAGCAAGCCCATCATGCAATTCTGTTCTGACCTTCTTTGCATCTTCTTGTTTTAAGCATCTAAGAAAAACTCCATCATAATTATTTCTGAATAATACTCCATCAATTATCTGATATGAAGTTGATTTAAGGCGTAATGCTCTTCGTTGTTTGGAATTCCAATGTTTCGGCAAATATCCTTCTTAAAGGTAATGAACTAGGTCTAAGTACCAGGAATATGGAGCTGTGAATAGAGGTCATACATCCACCATATGCAACTCAGCTTCATTATCCCAACTGTTTTCTTCATTGTATTTACCTTCAACCATTAGTTTACACAATCCTTGCCCTTTTACTATGGATGCTGGTTTGAACTCAAGATCATATTCTTGTAAGGCCATTACCCAGTTGCCTCTTCTTTCTCCTAATTCCTTTTGTACAAAAAGAGATCTTACAGCTGGGTGTGGAACTATTACCTTAGTATGGTTCTTAAGTATGTATAGCCTAAATTGATTTACCGCTTTAAAAACTACATAAGCTTGTTTATCAACAGCTGGATAATTCAATTCAGCTCCCTGCAGACCAGTGCTCATAAATGATATGGGTTACTCATCTCCTCCATCTTCCTTCTGTGTAAACACCGCTGCTAATGAATCATCGAATGCAAAAGTGTATAAAATAAAATATTTTTCGAAATTCAGACTTTTGAGTGATGGTGCATGAGCAATAGATGTTTTTATCTTACAAAATGTGTTCTTTTCCACATCAATCCATTTAAATTGTACACTTTGTTTAACCATCTATTGCAAAGGTTTGACAATTTGAGCAAAATTTGGTACAAACCTTCGCACAAAATTAATTGTCCCCATGAATGACTGCATACCTTTTTTGAAAATATTGTGACATCGTCAAGATATACCACAACACTACGACCAATTAGGCTGCGGAAAGCTATATCCATGGCCCTCTAGAAAGTAGCTCCTGCATTAATGAGTCCAAAAGGCATTCTCCTGTAAGCAAAAGTTCCCCACTTGGTTCTGAATGTGGTTTTAAGCCTATCCTCTTCAGCTACTAATACTTGATTATAGCTAGAGAATCCATATAATAATGAAAACAATTCAGAACTTGAAACCATCTACAATATTTTCTCCATGGGTGGGACAAGATAGTTATCTTTATCTGACACATGATTGAGGATTCCGAAATCTACACAGAGCCTGATCTCTCCTGAATTTTTCCTTAATGGCACCAAACTTAACACCCATTTCGAATGTCTGAATTTGAATATGATTTTAGCATCCAACAATTTTTTCACTTCACTTTGAATTAAAGGTTCTAGCTTCGGATGCATCTTCCTCAAAGGCCGTTGGTAAGGCTTGACTCCAGCTTTAATCAGGGTGACATGTTGTATAATATTGGTGTCATAAATTTTAAGCTCTTCATATATCCAAGCAAACACATCTTTGTAATGTTTGAACAAACTAATGAACTTACTTCTTTCACCCGGACAGCAACACTTCCCCAAATTTACATATTTGGGTTTAGCTTTGGTCCCCAAATTTATTAGCTCAAATTGCAAGGATGAGCTATGAGTCTTGATATTTGCTGGCTTTATAAACTTGTTGTCTAAGTCAAACATTTGTTCCAAGGTTCTGACTCCCTTAGGAATAAAGTTCCCAAATTTTAATTCTGCTTCATGTTCTTCATCATCTATTATTGCTCCTTTAAAAGTCTCATCATTCATCAAGCATTCCAAAATTTGTTGATCATCATCAAAAACCTGTAGATTTGTGATCATATCCAGAACAAAAGGCATGAAAATTAATTCAATAGAGCATCTATTATTAGAAGGTACTAGCCTTGCAGCTGAGGTAGGTAGTAAATTAGTTGTTGCATTCTTTAATCTAGGAATGGATACAATATTGAATGCCTGAAAGTTTATAAGAAAATCCCAAACTTCATTTTGATAGGCTTTTAAATGTGATGAAATACAGTGTATCTTATTTCAAATTTGCTTAACAACAATTTCGGAGGAGTCTCCATATACTTTCAGATTTTTCACTTTCAGTTCTATTGCCTTTTTAAATCCCTGAACTGGTGCTTCATACTCGGCTGTATTATTTGTACATTCGAATTCTAATCTACAAGAAAGAAAATTTTTATTTTTGTTTGGATCAATCAAGACACAGCCAGCTCCTGATCCTTCCAATGTTTTATATCCATCAAAATAAAGGGCCCAAAAACTATCTAATTCTACTGAACTTGAATTAAAAACTAGAATTGAAACTAAATCTTCTATTTTACAGTCAATCTCATTAGCCCGTGAAAATTGAAGGAGATCGGGTTGGGTGTCAGGTGTACTACTGGCTTCTTCAAATTGGTAATTTCTCGGTTCCAATTCAATGAAGTAATTTCCCAACACGGAGTTTACTAGCTCATTCTTTCCTTCTAAATGAGTAACACTATATTTCATTTGAGCTTCTCTTAATACTTTTATTTGGTTTGGACTTCCCTTATAAGGAAACCATAAATGTGACCAATCCGATGCAAAGTATACATCTAAATTTGCCGCCCAATCTCGACTCAAAACCAATCCATAAGCATCGGGTATGTCAACTACTACAATTTCAATGTATTGACGTACCCTCTCATCTGTAGATAAGCAAATTAGAACATCTTCCATTTCTCCTATTACTTTCACAATTGTCCTGTCTAATTGAATAACTTGCCAAGTAGATGGTTTAGGTTGTCCATTAATTTTCTTCCAGCTAACCATGGCATAACGTTGACTGATGATCCTGAGTCCACTAAACAGTTGTGCACATTATAGTTGAAAATATCAAAAGTTAGGAGAGATGCTGGGGTTTTATATTTAGACTTACCTCCCACACTTGCTTCACCACATTCTTCTTCAAGTTGGTTGTCAGTGGGAAGCTCTTCTTCTGGTACCTCAAGTGCTTTTAACAATTTCTCTTTCTACTAATGTACATTACACATTTCAAACAATGAGATATTTTCCTTAGATTTTTTAATGTCTTCCACAATATCATACCCCATCTCATGCTCTTTGAGATTCCTTTTCACATTATCAATCTTATCTTCAACAGGCTTAACATGCATGTTAATTTTCTTCGGATTTTGACTTGAAATGGTGAATTCAAGTATTTTAACAGTTGCAATGTTCATTTCTATCTTCTTCTTCTGTATCAAACATTGAGACACAATCCCATAAAACCAAAGTATCTTCCTCTTTTTTTTCTGTAGATTGATTATCTTTTTCTTCCTCTTTACCAGTTTCTATCAGTTTGGAATCCAATAATTGATTCATTACCATGGTCATATAATTTATCCATTGGGGGCAATTCTTCTTAGAATGAGGCTGTTAACAAAAAGTACAAAAATTATCCATGCCTACATCAATTAAATTCATTGTTGCAGGACTGTGTGGAGGAGGCTTAGGTTGACTGGTGTCTTCCCTTTTCTTATAATAAGGCTTATATGATTTATGAGATTCTTTCTCTTTCTTTAAATCTATCACTCTGTTAGATAACTTTTGCATCATCTTCAACATCCCTTCAAAATCCTATGACCGCTCATCCTTAGGCTTAGTTAGTAATAAAGGTTTCTTGCTTCCAAAAGTCTTTTCTTCCAACTGCACAGGATAATTTTATATGCTTTCCATCTCAGCCTCCACCTTCTCAGCTTCTTCATAAGTTTCTACTAATGTAGGTCTCACTGATCTCTTGGAAAACATGGCTAGATCAGGCCCAAGGGCTGAGGTATAGTATTCTATCAGGGAATTTTCAGATGGCTTATTTACTGCAGTAAAATTGTTTAGGTAAGCTGTAAATCTTTGAGTGAAATCATGTACTTTTTATTTTCTTTATTTCTTTAGAGCACGTAACCCCTTCATTAAGGCTGCATGAGTTTTCTGAACCACATATTTACTTCTAAACATTCTCTCAAATGTGTTCCAATCCATGATTGAATTTGCAGGAAGTGAAACATACCATGAGGCTGCTTTTCCTTTCAGAGTGTGGGGAAACAATCTACACACTACATCTTCATGCCCCCCAACTTGTAATCCTTCTATAGCTAGGTAAAAACTTTGTAAATGATCATCTACCAAAACTCCTTCACCTGGTTCAAACTTGGGTAACATCTTGTCAAAAGCTTGAGGCAAATCATTCAAGGGAGGTGTCAAATTTAAAGGTGGCCTAGCTCTCCAAGCAGGTGGTGGAGGTGGTCGTTTGGCATTTACATTAGCCATGATTCTGAGTGGAGAATGAGGTTGTGACTGAACAGGGGTCTGACAAGGTGAACAATAAGGTGAGTCTGGGTCCAATTGATTCAAAGGTTGGTCAACTTCTTGTAAGGCTACTTCTACCAGTTCTTAAATATCTTCTACCAACACTGAGTCTTCTAATTGAGGGCAATATTTCTTATGATACTCTCTTCTAGGTAAGATAGAAATGATAGGTAATCCTCCAATATTTTTTGCATATTCCATAGTGATTCTTCTTAAATCATCAACCACTTTGTTATCTACAGGGTATAGATAGCCTTTCTCTTTATCTTCAGGAGTGGATTTGTGAAACAAACTACTTACAGTACTGTCACCGGTGGAGTGATTTCGAGGAAGTGAGCTTCCTCAGCCATCCATGCACTGGTGGCCCTCCTTCTAACCCCAAAAACTATTGAGGCCTGGAAATTCACAGGTAGCAACCGTTAGGGATTCTCCCAAATAAACGTTCCCAACTAGCCCGTTACTATTTGGTATGGGGAATCCATTCGGTTTACGATCCAGCTACCGTAGGTCAAGTAACAAATTAAAAAATTTTACCAGCTACAGCTCGGTCCACCGTGTATATTTTTAGTTTTTTCTGTTTAATCTTTGATGTCCAAGTGCCTATCTAGAAATGCAAATTAGATAGAGATAACAAGGAGTGTCACAATGTGATGCACAAGTTCTTACCTCTCTCACATCTAAATCACAAACAACAAGAAATTAACTATAGCTAACTAACCTATCCCTAGGGAGAAAAATTATAAGTTGACAATGAGTAATGTATTTCTGTGCATGCATTAAGAAAAATTACAGATAGATGTTACCTATTTCATAACACATGAAAATTAATAGAAATATGAACAACAAGATAGCTTATTGTTTATGACAACCTTCATAACTCATAGTGGAAATTTCACAAAATAAACTAGGGTGCATTCATAAGATGAACAAAATTCAATGAGTTAGAACGATCTCAAAGTTAATGGACAAAATTCACATTCAACAGATCCATCGCAAAGCATTTGAAACATTCCACCAAACTTTCTCCAACAAAAACTTGTAATTCTTTATTGTAAAAGGAAGTAGTTCTTCTAACAGTATACTCTCAAAAATTGCTTGGGAAATAATTCCCCCTACATCTAAACTCTCCTATATTTATACAAAAAAGCAAAACCTTTGGGCTTCCCCTCAATGACTTTTGGGCTTCCCAACCTCTCAATCCCAAAACTTTGTCTTGTAGTAAGTACTCATAATTTATACAATATATTACATTTCAAAGCAAAAATACTTTAAAACACTTTATGAAGAGGGGCCTGCTTGATCGTTGATGAACTTTTTCCATGCTTGAGCCTCCGCTGCTATACCTTCAAATCCAGAGGGTTCGAGAAAACGGATATTTATATCATATTTGGCTTCATGGTTCCTTACCCCTTTTATTCTTGCAGGACTGAGGTGCAGTTGATCCACCAGGAGGTGTATACTTACAACTACATGTGCGACTACATTCTTTATGATCTATTCATCTATGTCCTTTACTTGTTGGATCTCTTGCTCATATTCCTGACATATATTCTGTAGATGCTCTATAAACACTTTGTGCTCTAGAATTGTGTCCAATCTCCTCTCTGCTGAAATCTGGCATCTATTGTACGTAGTAAGCACCCTTCTGCAGTATTTGGCACATGCACCTTTCATTTTCTTTACAGTTTTCTTGAATTCTTCCGTAATATTGATTGCAAACTCCAATAAATCATAATCCTACTTTAAAATCTGTCGATATTTAACTGGTAGCTCCACAGGAGGTTCCTCATGTGTTTCTATCCACACTATTCTTCCCATCAGAATCTCCAGAATCTCTTGGGATATGTCAAAAAAATAAGACGTAGTGTCCAAAATCTATTCTAATCTATTATCTATTTGTAAAATCTTACATCTTTCTTCCTCAACACACATTTGCAAGTGGTGAATTTTCCTTCTCTGAGTGAGAACATGTTCTTTTAGAGGCTGGAAGTCTGTCTTCTGTTCTATAGCATCCTTCAGTGATGCTGTCAATGAAGTATTCTATTCGTCCAAGGCTGCCACCTGTATTTGACATTGCTTTTCTCTTTCTTCCGTGGTGGTCTTCTCCGCCTCTAACTCAACAATTCTTCTTTGTAGCTGGTCCTTTTCTACACTCAGAGTTTCATAGGACACCTAGAGGTGATCTTTCTCAGTCTTCAACAATTGATGTAACTTCTAAAGCCACCTTATTTTCCTGCAAAGTCTGGAGTTCTATCTTTGAATTCCTCACTTCATTCTACATGTCCTCATATTTCCTCTTCAACTTATGACCTTCATCCCTCTCTTTCTTCAGTTTTTATTTTAATTAAGCTATGTTCTTTCTTGACTGCTCAAGATCCGTCATCAGCCTGTCTACATTATCTTCAGCAGCTTGGTTTAATGCCACCCCAGATCTTGCTCTCAATCTTGGATCTGTGTCTGTTCCATACACCAAACTATTATCAGTTATCATCTTTCCGGATTGTCCTATAGTTTTAACCTTTTTCTTGGTTCTTTTAACAATCCTTTTCTTCTCCTTGTCATAGAAAATATTACTGAATTCAAGTACCTCCTCCCATTATTTCTGCATGAAAGGGATCAAACTCATTCCAGAAAACACAGCTTTCCTTTGAGTGCTTCCGGAAGCTGCAACAGGCTCCTGGGGATCAGGATTATCTTGTCCATGCCCTTGATCTATATGACCATGTCCCTCCTATGTATCCATCTGTTCAGTAGTCTGTTGGTCTTTTTGAGATCCTGTTAATCTCAGACCTTCACTTTCTTCTTTTCTTTTCTTTATCTCTGCTTCTTCCTTCCTCTTTCTCTCCTCCTCTTCCTTCTTTGTTGCTTCCTCTGCAGCTCTCTTTCTTTCTGCTTATTCATTCTTCATCCAACTCTCTGCCTCTTGTGCTAGTCTTCTAGCATCTTCTTCCCTCTTTTTGGCCTCTTCTTCTTCCGCTGTCTTGGTCTTCTGTGCAGTTTTGCCTTTTCCACCCACAGTAGTGATTTTTTGTTTAAATCTCTTCTTTAGGGCATTCATGTTCTTTGCACTCCTCAATGTTTCCTCGTCCTTTTTCCAGAAGTTGTTATACTCAAAATGAATGATTTCCTCTTTGTAGTGTTTAGATACCTTATTTCGGGAGTCGTTCCTATGAAAGTTCATCTCACCAAAACAGAAGTGCTCCAGCTCTTGCACAAATTATGCAGTATGTTTTACTTTTGAAAACTTATAACTCCCTAGCCAGAAAGGTATGGCAGGATATCCTGCCTTTTTATGCTCGAACAAGAAACTCTCCACACCATCAAGATACACCTTCCTAAATGCCTCTTTATGTAGCACATAATCAATGGCATATTTAGGGAGTAGAGAAGGTGCCCTGGAACCACCATACATTTTGATATACATTCCTTCCTCAGTTAAATAAGGTGCAGTTGCATTCAGTCAAGAAAATTAGAGTGTACAAAGGCATGATGAACTGTTCATGTATTTCTCTATAGTAGCTATAGTATTTGTTTGCCCAAAATAATTTATATGCAGTGTATACCGAGGTCCTGTCCCTATCCCAATTACACCTCAAGGCTGGAAAAGACTGGGTACATAGTATACAGTCAACTAGGATAGAGCTCATGTAGAACTCTAACTTCTTCTGTGGCACTCCTCCCAAGGATGAAGATATGCATGCTGGGAGGCTATTTAACACTATGTTTGCCCAATTGAATATGGTTCCTTGAGTGGCCACATAGAAAATAATTACTATCCATCCTAATTTGAAGCTTTTTCCATGAGCTCTCCCAAAAATTATATTTAGCATCAATGCAATAAATCTATAGGGAGTCCAAAGAGTAGATGTATCATATTCTCCTAAAGGACAAGTTTGAATGTTCTTCCCTGGTATCATCATTCTTTTTACTGTTTCTACCGGGTCCATATCTGTCTCTTTCAACCATCTTTCTATTAAGTAAATCTGAGCAGGAGGCAGATGATATGCCATGGAGACATAAGCAGGGCTGTATGCAGAGTAAACCTGTTTAGCAGTATTTTCCAAGATCATCATAGTTACATTTTCCCTAGGAAGAATCCAACTAATCACCTCTGAGCACGGGAACAACTCAGGTCTTGTGGCTACTTTCATAAGAGTTGATTTCTCGATGTGTGCATATATAGTCAGTTCTTCGAATCCTACATCAAGCACATTCTAATTTTCAATCATCCTATATATATCACCCCATTTATAATCTGGTTCGACCCCAGTGGTAGCTTTGGTATCTTTGTATATGTATTTAACCTTGGTGATGATTCCAACCTCTGGTTCTCCTTCGACAACAGGAGCCTTCTTCTTTTGTCTTTTGGACATATTTTCTTTGCAACAGTCACCCTGTCATAAATACAGTATGTTTTTAGACCATTTGAGCTTTTAGAAAGTGTTTTACTAATGAAGAAAAACTTTATCAACCTATTTAGCTTTTCCATATGCATTCTCAAAAATAAGCTATACAGACTATTAATGCATGAAAATAAAAATGACAAGGCAAAAGAAACTCCTGCATGTTGTGTCCTAAAATCCTCTAAGTCCACCGTCTGTAACTAAAAACACAACCCTGATAGAAAAACTCTTTATTTTAATCTGGGATACATTCGAACTAATCTAATTCCTCCGATAAAAGCATGAACCACACTATCGTTACTGGTGATCCTCAAATCGCTAGACCCTATACCGTGCTATTCAATGCAGAACACCCTAACCAGACAAAACCCTGAAAAACTTCCGTCGTCCCACGAAAATAGGGTAAACGCATACAACATTTCAAACACCCCCCCCCCCCCCCCCCCCCCCCCCCCCCGAACGGCCATGAGGAACCAAAGAAAAGGTGGTGCAGACAGCGTAATGCTTGTCTGCACCAACCCCTAAATCTTTCAGGCAGGAGTAAAACGTTCATAACGGCTCAATTACGCAGGCTCAAAAGAAAAACTCGCTCAAGAAAACCGTAACAGTTAAATTCCTTGACCTTAAAATGTTATTGCAAGCATACAGGGAAGAAAAAATAAGCTTTAAGTGGGAAAACCTAAACTGATGCAAAAACCTAAGTGGAAAAAACCTACCCAGGAAAAACCCACGGTTCCAATCCACAAATAAGAATCAAACAACAAAGCTGTAGTTTGCCTACCTGGAAAAACGCAGTGCAGTTGACGGGATGACCCAAAACCTCTATGGTAGCATGCCAACAAGTGAAATCCGGATAGCTGGGCATGTGAAACAAATCAATCGACAAGGACTAGAACAGACATGATTTTCAACAAGGATAATAATAAAATAAAAATCCACCTCTATATATAAACCCTCGATAAAAGAATCGGCAGGAAAAAAACCCTATCGGTGTTCGAGACCTCTAAACGTTGGGAGGATAGTTCAAACGGCAGCCGCAATGATAGACATACAAACTAATACAGATCCATGACAACATAAAACCCATTGGCGGTCGAAAGTTCTAAACGCTAAGGATCGGAGCTTCAAACTTAAGCATCTCCATAGTATCGGCGATTCAAACCTAAGCATTGTCGCAGTGTCGACGATGCAAAGCACTATCATTGCGACGGTCATGTATTAGAGATTGGAAAGACTAACCACTAAAGCATCGAAATGGGAAAGTGGAAAGACTAACCCTCAGACTACTTATTGACTTCCCTCTAAAATGTCGACGGCGGAGAGAACTAATCCTCTAACCACTATCGAAAATCATTCCGATAGCTATAAAAAACAAGTCATTTACAGTCAAAAAGGTTTAAACAATAAATCAAAAAGAGGTAAAAGTCATGAGAACAGAATTGTCCATCGGGACATTCGCCATGTCCTTTCCAAAATTTCGAAGGCTTAGAGGACTAATGCCCTGGCTCAATCTTCAACAAACTCCTGATAGCAATAAAAATCATCAAGAATCAAACGTTAAGCTCTGAAAAAATAAAACAAAACTCCATAGTCTTTTATGCATTGGCTATACAAATGGCAGTGCTAGATCATTCAAATCCCAAAACGAAGGAAAAACAGTTGACCTTAATTCTAAATTCAAAAGATCAAAATTTATTGTAGGGGAAAGACAGATTTCAGGAAACCAAACAATGCTAGGCTAGATAAAAATAAAAGGAGGGTCCAAAAAAAAATTTAAAATTTGGAGAAAAGTTGCAGCTGCAACACTTCCATGGTTAGTGACAAGCTCTCTCCAGATACTAAACCGGGTGATGATCTGATTGAATACAAAATGCGGGGTTGTCTCTCCATTGGCTTTGATAGTGGGCATAGCCCCTGCCCATTTCATGAAATAATCAACAACCACTATGATATGATGATGCGAGCGCATGTTCCGTGCAAACACCTGGAAAGGGTGGCATCACTTGATCGCATTAACACAATCCTTGAAGATCGACGACCAAAAATAACCTGCTCTCAAAATATTTTGAGCTGTAGAAATCCCAGATAAATGACCACCACATGCCCCTTTGTGACAATCATTCAGCACAGACTCGGCCTCTTCATGGGCTAGACATCGACGTAAAATGGAATCAACCCCACGGAGATATAAAGTGTCACCGACAATAAGGTAATTCTTAGCTAAAATGATGTAACCGTTGTTAACCCAAAAAATACCTCACTCAGCTCTACATGGCCTGCACCACCCAAGGACACCCATGCACGGCCCTCATTTGACCCCCACACCCTCAAGAAGGCCTAAAAACATGAAAAAGGGCTTAAAAACCCCTAAAAAGAGCCTAAATAGCTCTCATAGGGGCTAAAACCCTGTTTAAAGGAGCCTAAAACCCTAAAAGGAGCTATATCAAAAGGGGATAAAATCCCAAAAAAGGGGCTAAATCCCTGACCAGGGGCTTAGAACCCTAAAAAAACTATAAATAAAGGGTTGGGGGTCACTCTCAAAACATTCCTCCCTTGCATACTGTTATGTTNATTTGCCTCTCAAGCCACCCACACTCCCTCTCATCCATTTTCCCTTTGAGCCATAGCTCCCCCATTGCCAAGAGAGAGGTGCTTCTCCAAGCTAGGGCATTGTGGCCCATTTCCACCAAGAGGTATAATCTTTTGTTTAATGTCTTTTTCATTTTAGTTTTTTTCTAACTTAGTTTGCTTGCAAGTTTATTTCATGTTCTAACAAGTGTATGTAGGGTTCTAGAATCTAACCTTGTGTGCAGGGTTTCCATCTCTTTCCTTTCTATCATTTGCTTCATTCCAGTTTCATTTTTCTTGCATTTCCATTAGGAACCCTATCCTTCCTTCCTATAGACGGAAGGTAGCCATTCCTTCCCTGTAGTAAGGGAGAAATCCCTGCTACAGAACTGGTGACCATACCAGGTCAATCCCACAAGATCCCTGGGTTTATTTTTCAAAGTTTCAATTTTTAGTTCTGTTTTTTTTCCCTAGTTTAATTTTCTGTTAAAATATAGCTTAGATTCCTGTTTATTTGCATTTCTAGTTACTGCCAAGCCTCCTCAAGGCAAATCTAAGTCCATTTGGCCACAGTACAGGTTACTGTCTACTGGATCTGACTCAGGACCAAAAAAAATTTAGTTTCTGGAGTAGGTCTCTCTTATCGGGCCCAGAGAGGGAACTAGGTCACTCATTCTGGCCTCACAGGTGTGACCATGTCACCTATTTAGCCCCAAAAGGTGTGACCCCCTTCCAGAAGTCAGCCCACTTCTCTCTGCAAATTCTGAGTGACCCCCTCACCTGTTTCTGGGAAAATTTGGTGACCCCCTCGCCACATTTGACTCGAAAAGTGTGGTCTGTCACTCAGAGTTTGATTTTTTAAAATTTAAGGACTGTCGGTGCGGTTCAGCCGCCTCTGTCCATCCAAACTATTTTTTTTTTTGTTTTTGTTTCTATTTCTGTTCATTTCATTTGCAAAATGTGTAAATCAAAGTGTAAATCAATGGTAAATGGGTTAATAAACATAGCTTTATTAAAATTTACTTTAAATCAACATCTTTCCTATCCCTTACTCCTCTACCTAGTCATGACCCTTCAGGGTATTCTGGGATAATACGAAGGGTGAAGGTCGTATAGTAATAGGCACTTCACCTATTATTTTTCGAAGCCACTAAAAACGGGTGACTTGGAAGGTAGATGGGATAGAGAAGGAGGGCTTCTCACGGCACTCAGCGTCCTCCCTGTTGACCAACCTTGCATCCGAAGGGTGACCTATGGATTTATAGATGGGCTTAGTCCCATTGTGTTGAGATTCTGGCACCCTCTCCTGGTTGAAGAGAAATATAGGTGCAAGGTAGTCACCTAGTCAGGCTATCATAGTTCAGGATCACAAATGGTACATGTCTAAAAAAAAATTATTACTATTTATTTCTTTCATTCACAATGTTATGAACTCTGCGGAATATTCATAAACCATTTAAGCAGCCACCAGATATAACAGAAAGAAAAAAAGACATACACATCATACCATATAAATCAACCCAACTCAATTCATGACACTGAGTGAGCCAGTAAATTTTACAATTTACACTAAGTTAAACATCTGTAGTCTTTGAGGACATAAGTCCCTAACTACCTTAACCGTGGGAAGTACTTGGGCTCAGCCCAGAAACTCATTGTGAGGAGTACCACGGGAAACCCAAAGTAGTTGGCCACTTAGAGGAATTTCCAAGCGAAATGGGGCAACGACCCCCACCGATTGAGTAGCACTCCCGTGAGGAAAAATCCAAACGTTGTCTTCTGGCAGTCTTGGTGGCCGAGTGACCACCTAAAGCCAATAGGAAGCCATTGAAACCAGGTTCCAAAAATCATTACCACCATTTTGACATACAAATCTGAAATGATTGATCCCTCACGATCTTCCTCATGCCTAAGAGGTGAACCACCACAGTATGGGTCATTAAATCGACATCGTCAAGACCATTCTTGACGTCCTTCTACACCATCACAAGGCCACATAGCCTCTGATTCAGATTCAAACTCATATCAGTCTGAACCAGATCTACACACTGCACCATCAAGCCCCATGGCTGGTGCAAACCCGAATTCATTTTCCGGTGTAGTAATTGCTAGTGGACCCATGTCCACACCACAAACTATCACCAATAACCCTGCAGGTGGCCCCAACATGGTTATGCAAACAGTCATAAGCCATCTACCACCACCCATATTGACCAGTCAAGTTGTCATACCTGCAACACATGGGGGCAATTGCCCTTCCACCTACACTGCCCCTCTTGTCATACATGGGGGCAGTGGCCCTTCCACCCACACTATCCCTCCCACCACACTTGGGGGCACCAGCCTGTCCACAATGGTGCCGCAAGTACCCCCAGCTATGCAGGTGCATTATGTACCTACAAATCCTACCACCATGGCTGCCCCATATCACATCAACCTAAGGTCAAACCTTCCTTTCATAGCATGGCATTTGTGGCACCAGCACCTACCCAAATCTACTATGCCCCACTAGTGCAAGCAGTTCAAGCCCCCACCCCTGCTCCGCCTACTCCATTGGGACAAGTGTTTGCATAACAAAACCGTCCCAACCATCCAGTCCCCAATAGCCAACAAGGGCAAGCCAGGTATAACCAACCCTGGAACCAAGGCAACAATCAACCACAGGGAGGTGGTCAACAACCAAATCCTCCCAATAATTCCATAGCAAACTGTCCAGCCCAAAATCCTCAACGACCAAATGCACCAAGATGTAATCCTCCGTTGTGGACAAACCAACCATGCACATTGTGCGAGGTCTACAGGCACTACACATTCGAGTGTCCCTTCATGGGTCACACTAAACATGCCATTAGAAACAAGGTTCAACATGCCACCAAAACTGTCAATGCACCTCTTTAGTTACCCCTTTTCCTGTGCCCCCCATATGTTGGGTTGTGAATAACACCACGGCTAGAGTTGCTGTCAGCTACAACATCATGGATGATTTGGCCCAAAAACCTACCGCTATGTCCGCTCTTGAGGTGCTCAAAACTTTCCCAATGTAGTGGAAAGCCTTACTAGCCACCCTTGGTGCCATGGATCCCTCTGACTCCAAGTTGATCACATTCGACATAGAGAATGGAGAACCACGGATGCCATCAACCATTTCCTTCCAAATCCCGGTGTCTATCTAGAATTTGGTCGTGCACCAGTGCATAGTGGATGAGGGGGAATCCATGTGCATTATGTATACCCTAGTCTAGTAGAAACTTGGATCCCCAATTCTGCAACCATCCTCCACAACTCTGCAAGATTATGATGGCCACCCCACTAAATCCCAAGGAATCCTCCCCCATGTCCCCATCACATTCACCAGAAAGACAATTCTGATTGACATAGAGGTTGTCAGCACTCAATTGGACTATAACCTTCTCCTCGGAAGAAGTTTTATGTACGCCATGAGAGTCATAGCATCAACTGTCTTCTGTCTCATGATCTTCCCCCACAAAGGGAAAATCATGACGATTGACCAACTGACTTATCATGATCCGCAAGGGCTAATGGCACCCGCCAACNAACACCATTGATCTGCAAGGGATGACCACACATGCCAATGTTATCCCTGCAGTCAAAACCATGGTTGACAACATACCCACCTCCCCATTGTTGAATGTGGGCCTTGGGTTGTTTTTCAATACCACCATGATGGCTTCTTTCCCCTTAGTGTCACCACCAATGACACCAAAAGAGACTACGGACTTGCGCATGCTCTCATCCAGCACCGTTGCACCCAAACAACAACCACAGCCACAACCCCAACCGCAATCACAACACCATCTGCAACCGCAACGTCAACAGCAGCCGCAACATAATCCGTAACTGCAGCATTACACACAGCCACAACCACATCCTCATCCCCACATACAACCAGCAGGGATTTATCTGGGCTCCTCCCCAGTCCACATGATTCCCTTCCTCTTTCCCCCACCCGGTGTCATGAGCAAGCCAGTAATGGCCACCTTAAACTTACCCAACTTTACATTGGGAATTCTCGTGTGGTATCTTGATCCACTAGCTCAACCACCAATGCCCCAAGTAGTATTAACCCCTATGCAACCCATTATGGTCAAATCTCATTCTCCATCTGGCCCGCAAAAACCAACAACCGCACCCGCACCTGCACCGCCTCACCCAAAAAGGGCCAAGGACAAGAATGCAAAGGCTACCGCAGAACCTCGACAAATCCTGACTTGTGTTGTCTGCAACGAATAGGGCCATCCAACTCAAAACTGCCCTAAGACATCTATAATCCGTGTGCATTTGGATGCCATGGATACAACCGAAAACCTCCCCGTGGTTGAACTTCCAAGCACGCTAGTAGTGAGAAACAACTCATTGAGAACAAACCATGTTTGCGCCCTTTGCAGTTTGTATGGATACTATTCTCACCACTTCCAATACTTGTTTGAGTTCTGAATGGCTTTAGCCAACCTTCAACAACATTCCCTTGAATCTGAGATCACCCTGATCAAAGAAGTTCACCCCCCACCTCCTTCTTCAGACACCATGTCCATTTACATGATGTCTAGCTCTACTGACCCTCTTGTCTCCACTATCAATGACGGTCCATCAGACCTATCTCTTCATTTCTTCTGCAATGATGAGGAGATGCTTGAAGCCTTAACCTCCCTAGAATACCCATGGGATGACATGCACCATCACTCGTTCTTCCTCCCCGAAGAACTTGTGTCGCAGTCAGACTAGTTTTCCGTGGAAACGAAATATTTCATTCATGGGAAAGTCAACTGGTTCAAAAACCCCATTCTGGCACCAGACGCCTTCAAAGAAGGGAACATGGCCAACATCTCACCAACCATCAAAATCAACATTTCAACCAATCCTGAGGTTGTTGAAGAAATCATGTTGGGGGCATTCTGCTCCCCGGAAGAAGTCACTGCCTACAAAGCTCTCTTCTAAGAATTTCATGACATCTTTTCCTGGTCTTACACTGAAATGCCCAGGTTGGATTCATCCATCATGGAATACCACATCGACACATGGCCCAATTTGGCCCCCGTGTGCCAAAAGAAACGGCCCATCCATCCTTCCAAAGTGGCCATAGTCAAAGCCGAGATAGAGAAGTTGCGCACAACTGGCTTCATTTACCCCATTGCTTACACCACTTGGGTTTCTAATCCTATTCCCATGAATAAAAAATAGGGTACCATCCACGTTTGCACAGACTTTAGCGATCTAAATGGGGCATGTCCTAAAGACAACTTCCCAACACCCTTCATCGATCAGATTATCAATTCATGCACCAGACATGAGGTCTTTTCCTTCATGGATGGCTTTTCCATATATAACCAAATCCAGATCCGGAAAGGATACCATTATAAGACTGCATTCACAATCCCGTGGGGCACATTCGCATATCGAGTCATGCCCTTTGGCCTGAAAAACGTTGGAGCGACCTTCCAGTGCACCATGACATATTGTTTCCGTGATCTAATCCATATCATATTGGTCTACCTAGACGATCTTACCGCTCGATCACCAAAATGAGCACAACATATGGATGACTTGCGGCAAGTCTTTTTACGTTGCCGCAAGTACAGAGTTTGCTTAAATCCCTTAAAGTGCATTTTTTGTGTCCTAGTAGGCCATTTACTCGGGTTTATTGTATCTCACAAAGTGATAACGGTAGACCCCCTCAAAGTTCAGGCTATCCTTGATCTTCCTTCACCAAAAACTTGGCACCAACTACAAAGCCTCCAAGGCAAGGCCAACTTCCTTTGCCTCTTTGTACTAGAGTATGCAACAAAAGCCTATGGATTCATTTACCTGCTCCACACAAAAATCCCTTTTTTTTGGATCAACAAGCACAAGAATCGTTTTATGCACTCAAGCAAGCCCTGGCTTCTGTACCATTACTCTCAGCACCAGACTTCACCTGAGACTTCATTCTCTATGTTTCGGCCTTGGACAACACCATTGCTGAATTCTTGGTCCAAGAAGACGATGCTCGCCATGAGCATGTGATTTATTACATCAGTCAGAAGCTGACAGGCACCCCACTACGATATTCACCCGAGGAGAAATTGGCCCTCACCGTCGTCTTCTCAGCTCAGAAGTTGCGCCACTATATCATTGCAAACCATACACATGTAGTGATTGATTCAAACTCAATGCAGTACCTCTTAAGCCATCACCTTCTACAAGGTCGCGCGGCTAAGTGGGTATTCATCCTCCAAGAATTCAACTTAGAATTTGTTTCCCCAAAAAGTACAAAGGCACTTGTACTGGCCGTGATCATGACCAATTTACCCCCATTAACAGCGTCATCACCTCCTAAGCATGACCTCCTTGATAATTTCCTATTCATCATATCCACAGAAGACCCATGGTACCGGGACATCCTTCTATACTTACAAACACAAAAGTTCACAGCACACTTAAACCGTGAGGACAGGCGACGCATTCAACATCAAGCGATTTTCCACCTGTTGATTGGAGATTTTCTATATCATCAAGGTATTGATACTATCCTATGTCGTTGCTTCACTTGTGACGAGGCCAAGACCATCCTCAACGACTGTCATAGTTGAGCCTGTGGTGGCCACCTTTCAGGTCTGGAAACTGCCCAGAATATTTTACGTATCGGCTACTTCTAGCCTTCCATCTTTGCCAATTGCATAGAGGTAGTCAAGAATTGTCGTAGTTGTCAGCTATTTGCCCCAAAGGCAAGAACCCCCCTGCACCATTACACCCTATAATTACAGTCGGGCCTTTCTGCAAATGGGCAATCGACTTCATGACAATCAACCCTGTCTCGGCCAACAGTCATAAATACATCATTATGGCAGTCGATTACTTCACTAAGTGGACCAAGGCCATGCCCACATTTGATTACAAAAGTGAAATAGTAGCACGCTTCTTCTTCAACCATGTCATCTCACAATTTGGTGTTCCTAAACAATTGGTCTCAGACCATGGAGCACACTTTCAAGACGTTGTTTGGGCTGAGCTGTCAACGATGTTGAAATTTGAACACCAGTACTACTACCCCCAAGGCAACGACCAAGTTGAAGCAGTCAACAAAATCATCAAAACAATGTTCCAAAGGATGGTGAGAAACCATAAAACCAACTGGCATCACATGTTATTCTCTGCCCTATGGGCTTATCATACATCCACAAAAACCACAATCGGTTTCACTCCTTTCCGCCTAGTACATGGCATTGAATTAGTACTCCCTATAGAGTGCCAAATCCCATCCCTTCGCCTCATGGTAGAACTTCTCCCTGATACTTCGCCTTTAGAAGAATGACTCCTTCAACTCAAGAAAACCATAAAAGATTGTCGAGCTACCCTTCAATCCATCGAAGCAGCAAAAACACGGTCAAAGCCCCACTATGACTCCTATGTCCACCCTCGCACCTTCAACGAAGGAGATATGGTTCTAGTCTACGACCAACCCAATGACAAGTTGGGCAAAGGCAAGTTCGAGTCAATGTGGTATGGCCCATACACCATCCACCATTGCCTCGGAAAAGGGGCATACACCCTTATTGACTCTGATGGACAACTCTTGGAGAATCCCCGCCACGGGCTCTACCTTAAGAGGTTTTACTCTTAACATCACCAATGAGTCGTTTGATTTTTCTTTTTTGCTTTTTAATGTTTTTTACCACAAGTCAGGGATAGCACCATTAGCTACTAATCCAAAGTCACCCGGAACCTGTTCGAGACACCTCTCACACCTCCGAACTCAAATTTCTATCTCCTTATGAGACCATCGTCTCATGTTTAACAAACAAATTTTGAGACCGTTCCCTGGAAGTTACCTCAATTTACAAGCCACATCATGGTGATGCAAGTGTCTGTGGACCTATACTTACATCACACTTTCCTACTGCTACTCATGTGGGTTCTCGGACCACCGCCCATAAGGAACTTCATTTTTATTTTTATTTTAACACATAGTTGTCTACTTCATCCACCGCATCTTATGTAGACCTCCGGACCATCATTCGAAAGACGGATCATTTCCTTTGCACGTATTTGGCATATAACTTCCCTCAAACTTGCACTCACATCACATGTAGTCAAGTCCGTCCACCACAATTCACACATGAATCTCATGACCTCTGTTCAAGAGCCACCTCGGTTTGTGTGCCTTTGTCGCACCATCTCGCATTCCTCTGCCACGATCTATATTGTGCATGTATTGGTATGTTTAAGAGCCACCTACTCCATCCATACTACGTGGATGACCTTTGGACCACTGTCCACCGTCCCTACATGGGGCACCGCCTGTGCCACCACAATCGGTTGACCATACTAGAGTTTCTTTTAAGCTCTTTTCTGACTCTTAAAAGAATGAAAAGATTGTTGAGCACAGCTGCTTCCTTTCCCACTCGTTAAAGTATAGAAAAGGGTGTCTACATCGTCTCATTTATCTCCTTTTGTAGACTATGTAGACCATCAAATGAAAAGGACCACCTTGGTATATTCAAGACAAGACAGTTCCCCTCTGCATACTTTTATGCTTTCTCGGGAAGAGGAGCTGAACTTTATGAAAAAGCTCACCATGGGTTGTCGTTAAGATCTTTTCTAGCCTTCTCATCAAGAAAATATTGCCGAGCAAACTTGGTTTCATTTATGCTCGTAAAAGCATCTAAATGACCATCTAGTCAGTATAGGTTTAACTTTTTTCGGCTTGATTGGACTAACAACGGTAAAGAAGTCTTTCATCCCCTACAGGATGGGCGAGCTCTCCTATGTATACTTTTATCATTTTTTGGGCACAGGAGACTACCAACGAAAAAGATTCCCCACTGGAGTCTTCTTCGTGCTTTCAAACTCTCTAAAATTGAAAGCACCATCGATCATTTACTTTATTGGGCTTGCCAAAAATCCACGAGATCGTACCACAATGGTGTCTCTAGACACCACCCCACAGAAAACAGTTTGGCAGCATTCCCACTTTGGGTCGCCTTTGTTCAGAGTACTCTATAATGTGTCTTCCTTAGATCCCGCCAATATCAAAAGTGTCTACCTCCCCCAAGTATTTCCCATCTACAGTGACATTCCCAGTATTATAGCTATGATCCCATTCCCATGAGTCAGTTTCATTTGCTTCCTGGTCCACCCTGTCATCATACTCTGAACAAAGGAATTTTGAGTCTACTACACTCCCTCCACCCTTTTTCAACTCTTTCCCTCCCCCCCCCCCCCCATTCAGTGGGTCAGTCCTCAAATTGTCTCACATCTTTCGGTTATCTACCTCGTGCTTTTGGTCAAGGAAACACCATTGCCTTGACCTGGGGCAAGTCTCCCTCTGTCGACGACAACACACATATTCCAAAGGATAGACCCAGATGTCCCTGTATCTTGGTTTCATTAACCTCATTGATGAGTTCCTTGGACCACTTGAGAGGAGTCCTTAATGCCTCTCGGGATGGTTGTTTCTCACGTGTTCGACTCCAACTACATCATCACAAAGTTGAGATTTGTACAGGGTATTGGTCCGTGCAGTATTTAGTCGAAGACCCCGGATGTCACCTGACTCTAGCACATTGATGAGTCTATTCGAGGGACCTAAATAGGTTCATTTCCCTTATGATTTCCTGTTTGCATTGGAGATAGTGTTCAAAAGACCCAGTAGTGCTTCTATATAGATTTATGATTGATTCAGCATACTTGTACCATAGAGACTCTGACTCTCCATCAATGATTCCATAATGCTATGTATCGTTCCAAATCTAGTAGGCTATCAGTGATGAAGATATAGCATTCCATGAGAATGCCATGGGTCCAATGTAGTAGTTCTTCTGATCATTATTGTATTCAGCCTCTCAGTGAGGCAACCATTATGTATCATCAGTTGTATATGATCGGCTCTTGTATTATAGAGCATAGATCACATTATTCTTTTGACATTGTTACGAGCATGGGGATGCCCGCCTCGTCCATATACATGTCACACATTATTTGGATCTCACCCATTGATGGGAACCATATTAATACAAAAACCAAAAGCCACCAATCCCTAGCCCAGGAAGCACCACCTCTCTACAGAAAATCCTATGATGTCCGTCGGCCATATGATGAGCTCCTACCCTCACACATCAGGGGGCAATCTGTTGACCCAAAAACTCCCTCACTCAGCTCTACATGGCCTACACCACCCAAGGACACCCATGCACAACCCTCATTTGACCCCATTTGACCCCCACACCCTCAAGAAGTCCTAAAAACATGAAAAAGGGCTTAAAAACCCCTAAAAAGAGCCTAAATAGCTCTCATAGGGGCTAAAGCCTCCAAAAAGGGGCTAAAACCCTTCAAAGGAGCCTAAAACCCTAAAAGGAGCTAAAGCGAAAGGGGATAAAAGCCCAAAAAAGGGGCTAAATCCCTGACCAAGGGCTTAGAACCCTAAAAAAGCTATAAATAGAGGGGTGGGGGGAACTCTCAAAACATACCTCCCTTGCATACTATTATGCTACCCGAGTGGATGCCTTGAGACCATTTGCCTCTCAAGCCACCCACACTCCCTCTCATCCATTTTCCCTTTGAGCCATAACTCCCCCATTGCCAAGAGAGAGGTGCTTCTCCAAGATAGGGCATGGTGGCCCATTTCCACCAAGAGGTATAATCTTTTGTTTAATGTCTTTTTTCATTTTAGTTTTTGTCTAACTTAGTTTTCTTACAAGTGTATTTCATGTTCTAACAAGTGTATGTAGGGTTCTAGAGTCTAACCTTGTGTGCAGGGTTTCCATCTCTTTTCTTTCGGTCATTTGCTTCATTCCATTTTCGTTT
The DNA here is from genome assembly GCA_001517045.1 of Pseudotsuga menziesii. Taxonomy (NCBI): domain Eukaryota; kingdom Viridiplantae; phylum Streptophyta; class Pinopsida; order Pinales; family Pinaceae; genus Pseudotsuga; species Pseudotsuga menziesii. Next base: position 415,274 of record LPNX010181045.1, on the reverse strand, counting down.
TTCTTGCATTACCATCAGGAGCCCTATCCTTCCATCCTATATATGGAAGGTAGCCATTCCTACCATGTAGTAAGGGATAAATCCCTGCTACAACCATCAACACTCATCTCATGAGAGGTAAGAAGGAACCTTCAAAGTTTGCAAATAGACGATAACATCCCCATACCATGTGTCCATAGTCGAAATGAGAAAAATATGCTCATCAATGAAAGAGTCTTCATGAATCTCCCCTTCATCCAAAATAGGAAAGTCTGACATGAGCTCCACAAAAATAAATTCGAGATCGAATTCTTGCAAAATCACAATCCATTTATTGTACTTCCCCCCTATCATCTATCTGGTGAGGACGAATTGAAATGGATTAATGTGAGACACAACCAAAGTTTGGCGAAGGAGTATGTAATGCCTCAAACATTGGACTGCATGGATGGTATCTAGGGCTAACTTCTCTACATGAGTATAACGAAGTTTCACATTAATGAGGTTTCAGCTAAGATAATAGATGGCATGCTCTTAGAGCTCCTCATCCTATTGAACCAAGACCATACCAATCGCCTCTTGTTACGTGGCTACATATAATAAGAAATCGCGGCTATAGTCAGGTGGACTAAGCACGGGGACCGATGCCAAGTCTTTATTTAAAGCATTGAAAGACTCCTACACTCACTCATCCCAGATAAACGATGTGTCTTTCTTCAATAAGTGCATGAAACCCTTAGTCAAATTGGAAAAATTGACAATGAATCTCCGTAAGAACTTCACCATCCCTTGCAAACTCTAAATATGTCTAATATTGCATGGGGGATACAATTGAAGTTTGTCCTCAACCTTTAAAGGGTTGACTCTAATTCCCTCCATGGAAATGATGAACCCTGGTAAGGGACCTACTCTCACACAAAAGATTCACTTTTGAGGATTTAACTGGATTTTATATCAGAGCATATTTCAAAAACCAAGCATATATGGTCAAGATGATCCACTCTCAAATGAGAGTGAGCAGCTAAATCATCAAGATACACTTCAACTATGTGTTGAGTTCGTGCAAAGCGAAGGTCATAGCCTGTTGAAAAGTAGCTCTGGTGTTTTTAAGGCTAAAAGGAATTTTTCGATATGTAAATGTACCCCAAGGACAAATGAAAGCAGTTTTATGTTGATCCTTGGGTTTAATCTGAATTTAATTATACCCTGAAAATCCATCCATAAACGAGAACACCTCGCTTCCCGCACAATCAACCAAAATCTTATCAATAAATGGTGTGGGGAAGCTATCCTTAGGACAAGCTTAGTTCAGATCTCTGAAATCAGTGCATACAGAGATAATTCCTTGTTTCTTATCAACAAGAATGAGATTGGACATCCATTCAGTCAAAGGAATGAGATAGATGAAGCCAGCCTTAAGCAACTTCTATATCTATGCCTTAATAGCAGGCACTTTCCTAGGATTAATCGTACACAAACGTTGTCGAACAGGTCTAGCATCTGGATAGGTTTTAATCTCATGTTAAACAATATGAGGGTCTATTCCCGGCATTTCCTCATATGACCAAGAAAAAACATCTCGAAATTCTTTAAAGACCTTGGTGTATGCTTAAATCTCATCAAGGGAACAATCCTCCCCAATGTACACATTCTCAATCTTTCCAGGAGTTTGAGAAATGTTGATAGGTATGGTAAGTGAAAAATTGGCCATGTTCCCTTCAGCAAACTCACTAGGAGCACCTAATGGGACCATGATCCTACTAACTTTCTCGCTAAGGATCACCCTATAGTCATCACACTCCATACGTTCAAGCTCAGGAAGAAATTAAGATCTATGATGTAACTCTCCCCAAGTTTGTTCAACACAAGTAGTCATGTGAGTCAGATGACACAACTGCCCAAGCAACAATTGCATAAGGGTCTTCCTCCTTCATCCGCAAAGAGGAAGGGCTAAGATCTACAAAAGGACCAATATTAGCTTAATAAGAAACCAATGTTATAGATAATGGCCTTTCTGTCTTGGCAGGTCTAGGGTCTTCATTCGAAGTGCTTGAAGAAGGGAGAGTCCAAGGATATTCCAAATGTGAAATGTGAAATGGAACCAAACTCAATGATGATGAATCTATACCAAGACTGGAACCTAGGGTAAGTATTGTTGTGGGACAATTGAAAGTCCCCATCAACGATGGATACATTCCCACCCCAACATTCTCAGTTGCCGACTAAGAATTATCAATGACCAGGATAGTAGCTCTCGACGATGCTTTCGTATTGGAATTATCAAAAGATTTATGATTGACTGTAACAATCCTCCCTTCGAAAGGAAAACAAATCACTCAAAAGAGGGATGACGCAACTACTTTCATATTATAAATCCAGTTGCGGCCCAGCAAAAGGTTATAGTCGAGGAGGGCATCAACCACCTCAACCTCGATCGTCATGGTCTTCCCTCCCAATTGGACCTCAAGAGAAGGAAGTATACCATGCGGCCAAAAATATATCCCATCAAATGCAATCAACATGGTTCCAAATTTTTACAACGTAGGAGAACCTAAGCCCTTCCAACATGATAAAGACATCACAGAAGCCGCGGCGCCTTCATCAATCACTGTGCACTTGACGGTGTTGTTCATACACTCTACGTACACTAAAAGAGACACATAGTAAGGAAAGCGAGGCTGGACTTCATGAGTTTCAAATTTAACCACTGAAGGAAGGTTGGAATCAACCACCCCAAGAGCATACAACAAGGCTTTCCTCTACGAAGGGAAAGTCTGAAGAACTTCTAAGGTGGATATCGCACAAGGATTCTAGCCTAAATCCTCGACAAAGGAATAGTTCTGGGTGGCTCAGGCATTAGGATTGTGCCCCAAACTCTTTAATACTCCCTTAGGAATGTGAGGTGGAGCTTTAGGCTTGTCGCTAGGTTTATCAATACACAACGGGGTCTTGGGTCGAGCAGGTTCTTTCCAAAGCTCAGGTTGCAATGCACCATAATCTTTAGCTCGTGTCACAACATTTTCAGCAGACATCATGTTGATGAAACCATGGCCACTTGCGGTGTTTGGTGGGTTTTTATTCCCACCGGAAGCACTTCCAGAGTCCACGGTCCTTGAATTCATATTTTGATTTTGCAGTAAAGGATCCATCAACACAATTGGGCTCTGTGCGATGAATTTCGAGGCATCTTCCATACGAGGGCACTAGTGAGTGAGGTGATTTGGCCCACAAATCTTGCAAGGGAACTTGACCTTACGTTTAGAATTCTTTTCCCCCCAGCATTACTATCATTCTTGTCATCATTAGCATTTATGTTCCTATTCCCACCCTTATGATTGTTTCTTCCTTTTTTCTTATTCCTTTTCGGCTGTTGGTTTCCCTTTTGGTTCGATGATTGCACAGAATGTACATCCGTCATTTGAGTGGGATGAGATGAATCCATAGCTTGTCCCGATGTAGGCTGGTTAATAAACAAACTTTTCATTTGATTTGTTACCAAGTTTAAAGGTTTAGCACTTGCAGATCCAACAATGTCATTGGCATGTGGCCCAAGACTGAACTTAGGATCAAAATTGGACCGCGGTGCATTCGGAATAATCTCATATAAGAGCCGAGACTAAGTGTAATTCAAGTCCAGTTGTTGAGCTTGAAATATAGCCTATTCCTCATTTATCACTCCGGATGTGGAAATATCCTTTGCTATATATGGCAATAATGATTTGAGGAACCACTCCAAAAGAAACTTTGGTGGAATGTGAGCCTTAATCAACCGCTTTCGTCTATGCCACTCTTGATAATGATCAGAGATATCGGTGGATTTATCCTGCCGAAATGTCAACAAGATCTCAGTATTGGAATCATAACGTACCGGTAGCTAAAAGTGGTTGAGAAATATCATGGCCAAGTCATTGACCGTTTGATATGTGCCCCCATGAAACTCTATATACTACTTCATCGCAGGACCTGTGAGGGTGCGTTGAAATAGTTGTAAGAGAATGGAATCATGATTCAATGAATTCAAAGAGAAGCATAGGTGTAAATTTGTAATGTACTCACCAAGGTCCTCACCAGTCTTACCTTTGAATTTTGAAATTTCTGAAGGAAGCTTGGCGGGAACAACTGACCATGTCGGATCATGAGATAACGGATCATTGGTCAATATCGATAAGTCAGGAAAATTTAACGATGCTAGGAAAGGGAACCTAGGTTGTGCCATTTGATTCCATGCTCCCTGATAGGACTTGTTCATGTAGGTTTGATTGTTATAAACACCATGGCCTTGTAGAACTAGTTCGGAATACCTTGAGATTGGGGTGCTACAAAGACATAATTGTAAGACTAATAAGAATATTGATTCCCGGACCCATAAGGCAGTACGTAAGGTGGTGTATAAGGTGGTACATACCCTATTGAAACATAAGGAGGCACATAGCCTTGTGACACTATGGTGTGAGCAAACATGGGAACAACATGGCTAGTAGTAGTACTCCGACCCGAAGGATCATAAGAGCTATGTGTAGGATACATCATTAGAAATTCATTTGAAGGAATAGGTATCGAAGACAATGGAGTGTAGCATGGGATATAACTTGTGTTTCCAATGTTCACATGTCTAGGGTCACCTCTGTGAACGGGGACACCAGTATTAGCCCTAGGTTATGTGTGTGAGGATCCTCCCACTACAAGGGTGGAAGGTGCAATATGACTACTACCAAACCTTTCCACATGAAAAGGAATGGCATTGTCCCCAGACGTAGCACCAGGGTCAACACCAGATCTGACATTGGGTGATGGACTGGTCTCAGGAAGGTCTGGCATGCCATACTTAAATGGGCCAGTGTTAGAGGGCCTCGAATGAGTCTCACTACTTGATATATGTGAAAAATATCGGTGGTGTGTGTTTACATAGTGTATAAATTGTGATAGTACATTATGTGATGTCCCAACCTCAAAGTGATTAGGTTCTTCTGGAATCCCATATAAACTCTCAAGTATGTTCTCTACCCTGGGGGATGGAGAAGGGAGATGTGCTGGGATCTTAGGTGTATGACTCATGGTGAGATCTATGTAAGAATCAAAGTGAGTATCAGCATGCTCGGACTATCTAGTTCTCTTCCATGAAGGAGGAGGAGACGTAGCAAGTGGAATACCTACTAGGTGTTGAGAACGACAAATTTTACTCCCATATCCATGATGAATCAACAAAAATAAAGATACTCGAGCTAATTACGCACCCTAAAGCAATCTAGAATACACAGAGCACACTCCTAAGAAAATATACATCCAAAATGCAAGCAATCCAAGGGGAGTATAAGTGATCTCCCGAATGCAGCAGGTATGTCTCGCCTAGGAGAGGCTTGAGACTCCGATACGCTACAAGTGGAGGTGTGTAACCAATTATAGTGGCCCTCAGCTTCAACATGTAAAGCGACTGTACCGTTCGACTCCTACCTAGCCAGGACACTCATAGAGTAACCTCTACAAGTACCCCCTACAATACCTAGCTAAGGCAACTAAGGTCACCCCAATATAACCAATGCTTAGAAGAAGAATTGCAGGCGAGATCTATTGTATGGGAAGGGTAGTAAAGCCCGAAGCTTAAAAGCACCAATCGATACCTCAAAATCCCCCAGATATGAATAAGATCCTGGAAATATCTTTGGCACTCATAGAAAGTGGTCAGGGGATATCCCAACCACAATCGTGTATGCTTCCTCATGCTTAACTCCTATGTAAGAGGATCCTCCTAAGAACACTAATTATACCAAGGATTTCACTCTATCACCTGGACAAACACCTGCTTTTTTTGTTTAGTAGTCTTGGGTAATTTACTCACGATTAACTATTCCAAGGCTTTAAAACCTAATCTTGTTGATGTACCCTATCAAATAAAAATGTGTAATTCATTTTAAATTAATTGTTGATTTTAGTGGATGTGATTACTCAAAGGGAAATGAACGTGCAACCAATGATGTTATGACTCAGCAGTGAAAGTAAATGTGCACACCTAGCAAACAATGCCAAGTGCAATTTTTTCTAAATGAGAAAACGGGGTATGCCACTACTTGAGATGCATATTTTTCCTTCAAATGGTGATGCAAGCATTCCTATATGAAATCCTAACTATAACTTCAGTAAGCAAACCTAATGCAAGTGCAAAATGCAAAAATGCACAAGTATGCCAAAAATAAAATATTTTTGTATTTTTGAAATAAATGATATGTAAAAGTAGCCAAAGACTCTACAACTCTCAGACCCTGCAGCAACTCACAGGCAACATCCCAACAAGGCGCCAAGATAAATAAATCTAATGCACTAATCCGAAAACAAAAAGGAAACAAGATGACAAGACCAACATCTAATTAAAAATAAATAAAAATGGGTCTCTGGTCAGAAACAGAGGTAGTATATAGACACCAACAATATCAAGGAAGACTTAGCATCATCCAAAATTCACCCAACAACTCTCAATCATCCAGATCAAACTCAAAATAAAGGCATACGTGACTGTTCACATAAACCTGCGTATATGCGCAGTTATTCAAGAGAAACCTGCATGTATATGCAATTGTGAAGCAAAAACTCGCGTACAAGAAGAAAGAGTGGGGAAATGATAAGTCAAGGTCAAAATCACTTCAACATGACACTAAATGGAAAACCCACTTCTAGACCAGACACAGAAAACACACTTGTATTCACAATTCGCTCTCAACAACAGAAAACAAGACAAGCATGCTATATATCAAAGTGTTAGACCTACTCTAGCATATATAATCCATCATGTATAAGCAAAATAACTACATCCATGGATATAACATTCATAGTTATGAACATGTATTAGAAAAGAAATGGATATTTCCATTAATAAAACAGGGATACAATAGTGAAAACCTCTATTGACACTTCTTCGAAACAGAGAAACCGAGTCCTCCACCTGGGCCTCCACCACTTCAATCCTCCATCACAATGACAAGCTTACAAAGCAAATGCAAGCTTGGGAAGAGCAACACTATGTACTCCAAAGGGACAAAGGGATGCAGACTCAAGAATAAACAAGTGAGGCAACAATGAACTATAGTTTCCTTGCTCTCCAAATTCTCCTCTTCAATGTGTCCAAGAGGATCAATATATAGCTCTCCAAATAGGCAATGGAGGGTCGAGTCTAGGAATTCTCAAGGAATATGGAAGGCCAAGAGTTAAGTTACTCAGGACTCTATGATGAAAACTCCAAAAAAAATTGTCGTCATGCACATTTCCTGATGTACGCAGGTTTTGGCTCAAAAGTTGCATGTACACGCGTATATTGCTTTAAAAGTCATGCATACACATAAACAGGTGTTTTTGGGGACTTTCTTGGGACAACCAAGTATAATTTGAGCAAAGGGGGTCTAAGGAGTCAGCAGAGGGATATGGAAGGCCATAAATATGTGATCTACCAAGTGTGGTAAAATCAGTTATAACATGTGCCTTGGTCGCTTATCAAAATTTTTGGGCATCTAAATCTAGTCACAAGATTTTCAAACCAAAACTTAGCAGCAGTTGCAGCAGAACAATATTTTACTAGAACTACTTTATCCCATCTGTTCATGTAGTCCATCGCAGTAATAATATATCTTACACCTATGTGCTTCCCTTTTGGACTAATAGAGCCCACAAAATCAACAGCCTATTTGTCAAATGTCGACAAATTTATTTGGGGTACTAATGGCATTTCCTCTCATCACGATGACTTTCCAGTTCTTTGACAGACATCACAACTATGACAGTATTCTCAGGCATATGCATGCATGGTGCGCCACCACAATCCTTCTAGCAATATCTTTCACACTGTAGATTTTCCAACAAAATGTCCTCCTGCGACACCACCATGCGCTTCATTCAGTATCATTGGTCGCTCTTATTCCAAGATGCAGCAACAAATAATCTCATCAGGGCCCATTTTATATAATTGTCTAGTGATCATCTAGAAGTCTGTAGCTTCCACAACTAAATGTTTCTTCTATTCCGTAGTAAATTCAGTTGGTGCATATCCCATACTAAAAAATTGTATGATGTCTTTGTAATGATCATAAAACATTCTTATCACAAATAGTTTCACATCAAGGAGACTAACGTCAAGGTTACTAGGTTATTCGGCACTCTCAGTCCTTGAGAGATGTTCTAGCCCTAAATTCAGTCGACCCGGTTTAACAATGACTTCAAACTCAAATACCTGAAAAAGAAGAATCCACCGGAAAATATTCCCCTCAAACGCTATCTTATTAACCAATTATTTCAATGTTGAATGATCTATGTACATTTTGAAATGTCTATTAAATTATTTAACCATTGATCTATAGGAAAATGAGAGCAATTGTGAAGTAGAATTGTGCAATGGAAGAACAATGTACATTGAACAAATAAGAATTGATCAGTTAATTACAACATTAATCTTCATTCATTTATCAATAATACAATGATTATACAATAAATAGAATTTGAATGCCATGGATAGGATTCAAATCTACCAGCTCAAGCTAACTAAATAGCTAACTAGGTGTATCTAAATCACTGTCAGGGCTCACTATTCTAACTCCAGATGTCTAAAATATTCTATAACGAGTTAACTGATGAAGTAGGTGGAAAAATGCACCAATCCCCATGCATGCATGCAAAACTAATGCTAGCTTAACTGAAAGTGATCTAACTAATTGTAACTGGAGGTTGACTCAACATAATTGCTATATACCACAACCAACTATTGGAGGCTGCTGGTGGCACTCAGACTAGGCTCCTATAATGTAGGTATTGGTCTCATATGCACATTAAATCATGCATGCACATGCAATAAGTGGAAATTAACCTCCATATGTGTTCCCCACACTCTAATACAGTAATAATGTCTCCCTAAGTTAGGCAAGATGATCGATTAGACTATATTTGGTCAAGGGAGGATTAATTAATCCTAACTTGGACAAATTTGGGACCTGACAACTAGGCCAAAATTCACCCATACAATCTAAAAGAAATAAAATACTGCTTAATAAAATAAGGAAAATGGGGAAAACCTCATGGGAACCCCCCCCCCCTTCAAAATAAGCAAGAATCGGGAAATTTTGTTGCAATCTGCAGAATATTGGTTCTTATATGCGTCATCATCCTATGACTATGCATGTGAACCTCTCCAAACTAAATTATTATGTCTGGAGGAATTTTCCTCTTTGGAATAAGAGGAATATGATCAACTGAATCAGGAACATAGACAACTCCAAAATGAAAATTGGACCCATGTAGAGCAACTGAGATCAACTTATGAGAGAGAATAAGTTCTTGAGAATTCGAACCATGTGAGGAAACTCAAGAAAATGATATGTTGCATCCTTGAACATCAAACCATGTGAAGTAAAATCATCTCCAAGTGTTAGGAGCAAGTGTCTAGGAGAATCATGATGTGTCCATCTTTACTAGTATTGTGAGGAGATGAGCATGTGATCAAGTAGAAAGGTAGAGAAGTCCTGGGACCATGGAGATTGAATTATTGAGCTCCATAATATGATAAGGCTTCTAAAATATCCAATTATTCACAAAATCTAATATCAGCAAACTCATGACAGAAAACTAACATCGAATCCCCAACAACAATTTTGAAATAGACTTGAGGTACTTGATTTTCACACCAAAATTGATGAGAACAACTACAAGCATGACTGGAGGCTCTTGAAACTTAAAATTTGAACCAAATAAGGTCATATCATATCCAAATAAGACCATATCAGATCCAAGAGTGTGAAACAAAGGTTCCAAGTGCTCCACTGAGATGGTAGATGCACAATTTTCTCCTTCTTCAACAAAACTCTGAGTATTGGTGCAAGCAATCATGTAGGAATTTGTTGGAAGATTTAGATCAATGAGAGTGAATGGATCACTCCTAAAATCTGATATTTCTTCCAAAACATCCAAATTATTATTTTTTGCACACTAGTAGCAACATTATTAAGAGAGAAATTGAATTCCTCTTCAATTTCTGAAGCAATCACTCGCAAATTTTGCACATAATTTAAAATAGAAGAATCACTAGAGAATGCTTGAGTAGAATGGAAGAAGAGTTTTCTCAATAACATAGATTTGAATGTTTTCTTCTGGATCAGCTATATGAGAACATGAGATATCAGAGATCTCAAAAACTTTCAGAGCAACAGGAGAAGGAGTCACTCCAAGGACCCCTACTTCAATTTGAATTGACCATGTTGAAGATTCAACTTCTTCTTCATCTTGAACAACTTCATCGGAGAGAATAGAGGCCAGGACTTTTGAACAAAGAACTCTTGTGGTGATATTTGTGCTCTCCAAATTTCTATAATGATCCTTATTGTGCTTGCTAAAGGTTATATCCAATTCTGTCCATAGATCCTTTGGGTATTCAGCTGAATCAATAAGGTAGCACAAGCTTGTTGAAAAGCCCAAACATATTGTTCCAAAAGCTCTATCACCGTCATTTATCCAGTCATTCTCATATTCATAATACTCTTTACCAAGTCCAATATATACCTTGTCTCTTTAGAGACGAAATCATCTTCAATTTCCACTATGAATATCTTGTGAATGGAGTAAGAAGAGGGATTGATAATCTAGAATCCATATTGAAGTTATACCTGCAAAATATCACTGCAAAACAAACCAATTTGCAATCATATGTCAATTCAAACCTTTCCACCTAGACATGTGCAGTTTTTCAGAGTCCACCACACCTGCAGAAACTTCTATGGACATAATCTAGAGTTAGCAAGCAAAAGATTGCAGGAAATATGTGGAAACTCAGTTGCTTCTAGTACACAATGGAGGTCAAACAAGGTTTTCTACTAGCCTAATCAAGGCTCTGATACCATGTTAAATTTGTGAACCATTGATCTACGGGAAAATATGAAAGTTGTTGGAAGGGAATTATGTAATGGAATAATCAAAGAGAATGTACACTGAACAGGAAATTCATGCCACAAATTTCAGATAAATCGAACAAGAATTGCTCAAATAGTAACAACATTAATATTCATTCAATTATCAATAATAAAATGATTATACAATAAATAGAATTCGAATTCCATGGATAGGATTCGAATCTACTAGCTCAAGCTGACTGATTAGCTAACTACAGTTGATTGAATAACTAACTAGGTGAGTGTAAATCACTACTGGAGCTCACTAGTCTAACTCCAAATGTCTAAATGAGCCTGCAATCAGTTAACTAATGAGGTAGGTGGAAAAAGGTGCCACTCCCCATGCATGCATGCAAAACTGGCACTAGCTTAACTGAAAGTGATCTAACTTATTGTAATTGGAGGTTGACTCAACAGAACTGCTTACCTACCACAACCAACTGTTGGAGGCTGCTGGTGGCACTCATAATGGGCTCCTATAATGTAGGGATTAGTCTCAAAGACACATTAACTCATGCATGCACATGTATTAAGTAGCAATTAACCTCCATATGTGTTCCCCACACTCTAGTACAGTAATAATTTCTCTCTAAGTTATGAAAGATGATCAATTAGACTATATTTGGTCAAGTGGGGATTAATTAATCCTAACAATGTCCACATGTAACACCCCAGTTTTGACCCCGTTTGCATTAAATGTATATGATGTATATATTGTAATTAATCGTGGTGCGGAACTAAAGGAAAAATCCCCACCATTGATTTGGTTGTTTTGTGTTTTGGCGATTGAAATCGTTGCCGATGGTATATCGTGATAGCCAGCACATTATAATTTTGGCATCATGTAAATATGCATTTTAATTAAAATGAACCCCAACCAGCTATGTCAATGCAACCATAATGAAAAGGGAATGACTTTCCTAAGGATAAGGAGGGGGAATTATTAAGCTTTGGGCCAATGGGGAAAAGCCAAGTGTCAGTTGTTAAACCCATTTAGTTGTCACCCACCCTTTTGACTTACTCACCTTCCCTTGTCTCAATCAGTCAACTACCAATTTAAAAATCTTTGTTGTTAGTTGGGAATTTATTGCTGAGCAATGGTGTGTGGCAGGACTGTCAGTCCTTTCCCACATGCACACTCCACCAGCAAACTCTTTCACCCTCATGTGGGCATTCTAGCATTCTTGCCCATCCTCACATAGAGACAGTCGTTTTCTTCTCCTCATGCACAAGTTTGGCATTTTTACTCACATAGAGAGCTGGGAGAGTGGCCTCACATGCACAATTTTGTTGTGTGTGTGACTTTGGCAGTTGGGGATTTTGCTATGTGTATTTCTCTTCATTGTGGGTCTAACCATGTGAATTCACCTCCACTTGGGTGGTTTTTCCTTCCTCACGCAGTAGAGAAATCGATTGTCGTTGGTTGCCCCACAATTTTGGTTTGTTGTGGGTTAATTTACAATTTTGGTTGATGTGGATTCTTATTGAGTTGTTTTGGCCATGATAGGGCTAAGAACAACTCAGGAATCAAATTTCTTAGTCAAGGTTGTGTATTACCTAAATTGTCACCTCGATTGTTCTGTGGTGTTTGATTTTCTTCCCCAGAGTTGTGAATCACTTGTTTTGTTGTGTGTATGCAGTGGTTGGTCTTTGGACTGTGTTGGAGTGGGAATGAAGGCTTGGTATGCTTGATAAACCTTGTGTGTTTGGGAGCCACATAGACAAAGCTAAAGGGTTGGCTTTCTTCTCCACAACCCCTGAATAGCACTGGAATAGAATTCAGGGCCTAAGGAACTGTGTAGCAAAGAAGGGAATGATTCCTTGTGTTGGGTGTGTGTGGGTGTCCTAGAAGTCAGGCTAGTTCTGGTGTAGGTGTCCTTAGCTCTTCAATGAGCCCACCAGCTTAGCATTCAGCTTTCTCTAGCTCCCTGATGGCCTTGATAAACCCAATTGTATTGGCTTGGCTGATTTGTGTATCTTTGGATATGTGTGAGCCTGCTTAGTTCCTTATTCCTTGGGGAATCATGCCCAGCTTGGGGGTGGCAGTGTTGCTGAGAGATTAAGGAGCACACTTGCCTATGGTTGGGTGGAACATTGCAGCAACGTAGCCAGTTGCAGGATGAATTCTTCATAAGATAAGTATTCTTGACTTCTCATCTCTACAAATTGTATTTTGTTGTTTAATGAAAATGATGAACATGCTAAATGCTTGAATGTATGGTTTTTCTTCCACTGTATGGTAACAATGTATGCATGTTTTACTTCAAAGCATTTCAATTTTTATGTGTATGTTCATGGATCTAGTTGCCCGGATAGATAAGGTTTGGTAGCGTCCTCTTCGCCGGTCGAAGGGTCAGGGACGTTACACCACCCAGAAATTAGTGTCTAAATTTATGCATAGAGTATACCATAGCTAGTCCTTCTCTTTCCATCATGGTATAGTTCTTCTCTGCTATTGATAATTTTCTACTAGCAAATCGGATGATTAATCGACCCTTTTCCAGGCTATGCTCAATACCACGTCAAGTGCGAAAAATGATGCATCGACATGTACATGAAGTTCCTTTTTCCAATCTGGAAATACAAGAATGGGTGCTATAACCATCTTATTCTTTAAAATGTCCAGAATCTCTTACAAATTATTCATCCACTAAAACTTAACATCTTTCTTCAATAAATTCTCCATCAGAGCAGTCACCTATGCATATCCTTTGATAAATGTTCGATAGTATCATGTATGTCCCAATGTTTCTCTCAGTTGTTTAATTGTGGTAGGTGTTGGTAGGTTGATGATGATTGCAATTTTGGCAGGTTTGACCAGGATTCCATTATGGCAAAACCACATGGCCCAACAAAATTTAAAATGTGGCATGAAAGATACATTTCTTTAAGTTTAGTGAAATTTTATACTAGCAACAACATTCTAGCATCATTATGAGGCTCTCAATATGATCCTTTTTGAGCCCAAATATGATTCAATCATTGAAGTATACCTCAATAAATTCTTTGAAGGCAGCCACTACTATCTTGGAAAAAATAGTAGGAGCATTCTTGAGTCCAAAGGGAATTACCGTTTATTGGAAACAACCCTACTCTATCGCAATGGTTGTATTGTGTATGTCTTCCTTCGTGATTATAATATGATGGTAACCGAAGAACCATCAATGAATGAGTAAATCTCTTAACCCCTGACACTCTCCAGTACCTCACCTATAAATGAAGTTGGAAATGGGTCATGTAAACAAGCATCGTTCAATTTTCTTAGGCCAATACAAATACACACTTCACCAATAGTATTTTTATCTTGCACTACAATCGAATTGATCCACTCTGATTCTTCTGCAGGTTCTATGATATCAACATCCAACATTTGGTCCAACTTTGCCTTAAATTTTTCTTTATACCACAGATTCAATCGGTATGGTCACTCCTTGATAGGTTTTGCATCGGGTTTTAAAGGTATCTTAATTTCTCCAAGGTATACGACAATCCCTTCCATCTCTGAAAATTTCATATGGAACATATCCTGAAAATATTGCAATAGGTCCGTGATATTCTTAATAGTGTTGTCATCCCAATAATCTCCAATATTGGCAAATTTTTTATTCTTTATCGAGCCAATGTTGATATTCTTGACTTTTAGTGGATTCAGAAATTGGTAACAAGAAATACAAAATCCTTCCACTGCACGTGTACTTTTAGAATCTGAAATGTTTTCATTGATTGGGTCATCATCATCAAGTTATGGTGTCACATTATAGCTCTCCATCCAGTGTTGGATTGTTGTGCTGCGCTGAATGAAGTTTGTCATTGCAATAGGGATATCTTCAAAGATCTTTGTCTTGATTACTTGCAATGTGGCATCAATCGATGGATTATCATCGATAAATTCAAATGTATGTATGAAGCTAGTATCTAGTTCATCATATTCAATAGTCCCTCCTCTTAGTTCAAATTATTTATACCAGTTCCTTGGTATCATGTCTAATGTGTGTATGAAATGATGGGCCCAGTCCTATCATGGACATGCCTCTCATGTCACATGAAAATACTCTATATGTTTGACAGGATTAGTCAATCCCATATATTTTCAACAAGTATATTTGATCTCTTCTTCGAATATTATCTCCAACAATCTTACACATTGTGGAAATTCAAAGATAGATTCTTTATGTGCGACCCACGATCTAGCGGGTGTAACTTTCAGTGCAATTTACATGGTGTACAAGCACTAATGTTATGTGACATTTTCTTCAAACATTGTCAAAAAATATGCAAGGTTAGATAAACCTTCATAAGTGGGTAGATCACTTACCTCGATTCATACCCACCGCACAGACAATGTAATTCTTGCACACCTTCTCATGGATACTTCATGCATCTGATTCTCCCATTTTTCCAATGCTTCACCATAATCTGATGTGTAATAGCTAATACTCCTCCAATTGATCTTTCCTTGGGTGTTGGATTTGCATAATCGTCCCTTGCAAATGTGATGTTATAAATATGGTCCAGATAATCACCTTTTCCTTCACTATTTACAAGCTCGATGTATATTTGACCTTCTGGAGGATCAATTAGTGTGGCCACCCTTAGCTTTGAATCTTCAAATGTTAAGATTATTTTATTACAATTGATGATGGTCTTATTATCAATCACCCAGTTGATCCCCAAAAGTGTAGGATACGGGCGTGTGTCATCAACAATGTCGTTTAATTCAAAGTCAACATATGTTCTCAATCCTTCTACCTCGACAGGAATTTGAGTAAGTCTACCGATAGGTAGGGCTTTCAAATAATTTGTTAATCAGATCTGATACGAGACCACTCCATTCATGGTTTCCCCGTGCTTTCACATGCTTTTCTTGCAATAATTTTGACATCATATCACAATTCTAGGATAATATAGTCCATAACGTAATCTACTATCTAGGCGGTCTCCCTTAACTCACGAACGGTATTTAATCTTTTTCCCACATGGTTAACTCTTCTATCTGGTCACGGTTCTTCTTGAGGTTCTTCAATTAGATTTGACAATTCTAAAACAACATCTTTATCTTATATTAGCGATAAGCAAATTTTTAAAAACTCTTTAAGCTTACTAGCATGCTAATCTGTTGCTTTCAGAACAAATGGTCAAACCTTTCAAGCATCTCCATTATTTGTCTTCTTGGTAATGTACTAGCAGACATCGACACTTGATTCTTATCAATGAATTATGGTTGTGCATCCAAGAATACTTCATTTTATTTTTGGATGTCAAATGTGATTTCTTTTGTGTTGTTGGTCACACCTACGGTTTTTCATTCTGTTTTTATTAGTATGCTCCAGTCGAAGCACCTCCCTTGTTACGACAACAATATTTGGTTTCCTCGGCTCAGAAAAAATCTTTTGGATATTCAGGTTGGGATTACGATTGGGATTCTGTAAAGGGTTTTCATTTCCCACATTTCTAGCCTGTCACTTTGCAATTAACTACAAACATTATTCGAAGGTATGGTCAATGGATTTGTAATGTGAAAATGTGTTTGTAGGACCCGTACAGTCCCTGGAAAAATTTCCTTGTTCCCCACAATTATAACATATGATTTGGCCTCTTCCACGACTAAATCCTCCTCCTTGTCCTCTACCTCTAAAATTTCCACTCCTCATTTGTTGAGGGTGTTGTTGTTGCGTGTATTGATTATGTGGATACTAGGGTTGAGTATACTGATCTTGTGGATATTGAGATTAAGCCCTATTATCTAGCATTTGTTGTTCATTTTTCATTAAATAGGTGCCCATTTTTTCTTCTGTAGCAGTTGGAATGCTCTGAAGTCCTTCTCATCGTGTCCTATTGATTTACAAAATTTCCAATATAAACTAGCTAGTGCAATTATAAAATCTTGTAAGTACAAACACTCTTCCAATCGATGGCATCTAGTTTGGCATATTATACACCAAGGCATCCCTTGTATATTTATCGGGTTCAGCGCTCATGATGCAATATAATTCATGAGTGTTGGGAAGTTATCCTTATGGTGTCCTTCTTTTCTGCATCTAGTACACCACATTTCCTCTTAGATCGCTTTCCCTTTTTTAATGTCCTGGAGTTACATCGTAAGGTTGGCTAGTTGCGACTGAATTTGCATCATTCTGACACCAGTGTCTCCTATAGGTTAAGATTCTATATTCATGGCTAGCTCAAGAGATTCAATCTGCGACACTATCTTTTCTTACATCAAGGTAATCTAGATGCAACACTATAATGAACCATTCTTTGTGTTATACTTCCTGTTAACACCTCTATGTTGAACAGTTGAGGAAGAAGTGTGATCGAGAAATGATAAAAGGATACATAAAAATTGGCAAAGTTTGGTAGTCTTGAGCCCCTTATTAAAAGTGCGCATTTTGGTTAATTCATTACAAAATTCAAAGGTATAGATTACGAGTATGAAAATCTACGGTTGACCATTGATCTGCTGGGGGAAAGTTGCGCAAGGGAGAAGTTTTGACAGAAAGGCGGAAGTGATTAACAAGGCAGAAAGATCAATGGCTGAGTAATAAAGTAAATAAGACCTACGGTTGTGAGACAGTCCGTGGAGTAAATATGCACGCTTGAAAAAATGAGAAAGGCTAGCGGATTGCGTAAAACATATTTTGATCCAACGGTTTATACAAAAAAGTGCAATCTTATCAATGGTCATTATCCATTCCAGAGTGCGAAGCTATGAGATGATTAAAAGGGAAGAGTGGTAGCGGAATTTAAACCACTTGGAACATGGTGACTTTGGGTGAATTCCGCTGAGGAAAGAGGTAAAGGAAAAACCACTTGGTAAGGGCCCCGGAATAGTCCGTTGTATAAAAAGTGAAGTTTACCTAGATAAAAGTCATTTCAATTGCACACTGCGGGTGAAAGAGAAGTGGACAGTGCACCATATTTTCCAAAGTCAACTTTTATGTATCCACAGTTATAGGTAAGCCTTGAAACACTGAAACTTTGTTTGAAGAATTGTCGCCATTGTTTATTATGTAGAAGGAATAGGGTTCGGGAGTATTATGTAGAGTCTTGGATGAGAGAGAAGAGGTTGTTGTTCATAGGGAGAGGAATGTATGCGACCCTATTTTGTCAGTTGGTAGTGTATCAGTTTCAAAGGAGCATTTGTGGTAGTATAATTCGCAAGGGAATGATATTCTGAATGTCTGCAGTTATTTCTCATATTATTTTGCTATTGAACAAACCCTACCTTCTCCCAAATTTTTCGAATGGTGCACGAATAGTTATTCCTCCTCTGAAATATTTATTATGAGCCATACCACGTCAAAAATACTTTGTAAAGTTGATGTGAAAACTGTTCGCAGGATATTGAATCTGCCAGATAATTTCCCTGATAGTTGTGAGTCTTTGAATGAACAAGTCTTAATTAAAATGTATAAAAATTATAGAACTGAGGTCAGATGCCAGTTTTTATCCAGTATTCTGAAAGATGGTCAGTCATTTGAAGGTCTATTTTTACCATACAATGTTAACATTTTCAAGAAGGAAGTACAGTTCGTCATGTCGCTGGTTAGTCAAATTTTGTCTTTGGATAATGATATTCATATCAGTGAAGTCATCTTAGGTTTCTTGCTAAGTATAGGTGACCCTGAGTCCCATTTAATCCGTTGTTTTAATTTTGATGAGTATCTAGCTGAGGTTATCCATGCCCATTTGGTCGAATTCCCTAAAGTCATGTTCTTTAGATATCAGTCATATTTATTGAACATGCTATTGTGTTCTAATGTGTCAGAGTTGTAGTTCTTGTCCACCATTTTCTCTCCAGACCTACCGAAACAAATTAACATGTTTGAGTTTGTAAATACAATCATGGCCGAAATTTATAAATTGTTGTTTGATGATGTCTTGCAAAGGGTGTTAAAAGACATGAGACTTATGCTACAGTCTTCCTCATAAGACAAAACAGGATATTGGTTCTTGTATAAAGAATTCAATGTTCTGAGAGTGTATGGGTTCACTGGGGAACCATACAGGTTACCCACTTTTTTGACTCCAAGAATATTTGCACTTGAGTTTATGAAACAGAGGTTATGTGCAGAAGAAAAACATTTTGGGGCATTAAAAAAGTCTTCCAATGTTAAATTTCCTCTTGAAGTTGGTCCGTTCATTTTTTAAAATAAAAGCACCTTGTTGGTCATAGAGAAGTTCTTAGAAGTCATGGATTTTCAGAAGGAGTAAAAAGTAAGTTATGATCCACATCACATTATTTCTCAGAGGAAACAGTTAAACAAAAATAAACCATTTGATCATCAAACTGTTGAAGGCTTAAATAACATAGCAAATTTGGCTAATTTTGAAGAAAATTCAGAAGTTGATGAAGACAGGAGCAACAAATTGACTATAGTGGCTCAAATTCCTGATAATTCCAGCATTTTGAAAAAGAGGAGTCTTTCTAAAATCGATGGCATGGATGTGGATGAAAATATTTCTCATAAAAAGATCAAAACACACCCTCAAGGTGATCAAACTATTTCAGAAGAAATAGTTTCAGAATATTTAAAGAAGATGGTCTTGTTCCAGAAGAAGTCTGTACATATGCATCAATATTCCTTCGGAGAAGAAGGTAACGCAGAGTCTAGTTCCAATTTCAAATCCAGAATAGAGTTAGTGTCAAGTTATGCTGACAAACAAATTCAATCATCAGAGGAAACTAAGAATCTGCTTCCTCGAGTTAGAAATTTAATCAATCAAAAGACTTCATTGATTTCTACTCGAGACGCAGAGAGGAATACCTTGAAATTCATCGTGGTTAGTGACAAGAAAGTGTCTGAAATGGAGGTAAAATTATACAAAATCAATGTTCCTGATAAGATACAACTCCGTAAACAAACTAGAGATGTTATTTACTCTTATTTGTTACTTGCTATTATGAAAATTAATAAATTACAGTCCCTTGTAGATAAGATGGAGGTTCAATTGAAGCATGAAAGGGTGGAAAATAAAGCAAATTTGATTCAAATTAAAAAGTTGCAGGGAAATGTTGTAAGTTTAGGGACCGAACCAGGTAATATGCAGGGGACCAAAAAGATTCTAGAGGATAAGGACAATACCATTCAAGTATTGAAGAGGAAGCTTAAAGTCCCTAATGTTGAACACGCTCAGTCCTCAGAATTATTTACACTTCAGGAGGAAAAAGAGAAAATTTATCAAGAGATGATGGACTACAAAGGAAAATCATTGAAACTGTAGGAAGAGAAAAACAAGTGGGAAGTAGAAAGAGGCGAATTGATGGCTCAAATTTCGAAGCTAAAAAAGTATCATAATGATGAAAAAGAAATCATGGAAGAATTGATGAGTCAAACTCCTGTTGACATTGATTTACCCCTTGTAAATATTGAAAGACCATTAAATGAATTTTCTGCAGATGATCTATTAGTTCCTATGTCACAGGTAAGTCTGAAAGAGGTGGATATTAAAGAATTAAAAGAGGAAAATGAAAAAATCAAATCAGAATTGGCTAAGAGCATCAAGGAGAAGAATAAAACATTGAATGATAAAAGCCAATTGCAGAAAAAGTTCAGTGAGTTATAAGAAATAAGTACAAAAAGAGCTCCTATGCAAGGAGCTAAACATTTAATTTGGGATACATTATCTGTGGAAATCGCTAAGTTTAGGCATTATTTAAATTGTATTGATGATGAAAGTGCACTAGTCAATTTAGCTACTCAAAGATTGAAGTTGGCCAATGAAACCATGGAAAAGAAGCCTTTGAATACTGCTCACAACGCTTTGAATTTCTTAAATTCTTTAACATATCAAAATTTGTAGGACAGAGTAGCAATTGTGCTATGGGCAAAAAAAGTTTATAAACAAACATCAACTCATGAAAGTGGTGCAGGATAAGGCGAATACAATGTCTTCACAGATAAAGGATTTTGGGCTTGCTTTTAAAGATCTATTTGATGATGGTCTCCCTTCTTTTTGGGATGACGAAGGAAGGTTATTTTCCCAGGAGCAATATCACAGTTTATTAGTACAGAATCGCATGGACCATTCCAAGTTTGAAGATTTAGTTAAAGGGTTAACAGGAAAGATCATTGTAGAAAAATTGACAGAGGACTTTGAGATATTGGAGAAGTTTTTAATTATTAAGAAAGGATTGCCTATCGTGTCTTATGAAGCTTATGTGGATTTGGAGGTGTCCATTAGAGAGATGACAGAATACGACACCCCAAATGCATAACAATGGAATATCGTGGAGAAATTCGGAAAGACCAAGTACATACTTCATTCGTGAAGACATGTGTTGCAGTTCATGAAGTTGTTTGTTCGGGATACCTTGCAGTCACTAAGTTTTCTATAATCAAGCAATCTGTTTTTTGAATCAAAGCATGTAATTATTATTCCTAGTTATTAGGGATATGGTTACAAAAAACTTTGGTTAACAGATTAATTGGTTATTGAAATTCTTGGGAAGAAACTATTTTTGTATATATTTGAATTTATTTGATGTATTGGGGGTTGGAACCCATATGTTTGGACCGATGTTTTTGAGAACTTATGATTTTTCATTGAAATAACAGTGCTGAATGCTGGTTGATCTTTAAATATTCATGTGTCATTTATGTTACAGTCTGTGCCTTCTTTCCATGTGATTGTTTTCTTAGTGTTTACCTTCCATTCTGTTTTCTTTCATATCTGAACGTAGTGTTTAATAGTTTCAGAATTCATACATGTTATGCTCTGGCTATTGTTTAAGATATTTCACAAATATTTCTTCTAAAGTTGATATGGAATTCATCTTGTGATGCTCTATATTGATGGATTGTTCATGTTTCTCTCCTATCGCTTGAAAATCAATGAATGACTGTGACTGGATGATTATCTTGCCTTTGTTGGGATTCCATGTATGAAGCTTTGCATTATCTTTATCTGTTTTGACTCCATTGCCCAATGGTTATATGTGTTGTTTCAACCATCTGCATAACTTAAAATATTGATTTCAATATCTAGCCTTGTTAAACATTATATTTGAGAGATCCCTCTCCGGAAAGAAAATCCAGTTTCTTTCCAAAGTGGTTTTTCCTGTTACTTTAATATTACCTTTCACAACCTTGGGTATATTTTGAGTGCTAACAAATCGGCGTCGTTGCCAGGGAAGAAGGTGCAAATCAGCCTTGGGAGGAATGACAAAGTTTATAAAGATCAAGAAAATATTTCTATGGGAAAATAGGAATTTTGTCAGTAAAAAAATTGTACATTTTCCCTGGCGATTCCAGTTTGAAATTATTTCAAGATTTCAAAAGACATCCTGGCTTCGAAAAGACATACATGAGGTAATTCTGATACTGAAGTTTTACGAAGTTTGGAGGATCCAGAAAAATTATTTAAGAAAAAAGACAAAGAAAAAATAGATATTTCTTTGTTTGGTGCATCATCTTCCCAAGATTTTCATAGCATCCTTGATCAAGAATGGGAAATTAATGTTGAAAAGGGTTTGTTGAAATCTAAATCTGAATCTGATCATAAAAATATTGAATTCAACCCTCGTAGATTAGAATATTATTTACTGGATTCCCTTTGGAGAGATCTTCAATAGTCTGCAAAGGTTGAAGAAGTACATATTGTTAAAAACATTCAAAATTCCTCAGTCCCTCCAAATCCACCTAGGCCAATGGCAGCCAGGTTTGCTCCTTTATGTTTACCAGCTGTATTGCATGATCTTCCCCAAAATTATTCCTAGAGAATTTCCTTATTTAATGGAGAGAGAGGTATAACAGCAAAGCAGCATGTGGCAAAATTTGAAGATTTTGTTGACTTGGAGGAAGTTGATTATGCGGATGTTAAAATGCGGTTGTTTGCTCAAAGCTTATCAGGGGAAACAAAGAAATGGTTCAAAGATTTGCCAGCTGCATCTATCCTGATGTTTCAAGCTTTCCAGAATGCATTTCTAGAAAGGTGGGATGATAAACAAAGCCCTTTGCAGCTTTTATCCCAATATAATAGTCTTAAGAAAGGGGGTTTTGAATCTGTTCATGAATTTTCAAGCAGATTTATGAAATTTTATAATTCCATTCCATAAGATATAAAACCTTCTGCAGTTGCTGCTAAACTTCGTTATGCTGAGGCTTTTGATAACGACTTTGCATTTTCATTAGGGGAGAGAAAGTCAGCGAGTCTTGTTGCCATGTTCACAGATGCTTTAGAAGTGGAAGAAAATATGATGGTGAGTGGAAAGATGAAACAAAGAGACATTGATAGGAGGATAAGGGAAGAAAATATGCCTTCTACTTCTTCTTTTGCTACTGATATTAAATTTGAAATGATGTTGAAAACAATGGAGAAGTTAATGGATAGATTGACTATGGACAATAGACCATTCAATAGAGAACAAGCTGATCCTCAAATAATAAATCTGAATTTTAGAAGGCCAAATCCTCCTATGCCTCCAAAAAACAGGCAAAGAGATATGAGAAACCCAAGGAATAAAGAAGAGCAATAGATTCGACCACCTTTCCCTGAGAATTATGTTGCAGATGAAGAAGATCCTGTTGAGAATGAAATTCATCTTTTTGGGGAATTAGATTCAGAGATATACCTTACTGAAGAAGAACATCACATGTTTGCACAAGAAGGTGGAAATGAATATTTTGAAAGGGAATCAGAGCAGTATAAAAGGGGTTATTTACATGCTATGGATGATGTACAAAGGAAGATCAGATTGAGAAACAGAGAAGTTGTTGTAAATAAAGGGAGGCTAAATTCAAACCAACCTTCTACTAGTTCATTAAATATAGAAAAAAGAAAGGAAATACAAAAAGATCCTATTGTAAATAAAGAAGTTGAGAATAAAATAGAAAAAAACAAAAGGAACAAAACAAGTGGCACCAGTAGATGTAGAGAAAGTTAATTCTATTTTCAATTTGCAGAACGAACTTTCCAAGCTGAAAATCTCTGTTCCTTTTAATGAGTTGTTGAGGAATAATGAGTACAGGGATATGATAACAAGGATGGTTAAAGGTCAAGGAGAGTTTCAATCAGACATTTTAGAGTTGACAAATGATAAACCTACTATTTCATTTGGGCCAAAGGTTGAAAGTATAGATGATGAATAAGTTCCTCCTTTTTATTTGAGTTTGAATGTGCATGATATGGTTATACATAATGCCATGTTAGATTCAGGTGCATCACATAATTTAATTCCTAAAGGAGTAGTTGAAAGTTTGGGACTGGAAGTGGCAAGACCATATAAATATTTGTATTCTTTTGATTCTAAGAGGGTGAAGTGTCTTGGTCTAATTAAAGATATGGTAGTGACTTTAAATAAATTTCCAACTAAAACAATAGTAATGGATGTTGTAGTGGCAGACATTCCACCAAAATTTGGAATATTGTTATCAAGGTCTTGGAATTCAAAGTTAAAAGGCATTTTACAAATGGACATGTCATATGCTACTATTCCTGTCCAAGATGGAAGTAGGAGGTTGTATAGTGAGAAAAGAACTCCTTATGTAGTAAGCGGTCAAGATAGACCTTGTAGCAGGGATTTCTCCTTGCTACAGGGTAGGAATGGCTCCCTTCCGTCTATAGGATGGAAGGGTAGGTTCCTGTGTGGAAATACAGAAAAGAAAAGCGGGAATGAAACTAGACATACATAAAAGCAAAGATGGAACCCCTCTGCACACAAGGTTATGGGTTAAAGACCTCTGAGACCCTGCATACAACAATGGAGACCTGCAAGAACATGTTAGGCCATAAACCTGCAAGCAACTAAATGTTAGAAAAACTCAAATAAACAAAATAAAACAAAAAATTATACCTCTTGGTGGAAATGGGCCACCATGCCCTAGCTTGGAGAAGCACCTCTCTCTTGGCAATGGGGGAGCTATGGCTCAAAGGGAAGCTGGATGAGAGAGTGTGTGGGTGGCTTTAGAGGAAAATGGTCTCAAGGCATCCACTTGGGCAACATAATAGTATTCAAGGGAGGAATGTTTTGAGAGTGACCCCCCACCCTCCTTATATAGTTTTTCCAAGGGGTTTTAGGGTTTTAAGCCCTTGGTCAAGGCTTTAGCCCATTTTTTGGGCCTTAAGCCCCTTCCGCCCTAACTTTAGCCCCTTTTAGGGTTTTATCCCCTTTTTGAGGGATTTAGCTCCTGGGGGTCTATTTTGGGCTCTTTTTTGGGGTTTTTAGCCCTTTTCTTCATCCTTGGGCTCTTTTGGAAGTGTGGGGATCAAATGGAAGGTCATGGAAGGTCTTATGGAGTGAAATGAGTGTTGTGAGGTGGTGTCCTTGGGTGGTGTAGGCCATAGAGAGCTATGTGGGGAATTTTTGGGTTAACAGATTGCCCCCTGATGTGTGAGGGCAGGAGCTCAACATATGGCAGATGGACAACATAGGATTTGCTGTCGAGAGGTGGTGCTTCCGGGGCTGGGGCATGGTGGCTTTTGGTTTTGTATTAATTTGGTTCCCATCAATGGGTGAGATACAATGAATGTGTGACATGTATATGGATGAGGCGGGCATTCCCATGCTCCTGACAATGTCAAAAGAATCATTTGATCTATGCTCTAAAATACAAGAGTCGATCATATACAACTGATATTACAATGCTGGTCACCTCTATGTGAGGTTGAATACAATACTGATCTGGTACATTGGACCCATGGCATTCTCGTGGATTGCTACATCTTCATGACTGATGGTTTGCTGGATCTGGTACATAGCTTTGTGGACTCACTAATTGAGAGTTAGAGTCTCTATGGTACAAGTATGCTACATCAATCATAAATGTATATCGAAGCACTGTTGGGCCTTCTGAATACTGTCTCCAACGCAACCCAAAAATCACAAGGGACATAACCTGTTTAGATCCCTGGAGTGGACTCACCAATGTGCTAGAGTCAGGTGACATCTAGGGTCTTTGACCAAGTACTATGTGAAACAAACCCTGTACGAATCTCAATGGTGTGATGACGGAATTGAAGTCGAGCACGTGAGAAACAACCATCCCGAGAGGCACTAAGGACTCCTCTCAAGTGGTCCAAGGAACTCATCAATGATGTTAATGAAACCAAGGTATAGGGACCTCTGGGTCTATCCTCTGGAATATGTGTGTTGGTGTCGACGGAGGGAGACCTGCCCCTGATCAAGGCGATGATGTTTCCTTGACCAGGGGTGTGAGGGATAACCGGAAGGTGTGAAACAATCTGTGAACTGACTCACTGAATTGGGGGGGAAGGGGAGGGAAGGAGAAAACTAAACAGGGGTAGGGGGGGAGGGAGACTCAAACTTCCTTTGTTCAGAGTATGATGGTAGGGTGGACCAGTCAGCAAATGAAACTTATCTCATGGGAATGGGATCAGAGCTGTAATACCGGGAATGTCACTGCAGATGGGAAATACTTGCAGGAGGTGGACACTTTTGATACTGATGGGATCCAAGGAAGACACATTGCAGAGTACTCTGAACAAAGGTGACCCAATGTGGGGATGCTGCCAAACTGTTTTATGTGGGATGGTGTCTCAGGACACCATTGTGGTATGATCTCGTGGATTTTTGGTGAGCCCGAGAAGGTAAATGCTCGATGGTGCTTTCAATTTTAGAGAGTCTGAAAGCACGAAGAAGACTCCATTGGGGGCTCTTTTTCGTTGGTAGTCTCCTATGCCCGAAAAAGGATAAAAGTATACATAGGAGAGCTTGCCCATCCTAGAGGGGATGAGAGACTTCTTTACCGTTGGTAGTCCAATTAGGCCAGAAAAGGTTAAACCTATACTGAATGGACGGTCATTCACATACTTATACGAGCATGAATGAAACCAAGTTTGCTCGACGATATTTTCTTGTTGAGACGCCTGGAAAAGAGCTTAACGACAACTGGTGGTGAACTTTTTGTAGAGTGCGGCCCCTCTGCCCGAGAAAGCACAAAAGTATGCAGAGGGAAATGGTCTTGGCTTGAGTGTGCCAAGGAGGTCCTTTTCATGAAATGGTCTACATGGTCTGCAAAAGGAGGTAAACGAGATGATGTAGACCTCCTTTCCCATACTTTAGCGAGCGGGAAAGGAAACAGCCGCGCTTGGCGATCTTTTCATTATTTTAAGGAGTCAAAAAGAGCTTAAACAAAACTCCATTGCGGTCAACCGACTGCGGTGGCACGAGCGATGCCCCATGTCGGGATGGTGGACAGAGGTCCAAAGGTCATCCGCGTAGTATGGACAGAGTAGAAGGCTATCAAACATACCAATACATGCGTGGGATAGGTCATGGCAGAGGCCTACGAGATGGTGCGACAGAGGCATGCAAACCAAGGTGGCTCTCGGACAGAGGTCAGGAGAGTGTGTGTGTGTGTTAATGTGGACAGACTTGACCACATGCGATGTGAGTACAAGTCCGGAAGCATTTAGATGCCAAATAAGTGCAAGAAAAGAAATCGTTTTGTGGACAGTGGTCCAGAGGCTTGCGTAAGGTGCAGTAAACCAAAAAGACAATTATGTGCTAAAAATACAAAGTAAAAGCTAAAATTACATTCCTAAGTGGGCAGCAGCCCGAGAACACTTCTATTTCAAATATATGGAATAAAAACAAAGGATTCTGTGGATGATGGTCCAAAGATGTTCGCAAAAGGTGCAGTGAAAAAGACAATTATAAATACAAAAATTAAAATATGGTACAATCCTTAACGGGCAGCGGCTCGATCGCTCGCATGAGTTGCGATCGAGCAGTGTGATATGAGTACCGGTCCGTAAACACTTTCATCGTTATGTCATGGCTCGTGAGTCAAGGTGACTAATGGGAAATGGTCCTAAACTGACTGATTAAACATGAGACAATGGTCTCATAAGTAGATGAAAGTTTGATCCCAGAGGTGTGAGAGATGTCTCGAACAGGTTCTGGGTGACTTTTGACTAGCAGCTGATGGTGCTGCCATTGACTTTACTGAAAAAAGTTGAAAAACAAGAAAAGAAAATGAAGCAACTCATTGGTGATGTTAAGCATAAAATCTCTTGAGGTAGATCCTGTTGCGGGGGTTCTCCAAGAGTTCTCCATCAGAGTCAATGAAGAGGTATTCCCCCTTGCCAAGATGAAGGTCAATGGTAAGGTGGGGTGAAGGAATCTGGTCTTTTATGGGAAGAATTGATTCCATACTATGGTTTAAAGGGAACGGGGTAAAACCAGAGGTGGTCTTATAGATCTCTCCATCATCACATAAGTGGTGTCGGGATAGATCGGGTGGATCTTCCACAAGCAATGAGACAGAAGGACAACTGGTGCTACATATCATGTAAATGGTATTGGTTGTGGATTTTGTGGCCTTGCCCCCAGTCTCTGTTTGAGGAAGAGGGGCATGCCTGGAGACAGAAGGTGTCTTTGATGGACCTAGAGGTGGGTGCATCATCATCTCAATTGGCTGGACATGAGTTAACACATCCTGGGGGCTCAGAGGTACGGTAGGTTGTTCAAGGTACCACACACGATCTCCCAGTGTGAAATCCTGTAGATTGTGAGTTCCTAAGACAGACTTACTCATGATCTCGGATGGTAGGAAAAGGAAAGGGAAAAGGAAAATGATCAACTAAGGTTGAGGTTGCGACTGAGGTTGTCACTGCGGATGGAGCTGGGGCAGTGGAAATAATGAAAGGGACATGTCTAATGGACCGTCGGTGATGGTGGAGACAAGAGGGTCTGTAGAACTGGAGATCATGTAAATGGACATGGTGTCTGAAGAAGGAGGTGGTGGGTGAACTTCTTCGATCAAGGTGATCTTAGACTCAAGGGAATGGTGACGGAGGTCAGCGAGAGCCATTCGAAATTCAGGGAGGTCTTGGAAATGGTGAGAGTAATTCCCATACAAGTCGTAAAGGGCGCAAGCATGGTTTGTCCTCAATGCCTTGTTCTTTACTACTGGCGCGGTTGGGAGTTCAACCATGGGGATGTTTTCATTCGTGTCCATGGCATCCAGATGCACACGAATCAGTGGGATTTCAGGGCAATCCTGAGTTGGATGGACCTGTTGTTCGCAAACTACACAAGGTGGAAGTTGTCGTGGTTCTGCAGGTGGCTTTGGTGTTCTTTCCCCTGGCCCTTTTAGGTTGGGGTGGCACAGATGCGGGTGTGGCGGTTGGTCTAAACAGACCGGGTGGGGGGTGAGACTCAACTGCGATAGGTTGCACCAGAGTTAGCACAATTTGGGTCATTGGTGGTTGAGCTAGTGGATCTAGGTACCATACCGGGATCCCTAACGTAAAGTTGGGTAGGCTCAAGGTGACCATGACCGGCTTGCTCATGACGCCAGGTGGGGGGAAGAGGAAGGGAATTATATGGACTGGAGATGAGCCCACATAGCTCCCAACTGGTTCCATGTGGGGGTGAGGTTGTGGTTGTGGCTGCACATAATGATGCTATTGTGGCTGTTGTTGGCGTTGTGGTTGGGGTTGGGGTTGCGGCTACAGTTGCTATTTGGGTGCAGCGGTGCTTGATGAGACCATGCACATGTCTGTAGTTTGCTTTTGTGTTAGAGGTGGTGACATCAATGGGAAAGGATCCATCATGGTGGGATCAGTAAACAACCCAGGGCCCACATTCAACGGTGGGAAGCTGGTGTGTTTTCAACCATGGTGTTAGTTACGGGGATGAAGTTAGCGTGTGCGGCCATCCCTTGTGTCTCAATGGTGGTGATGGTAGGGATAACGTTGGCAGGTTCTGTTAACCCTTGGGGATCATGGTAGGTGAGCTAGTCAACCATCACAATCTTCCCTTCGTGGGGGAACATCATGAGGCAGAAGACAGTTGACTCGACTGCTCGCATGGCATACATGTAACTCCTCCCAAGGAGAAGGTTGTAATCCAGTTGAGCATTGACGACCTCAATGTCAATCATGACTATCTTCCTGGCTAACATGATGGGGACATGAGGGAGGATTCCTTGGGATTTAGTGGGGTGTCCATCATAATCCCACAGAGTCATGGAAGATGGTTGCAGAATTGGTGATCCAAGCTTCTGCCACACCAAGGTAGACATGAAGCACGTGGATGCCCCCTCATCCACTATGCATCGGTGCACAACCAAGTTCCAGATGGATACCAGGATTTGGAAGGAAATAGTGGAGGGCATGCATGGTTCTCCATTTTCTGTGTCAAAGGTGATCAGCTTGGAATCAGAGGGGTCTACTACCCCTAGAGCGGCTATTAGGGCTTTCCATTGCGTTGGGCATGTTTTAAGTACCTCAAGAATGGACATGGTGGTTGGCATTTGGGCCAAATCATCCACTATGCTATAGCTGACTACAGCTCTAGCTGTGGCATTATTGGCGATTCTGCGTATGGGGGGGCGCGGGAATGGGGGTAACTGCAGAGGTAGGTTGGTTGTCTTAGATGTGGATGATGCTGTCGAGTCGACAGGTCAAGTAGTGGTACCATACTGGTTTCATCTAGTTTGTAAGTTGACCTCTTCAGTGGTCATGGTCATCAGGTGGTGGACACTTGTTTCAATCGTGGGCGATGCCCCCGGAGTATTGGGATTGGCCTGGGGAGGGGGCAGCGATTGTCACCAATCCTTGGACTCGTATTGGGTTTTGAAGCACCATGGGAGGAGTTCTTTGTGGTGTCGGGTTGGGTTGTGCTTGGTTTGTAGCATTGGCAGCCTGTTGGGCCTCGTTTCGAATGGCCTACTTTGCGTGGCCCATGAGGGGACACTCAAATGTATAATGCCCATAGACCTCACAGAGTGTGCATGGTTGGTTTGTGCACAATGGGGCATTGCACCTTGGTGAATTTTATCGCGGGGGATTCTGGGCTGGCTGGTTTGCTGCGGTATTGATGGGAAGATTCAATTGTTGAGCGCCTCCTTCCAGTTGGTTGTTGCCCTGGTTGCGGGGCCTATTATTTCTAGCTTTCCCTTGTTGATTGTTGTGGGCAGGCTGGTTGGAACGGTTTTTCTCTGCAAACACTTGTCCCAACAGAGCGGGTGGGGCGAGTGGAGCGGGTGGGGTAGGTGGAGTGGGTGGAGCGAGGACGAGGGCTTGAACTTGTTGCACTGGTGGTGCATAGTAGAATTATGGGGGTGGTGGTGTTATACACCTGATAGGCACCTCTCCGTCTGAGTGCTGACATCCCTTAGGTCGGCACACAAAAGGACACTTATGGATTGAGGTTTGCCTAGTTTCACTATACCTTGGTTTATGATGAAATACATTGCCTATATGCCCAGCTGATTACTTTGCCATTTTGAGATTTTGAGTAGCATGCACGACTATCCCTATAGACATCTCGCGCATCATGCGCGAGTTTTATGTTCAGCAGGTCGCGCATACATGTATGTGAGGGTTGCACTTGTATAGAGTCGCGTATCATACGCGGGTTGTCCTACTACAGACCCATGCATGGTTTCCTCAAAATTAATATTTAAAAATACTCGATAATGGAAGATTAGTTCATTCATTTAACTTAATCTTCCTAACTGCTGCAACCTCCCTAACCTTCAAGAACTACCTCATTGCATCCATATAAATAGAGGCCTTGGGGAGGGGGTTGGAGAGACATACTTGGAGAGCAAAGTTATGCTGGTGGATTGTCTACAAAAATATTTGGAGCAGAGAAACTCAGAGTCCTTTCTTGACAGAGGAGTCCTTGTTCAGACATTGGGTTGTAACCTAAACTCCCTCTATTATTGTCAATAAAGATATTACTTCTTCCATATTGTGTTTCATGTGTTGTGGATTGGTAAATATTTACATTTCATTATGATATATGATTTGCCTAACCTGCATCTATATATATGAATTGCTTTGTATCTGGAAGAGTGTTTATTAACAGGTGAAGGAGGAACTATCCTGGAGACTTTGAAAGTGGAGCAAAGAGGAAGAAGCTAGCTTGGATCAACCTTTGTTTAATACAAGTAAGTTCCTGCTACTTTCCTATTTCCTATTCTGTGCTTTTAAAGTCAAATTGTCTGCAAGTTAAGAGTATGTTGGTAACCCCCCAGACCTAGGTTATTAGGTGAATTATCCTGTACAACAGAACTGGTGACTCCGTTGGGGAAGCCTAGTCTGCTTTAGGTCTTTTTCTGTTGTCCTGACCAGTCATTGCTCGAAGTTTTGTTTGTGATCTTTTGTCCTGTTTTCTTACTTACTGTAGCATTTGAAAGTCTTGGGTCTTTCTCTATTTTTGAGAAGTTTTCATGCCCATGCGCGGGTTGTCTTTCTAGACAGTCGCGCATACTGAGTTGCATACACGGGTTGTTCTATAGAACAGTCGCGCATCATTCGCGACCTGCACTACTACACAGTCGCACATACTCTTGAAAACTGTGATTTTTGTGTTAAAGTTTGCTTGTTCTTTAGCCTATCATAAGTCCTGTTTTCTGTTGAGACTTTCTTTAAGAGTGTTGCAGAGTTGTCTGAGTGTATCAGGTGATCACATCTTAGTGCTTCCCGAAGCCCTTGGGTTCTTTTTACTTGTGTTATTTACTGTCTGCATCTTGAAACTTTCTGGCCTGTTTGGGTTGTTGGTTTGAGTGCCTAAGTCTAGATCAGTGATCAGGGTCTTAGACTCTGTTTGTCTAGTCTGTTGTCTCTCAGTTATTGGTTTGTACTTACCTGTTTGAACGTCTGCAGTGATCTCTTGGTCATTGTCTGCACCCAAGTTGAGGTCCTGGCCTGTTTTTCTTGCTGGTTTTTAGGTTCTGTTTGCCTGTTAGTTTCAGTTTGTGTTGTTTATACGGTCTATAAGTGTCAAGTTCACTCAAGCATTGCATTTATACATGCACAGTAGTTTTTTGAGCATTTTTTAAAGTGAAAAACAAAACATAGTTGATCTTTCGCATTGTAATTTTTGCATTAGAGTAGTGTTTGTTTCAGTTTAAGAAATACTATCTCAGAAAAATACAAAAACATATAGGCTTAGTTTCTCTTTTTGCTGCATATAGTTCATCAATATTTATTTATTTTTTTTAAATGAAAAGAAGTTTATTTTATAGTGATAGTTTGCTTTAAATGCACCTTTTGCTTTCATTTATTTTCTGCTGAGTCATAACATCATACAGTCCATCATTCCACTTCCTTTGAGTAAAGAACAGCCCTTAAAATTAACGCTTAAATTTAAAATCTATTAGTAAGTTTTTTATTTTTAGGGCCTTCCACCTACTAGCTTAGGCTAGGTTTGTGGGCTAGGGAGTGTAAACTTCCCACAAACTATAAACCCAAACGTAGTGGGCCATTCATTAGGTAAATCCTTGGTTCTACCGCTGTATCTGGGAAGCTCCTCTCAAACGGGAGTTAAGCACTAGGCCGCCTGAAGGCTTGGACAGAGGGGATAACCCCCCGAATCCTTGTCAAAGCGTAACCCAGGACTTTTACGCATCTGGGGATTCTGTCTAGGAAGAATTTTGGGCTCAGCTACCCTGCCCATGCGTACGAGTTCGGCTTGCGACTGTCCCCCCAGACAGTAGGTATTGTCAAGGTAGCCTTAGTCTCTTGTCTTTTTAGGGCTCATACCTAGGTAAACCAGAAGGTTATTTCTGGTTCACCTTGAATGGACTTGGAACGTAACCCTTGTGGAAAGTGTAGGAGGGCAGTTGGGTGATTCCTCCGCTTGTGCCTAAGAACCCCTCAAGGACGCCAAGTAACTGTTCATCAGCTTTCTTCGGGAAAGCATATCTTTATAGCCTGTTTTGATTGCTTGAGACTTAGGATATTTTTAGTGTGTGATCTATGGATCTGCTTGTGTTTAGTTGGCCTTAGGGTGTGATTATTTAAAGTCTTAATTCTGGAGTACCAACTTGTTAGAAGGTCAAGAAGGTTGAGAAACCTTCCTCCTCTCTCACCACTGGAACCTCCACCTTTACCTCAAAGGCAGAGACTAAGCACAGGTGGTTCTTTTGAACCAGTAGGAGTAAGTGAGGTTCTTGGTGAACCGGAATTAATAGCTAACCGCTTTGACCTTGACACAGTCGAGATAGAAGAATTGCAAGCTGACAAGTTTGCAAGAAATTATAATACCCCCTTGACTGATTTGAACGATCCAGTGATCGTGCAGGTTAGGCCTTTTAGTTCACCAGTGCTAGGTGTACTTGTAGGTAGAGCTATGTCTTCTAAGGGAGAAAGTTCATTTGTCTTCACCTCAACCCTTCAAGTTGAAGGGGTGCTACCTCCCCCGGTTAGTACCCCTAGAACTAGTTTACCTTCCACACCCTTAACTCCAGCAAGCCGGGTGGTCCAACCACCGGTTTACTCGAACATAGGAAGTATGTCTGGTGATATGGCTACTGGGATTCCTAGTATGCCTACAATTCCTTCTTCCTTCCCTTACACTACCCACAGTGGTCCGGTGGGATCCTCGGCCTTTGTCCAAGGATTCCCTTGGAATGGGGGGCACATACCCCCATCCAGTCCATATGTAGGTCCACCTCCTTCATATGTAGGAGTGCAGTTTGGTAGCAACACATCTTATGGGAAAAGCTACCAAACCCCTATTTTGGTCCCATATACGAGCTCTCCCTTCTCTTTGTTTAGTGGAGGGATACCTACTCCAGTCTTTCAGACCCCTACTTCTATGGGGACGGCCCGAACCACTTACACTGCACCTCCCACCCAAAATCCGGTGGCTTGCGGATGGAACCCGTTCCAAAGCAACCTACCCACCTCACAACCGGTGTCTGGGGGCAACCTCACCTTTACTTATGGGCGATCGGGGGCAGGTCCCTCTAATCCCCAAGCTAGTACCTCTAGTACACCGGCTAGGCCAAAGCTTCCTTTTCTGGCAACCTTGAACTTGCCAGACTTATCAAAGTTGATGAACGATACGGTGAGGCATGACCCCTTGTGGCCACTTGTTCCCACCAAAATGCCCTCGGACATCCCTAAGTTCGAAGGTAAGGCTGGTGAAGATCCTGGGGCACATGCCACCACCTTCCACTTATGGTGTTCCTCCAACTCATTGAATGAGGATTCAGTGAGATTGAGGTTGTTCCAAAGGACCTTGACGGGCACGGCAGCAAAATGGTACATTGAGCTGCCTTCTGCTGCTTTTACTAGCTTCTGGGACTTGGCTACCGCTTTCCTTAGCCACTTTCAGCTTCCAGTCCGTTACAACTTCGGAACGGATTTGTTTTCCACCTTTAGACAAAATAAGGCAACCCACATCTTGGATCATATCCAAGAGTGGAGAAGGCGAAAGAGCCTCATTAAAGCTACCATCCCTCCTGAGTTTCTATTAGAATGGTTCCTTAAATATTTATTGCCCTATATATCTAAGGATGTTTCCACATCAGGAGTGACTAGTGAGGAAGAAGCCATACTCAGGGCCCAGCAGTTGGACTTGATTTATTCACAGTCTGGGATTTTATATGAAATCATCCCTGAGGCACCAAGGCCTTCTCATGAGGCCGAGAAACCCAAGCCTGGACCCCATGCCGATGGTGTGGTTGGGTCCATAAACTCTCCCACTGTAGAGTCTTTGACAAAACAAATTCACCAATTGTCTGTCAAACAGTCTACGGCGGAGGCAGCAAAGGCTACCCCCTCCTCCCAAAGTGCAAATGTTTTTGCACAAACCTCTTCGAAGGGCAATCAGCAGCCCAGTGGGAAGAAGAAGAAAGGAAAAAAGGGAGAGGGAAACCAAAATCAAAAAAATCCCAAGCCTGCAAACAATGCTGATGGGCGCAAAAAGGAGAAGAAGAAAGTCAAGTTTCCTTGTAAGTTGTGCCAAGGAGACCACCTCACTCACCTTTGTCCCCTCATGGAACAAGTTCAGAAGTTGTTACAAACGCAACCACCGGCTGTCCTGAAGGATCCATTTCCCCAAGGGCAGAATTCTGCTTCAGCTTCTACGGTAGCAGGGGGCAGTCAAACTGCTCCTGACCCTAATTATATCAACATGGTTAGATCCTCAACTTTGTTACAAACCAGGAACAAGAACTATGAGAAAGAGACCAATGAGAAGGGTAAAGCTGTAGTTGAATCTTCCAACCCTCTCACTATAGAGAAACCTGCGGAAATAATGCCAAAGATACCCAAAGGTGTCTTTAAGAAGACTTTGCATAACCCAAATGCCCGAGCCGCTTCTAACTACTCAGTGGTTGAAGACTTGGCCCAGAATCCTTGTGCAATGTCAGCTTTGGAGGTGCTACAAAGTTGTCCCACTCAGCGGAATGCCCTTTTAGCAGCTCTAGGTAGTATGGACTCTTCGAGTCTCTTAGTGAATTTTAATCTCTCAGATGTTAAAATTCGCCTCCCTTATCATGTAGCTTTATCGATAGATGTTGTCCATGGTGGTAAGACCATTGGATGAGCGGTTGTTGATGAGGGAGCCTCTACTTGTGTTATGTATCTGGCTTGTTGGAAAGCTCTCAGATCCCCAGAGCTGGTCCCATCAACCACTTTACTTACTGCTTTTGATGGAAGGTCTTTCCGTCCACATGGTATCCTACCAACTTTCGAGATTAAGCTGGCTGGTAAAGCAGTCTCTGTTGAAGTCGAAGTGATTGATGCTCCATTGGACTACAATTTGCTTCTAGGTAGGAATTGGACTTATGCAATGTCTGCTGTTGCATCTGTTGTCTTTCGTGTCGTGGTATTCCCACATGAGGGCAAGCTGGTCACTGTTGACCAACTTGATTTTACTCGTAAAGGCCGCTTAGAGTCTAAAGATTCCACTGTGCCATTGGTTGATCAGACCAAACCTGTTGCACATAGCTTGGGGGCTGGACTGTACGCATCATTGATGGGCACATTCGATATTCCAGCTCCAGTCCTTTATCTCGGTTCTACTACTGTAGGGAAGTCCATTGATACGGTGGTCGATAGGACTGATCCTTGGGTCCTCCCAACCCCTCAGGAACCGGAAGTGCCCTTGTCTGCAGTGGAAGTGGCATATCAAGCTATTACCCAAACCACTATAGATCCCATTCCAGATCCTCTTACAGTCTCGGATGATCTGGAAGAAGTTTATATGCCTGCATGGGCAGATAACTCTTTACATTCCATAGATTGCTTAGACGCTGTTTTACCTTCAGATGAAGCTATTCTGGAAGCTATGTGTTCACGTGATAATATATGTGAGGATCTTCATCACCGATCTTATTTCCTTCCAGAGCTAAGCAAGATAGAAGACCAAGAGTTCCATGTGAGACTGTCAGATGATGTTGATACACCCATCAACCCTTTACCTAGGGAAGGAGTGTTTGCCAAGGGGAATATGGCAAACATTTCCACTACTATACCGATCAACATCTCCGTAAAGCTAGATGTCATGGAAAATATCTATATGGGTGCAAACTGCTCTCCGGAGGAGATTGCCACTTATACTGCCCTTTTCAAGGAATTCTGCGATATCTTTGCCTGGTCATATGAGGAGATGCCAGGCATTGATCCATCTATTGTTCAACACGAGATCCCAACCTATCCTGATGCTAAGCCGGTTCGGCAAAAATTATGCCCCGTGAACCCGCGTAAAGCAATGGCTGTGAAGGCAGAGGTAGAAAAGCTGTTGAAAGCAGGTTTTATATATCCCGTTGCTTTGACTGAGTGGGTATCCAACCCAGTCCCCGTTGATAAAAAGCAAGGGACTATTCGTGTTTGTACGGACTTTCGAGACCTTAACAAAGCCTGTCCCAAGGATAACTACCCTACACCGTTTATTGACCAAATCATAGATGCATGTGCGGGTAGTGAAGTATTTTCGTTTATGGATGGTTTTTCTGGCTACAATCAAATCCAAATCAAACCGGAAGACCAGCATAAAACGGCTTTTATTTGCCCTTGGGGTACATTCGCGTATAGAAAAATGCCCTTTGGATTGAAAAATGCAGGGGAAACCTTTCAACGAGCCATGAACTTTGCTTTTCACAATATAAAAGCCATTGTCGAGCCTTACCTGGATGATCTTCCTACTCATTCTCGCAAGAGGATTCAGCATCCTGATCATTTAAGGTTAATTTTTGAGAGATGCAGGTACTACAAAATCCGCTTGAATCCCCACAAGTGTATTTTCTACGTCGAATCGGGTAGATTGCTTGGATTTATTGTCTCTAGTAGGGGCATACAGGTGGATCCGTTAAAAGTAGAGGCTATTGTAAATCTGCCTCCTCCTCGCTCACTTAGGCAACTTCAGAGTCTACAAGGTAAGTCTAACTTCCTTCGACGTTTTATCGTAAATTATGCCAAGATCACAAAAAGTTTCATGCGCCTGCTTAAGCAGGACACCCCATTTGTATGGGATGAAACTGCACAACTCGCGTTCGAGGCATTAAAAAAAGCTTTGTTGGCGGCTCCTTTATTACGCCCGCCAGATTACTCTAGGGATTTTTTATTATATCTGGCCGCGTCAGAGTCTACCATTGGGGTAGTGCTAGTTCAGGAGGATGACAAGCTCGTTGAGCATGTTGTCTATTATCTTAGCCGCGCTCTGGTTGGGCTTGAGCTTAAGTACTCCCACGTCGAGAAGTTAGCCTTAGCGGCTGTGTATGCTATACAGAGGTTATGGCACTATATCTTACTAAGGACCACTACTATAGTGGCGGATGTAAACCCTTTCCAATATGTTTTATCCTGACGCATTGTTGGGGGAAAATTCAACAAGTGGATAGTCATTCTTCAGGAGTTTGACTTGGTTTTCCAATCCGCTAAATCCAAAAAGTCTTTATTTTTTGCAGAGCTTATAGCAGAATTCCCTACGGAAGAAGATGTAGTGATTCAAGATGACTCATTCCCAGATGAGCACATCTTCCTTATATCAACCTCTGATCCTTAGTACGGAGATATTCTCATATATCTCCAGACTTTGAAGTATCCTACCGCTTACTCTAGGGAAGACCGACGCAAGTTACGTCTTCATGCAAAAAACTACCTCATAATCGGAGATACGTTATATTGAAGGGGGGTAGATTCTATCTTGCGCCGCTGCCTGACTCATGAGGAAGTGGAGATTGTCCTAAATGATTCCCATAGCGGAGCGTGTGGGGGTCATTTATCTGGGTTAGCAACGGCCCAGAAGATATTACGTGCCGGGTATTTCTGGCCCACCATCTTTAAAGATTGTGTGGAAGCTGTAAAACGCTATCATCCATGTTAGCTGTACACCAGAAAAATGCGGTCGCATCCTGTTCCCTTGTTTCCCGTCGTCTCGGTAGGCCCCTTCATGAAGTGGGGGATCGATTATATGACATGCAACCCAGCTTCGGCTGGGGGGCACAAATACATCATTGTCGCTGTCGACTATTTCACAAAATGGGCAGAGGCAATGCCTACTTTCAAAGACAATGGGGAAACGGCAGCTTACTTCGTATTTAATCAGATTATTGCTAGGTTTGGTATTCCCAAGGTGATTGTCATTGACCATGGCAGTCATTTCCAAAATCACATGATGACTAAACTGACCACCATGCTCGGATTCCGACAAGAGCATTCTTCTCCTTATTATCCGCAAGCGAATGGTCAGGTCGAGGCTGTAAACAAAACTTTGAAAACTATACTTAAACGTACTATTGATACAGCCCGTTCAAATTGGCACATCATGTTATATCCTGCTCTTTGGGCTTATCGAACCAATGTCAAAACTGCTACGGGTTTTTCCCCCTTCCAACTCGTTCATGGGGTGGAAGCTATTACACCGATTGAATGCGAAATCCCATCCTTGCAGATAGCTATTCATGTGCTACCTGACACAACTGAGCTTGAA
Organism: Pseudotsuga menziesii; assembly: GCA_001517045.1. Lineage (NCBI taxonomy): Eukaryota > Viridiplantae > Streptophyta > Pinopsida > Pinales > Pinaceae > Pseudotsuga > Pseudotsuga menziesii. The sequence goes on along the minus strand of LPNX010181045.1, from coordinate 375,737 downwards.
GAACGATTGCTTCATTTAGAACACCTTGATGAGCAATGTAGAGATGCGTTGACTGCAAATCAGGCTCATAAGAATAGGGTTAAATCTCAATATGATAAAACGGTCAAGCCTCGGGTTTTCTCTGAGGGGGAACTTGTCTTGCTCTGGGATCAAGATAAAGAGCCCCTGGGGGCAGTAAAATTCAAGGCCATGTGGTTGGGACCCTATGTTGTGTCTAAAGTTTTGAGTAAAGGCGCATATGAATTAATGGATTATGATGGGAATAAGCTGCCTGAGCCTAGAAATGGGCTCTACTTGAAGAAGTAATATGCCTAGGCTTAACACTTTTTCTTGTATATTAATGCATGCATTTTTATGTACATTAGGTTGTTAGTTTCGTCTTTTATACTATCTGCTGTTTGTTGCAGATGTCTTCCGAGATGTATGTAGGTTTTGCTAATGGCGCCAGCCGTCACACTTGTAACCTGGCTTCGGCAGCATGGGTTATCTACTCCCCTTCAGGGCAGCTTGTTGCCGTGGGTGGCGCTTGCCTAGGTCTTGCTTCCAATAATGTTGCTGAATGTGGGAATTTGCCCCACATACTGCTGTGCTATCCAAGCCATAGCTTGAGCCTACTATGGTGGCGCAGGTTTTGCATAGGAAGTTGTCACTCCGGACTGAAACATCATTCTAGCATAGTCCGAAGCTTGTTTGGCAAGCAACATTAGCAGTGTTGCTTGGTTGTGGTGCAACGGCAGGTGGTGTCAGTCGAGGTGGTGGTTGTTGAGAGACTGACCCTATAATGCCATCTGCTGCGTGGGATGCCCCCGGTACATCACTGTAAGAGGTACTTGGATGGGGAGAGTCTGGGATGATGATATACAAGTATCCCGACTGGGCGTAGATGAGGTCAAATTGTTGGGCCTTCAATATGGCCTCTTCTTTAGATTGGGGACATTCAGATGTGATGTCCTTTGCGATGGGCGAGAGTAAAGTCTTGAGGAACCAATCTAAGAAGATCCTATCATCAAGTTGGATCTTACACAAGCTGCAGCATCGCCGCCACTGATGGATATGATCAGTGATGTGAGTGGCAATGTTTTGACGGTGGGATAGCAGGATCTCCACCCCCTCGTCATGTCTGACCGAGAGTTGGAAATAGTGCAGGAACATGAAGGATATGGAGTTGAAGTTGAGGTACTTGGCTTGTGGCAGCTCAATATACCATTTGGTTGTGGCACCTGTAAGGGCGCGTTGGAACAGCCTTAGTCTGATGCGGTCTTCTACGATGCTATTGGATGTGCACCATAGATGGAATGTCATTATATGATTTTGGGGACATTCCCTGGCTTTTCCTTCAAACTTTGGGATGTCTGAGGGTAGCTTAGTTGGAATGGGTGTCCAAAAATCTTTGTGACGGATGGGGTCATTCCTCAATATTTCCAAGTAAGGCAAGTTCAAACGAGCCATGAATGGGAAATTTGACCCCAAATCGATGTGGGATGGGGCTGCAATGGGGGTGGGGTTTGCAGGTGCAGAATGCATCTGCACAGCTAGGGATGATTGTGGTGGCACCATGGCAGATGGGCCAATGCCCCCAAGTGTTATGGGTGGGAAGGTGTGGGTGGCGGGGGCATTACCCCCCTATATGGAAGTAGGGGAAATGTGTGTGGTTGGTGCACTGCCCCCCTACGTGGCAGGTGGGACAATGTGTGTGGAGGGGCCACTGCCCCCATGTGTGGCCACTGGACCAGCTTGGATGGTCACTATGGGTGGTGGCAATTGGCTAATGACAGTCTGCATGACTATGCTTGGGCCACTTGCCACATTGTGGGTGACTGGTTGTGATGTGGACATGGGTCCACTTGCTAAGGTTAGACCGAAAAATGGATTCGGGTTTGCAATAGCCATGCGGCTAGATGGTGCAGTGTGGAGGTCTGATTCAAACTGATATGGGTCTGAATCTGAATCAGAGGTTATATGGCCCTCTGATGGTGTGGGATATCACTGAGAACGGCTACAACGGTGTTGAATGAGTGTTCCAAATGGTGGTGGTTCACCTCTTAGGTGTGAGGAAGATCGTGGAGGATCAATTTTGTTGGCTTGTGTGTATGAAACTAGTGGGTATGAAATTTGGACCCCGGTTTCAATGGCTTCCTACTGGCTGAAGGTGGTCTCTTGGCCACCAAGACTGCCAAAAGAAAGCACTTGGCTTGTTCCTCACGGGTAACTCTACACAATCGGAAGGGGTCGTTTCCTGTTTTGCTTGGCAATTCCTCTCAGCGGCTAGCTACTTTGGGGTTCCTGTGGTACTCCTCACAATGAGTTTCTGGTCAAAGCCCAAGTACTTCCCATAGTTGTAGCAGTCAGGGACTTATGTCCTCAAAGACTGCATAGTTGGTTGAATTTAGTGTAAATTTGGTAACTTTTAAGGCTCACTCAGTGTCATGAACTAAGTTGGGTTAATTATGTGGTATGGTGTGTTGGTTTGCTTGCTTGTTCTAGTATTTGGTTTGCAAAAATGTAACAGAAACTTGTAAGCAAATATGATGATTAACCCTAAATTGTTGGCCTAACTAAGTGTCTACCTCTTAGTGGTATTCTTCTTCAACCAAGAGAAGGTGCTAGGCTCTTAACACAATGGGACTAATCCCATCCGTAGATCCTCAGGTCACCTCCCAAGTGCTAGGTTGATCAAGCAAGGAGGATGCTTAGCGCCATGAGAAGCCCTCCTTCTCTACCGCTCATACCTTCCAAGTCACCTGGTTTTAGTGGTTTTGGAAAAATGCCATGGAGTGCCTAGATCTATACGAGTTGTCCCTTCGTCGTATCCCAGAATATCCCAGAGGGTGATGACTGGGTAGAGGAGGAAGGGGGCAACAAGATTGTTGATTTTAAGTTGATTTTAGTTAGACTAGGTTCATTTTATTAAGCCATAATGATTTAATTAACATTTACACATTGTTCATGAAATAAAATGCAGAAAATAAAAACACAAACTATAATTAAAAAGCCCAAAAATGGGTCGTGCACCTGTAAAAGTCCCATTTTTGTGAATTGGATTCTGATCAAACTGTGAGGAATTACCTCAAACGGTTGAAAACCCACTTCGAAAATGGGCCCTTTTACCTATAGATTCACAAATGGCTCAATTGTTTGGGAAGAAAACAAGCCCGAACATAGGTGAATTTTCAGAAATTTGGTTCATCCATTTTGCACAGTTGAGTGATTTGCAAACCATGAATGGCCAACAGTAACTGGTACTGTGGCCAAATGGGATTGGATTGGCCTTGAGGAGGCTCAGAAATAACTAGAAATTTAAATAAACAAGAATCTAACATGGATTTAACATGAAATTTCTGAAAAACTAGGGAAAATTTTTTTTAAACTTGAGAATAAAAAGTTTGGCCCAGGGATCCTGAGGGATCGACCCAGCGGAGTCGCCAATTCTGTAGCAGGGATTTCTGCTTGGTACAGGTTATGAATGGATCCCTTTCATCTATAGGATGGAAGGGTAGTTTCCGGTGTGGAAATACAGAAAAGAAAAGCGGGAATGAAACTAGACAGAAATAAAAGCAAAGATGGAACCCCTCTGCACACAAGGTTATGGGTTAAAGACCTCCGAGACCCTGCATACAACAATGGAGACCTGCAAGAACATGTTAGGCCATAAAAATGCAAGCAACTAGATGTTATAAAAAATCAAATAAACAAAATAAAACAAAAAATTATACCTCTTGGTGGAAATGGGCCACCATGCCCTAGCTTGGAGAAGCACCTCTCTCTTGGTAATGGGGGAGCTATGGCTCAAAGGGAAGATGGATGAGAGGGAGTGTGGGTGGCTTGAGAGGAAAATGGTCTCAAGTCATCCACTTGGGAATCATAACAGTATGCAAGGGAGGAATGTTTTGAGAGTGACCCCCCACCCGCATTTTATAGTTTTTCCAAGGGATTTTAGGGTTTTAAGCCCTTGGTCAGGGATTTAGCCCCTTTTTTGGGCCTTTAGCCCCCTTCGGCCCTAAATTTATCCCCTTTCATGTTTTTATCCCCTTTTTGAGGGATTTAGCTCCTAGGGGTCTATTTTGGGCTCTTTTTGTGGTTTTTAGCCCTTTTCTTCATCCTTGGGCTCTTTTGGAGGTGTGGGGGTCAAATGGAAGGTCATGGAAGGTCTTATGGAGTGAAATGAGTGTTGTGAGGTGGTGTCCTTGGGTGGTGTAGGCCATTGAGAGCTGTGTGGGGGTTTTTTGGGTTAACAATACCCACCTCCCCATTATTGAATGTGGGCCCTGGGTTGTTTGCCGACACCCCCATGACAGCCTCCTTCCCCTTAGTGTCACCATCGCTGACACCAAATGATACTATGAATTTGTGCATGCTCTCATCCAACACTGCTGCACCCAAACATCAACTACATGCATAGCCCCAACAGCAGCTGCAACATCATCAGTAGCCGCAACATCATTTGTAACTGCAACACCATCCATAGCCACAGCCGCAGTACCAATCCTAGCCACAACCACAAGCCCATCCCTAGATGCAATCACCACGAAACTACTAGGGCTCCTTCCCAATACATATAATCCCATTCCTTTTCCCCTCATCTGGTATCATCAGTAAGTCAGTAATGGCTACCTTAAACTTACCCAACTTCATGTTGGGGATTCTTGTATGGTACCTTAACCCACCGGCCCAACCTCTCATGCCCCAGGTGGTGTTGACCCCTGTTCAACCCATTGCGGTCAAATCTCTTCCTCTACTCGGCCCACAAAAACCAGCCACTACACCCACACCCACACCACCCCACCCAAAAAGGGCCAGGAAAAGAAATGCGAAAGCACCAACCGAACCCTGACAGACTCTGCCTTACGCCGTGTGTGAAGAATAGGGCCATGCAAATCAAAATTTCCCTGAGATTCCCATGATCCACACACATTTGGATGCCATGGATACAATAGAAAACATCCCTATGGTAAAACTCCCAAGCGGTCCAATAGTGAAAAAGAAGTCGTTGAGAACGAACCATGCTTGCGCCCTTTGTAGATTGTATGGACATTATTCTCACCATTGTCAGGACTTGTCCGAGTTTTGAACATCTTTAACCAACCTTCGACAACATGCCCTTGAATCTGAGATCACTCTAATCGAAGAATTCCACGCCGCACCTCCTTCTTCAGACACCATGTCCATTTACATGATGTCTAGTTCCATAAACCCTCTTATCTCCACAGTCACTGACAGTCCATCAGGTCTGTCCCACCGTTGCTTTCGCAACGATGAGGATATACTTGAATCTTTAACCACTCTGGAATACCCTTGGGACGACATGCACCACCACTCGTTATTTCTCTCTGAAGAACTTGTGTCACAATCTGACCATTTTTTCGTTGAAACAAAGGATTTCATTCATGGGAAAGTCGACTGGTTCAAAAATCCCATTCCGGAACCAGGTTCCTTCAAAGAAGGGAACATGGCCAATATTTCACCAACCATTTAAATCAACATCTCAACCAATCTAATATTGTTGAGGAAACCATGCTGGGGGCATCCTGCTCCTCGAAAGAAGTCGGTTCCTGCAAAGCGCTCTTCCAAGAATTCTGCGACATCTTCTCCTAGTCCTACATCGAAATGCCCGGGTTGAATCCATCCGTTGTTGAGCACCGCATCGACACATGGCTTGACGTGGTCCCCATGCACTAAAAGCAATGGCCAATCCATCCCTCCAAATTTTCCGTGTTCAAAGATGAAATTGAGAAGCTGTGCACAGCTGGATTCATTTACCCCATTGCGTACACCACATGGGTTTTAAATCCCATTCCTGTGAATAAAAAATAGGGTACCATACATGTTTGCACAGAATTTTGCGATCTAAATTGGGCATGTCCCAAAGAAAACTTCCCAACACCATTCATCAATCATATCATCATTGCATGCGCTGGACATGAGGTATTTTCCTTCATGGATGGTTTTTCTTGATACAACCAAATTCAGATCCATAAAGAAGATCATTACAAGACTGCATTCACAACTCCATGGGGCACATTCACATATCAAGTAATTCCCTTTGGTCTAAAGAACACTAGACCCACCTTCCAACGTTCCATGACATATTGCTTCTTGACCTCATCCACATCATGTTGGTCTATCTTGAAAACCCCATTGCTCGGTCACATAAGCAAGAGCAACACATGGACAACTTGCAACAATCCTTCCTGCAATGTCACAAGTACAAAATCTGCTTGAACCCTTTAAAGTTTTTTTTCTGTTTCCCAACAGGCTATCTCCTAGGGTTCATCATGTCTCACAAAGGAATGATAACTAACCCTCTCAAAGTCCAAACCACTTTCCCAGTAACATCACCTCTTTAAGTGATGTGCAGTACACTTGTAGCATAGTCTTGCCCTTTTTGTTTTACACATTTTTTAAAAAGTGAGTCTTATTTATTTTTTCCTTGATTACTCTAGATGGATCCTACCTCCTGTCGATACATTGGATTTGCTGAAAAAGCAAGCAAATGGTCTCCAAACCTCACCTCGGCTACATGGGTCATATATTCCCCATCGCATGAGTTGATCCATATCGATGGGATATGCGTAGGCATTGTGACTAACAACCAGGCTGAATATGATGGTGTCAATGGCCTCTTGGCCACCACCCTCCAGATGGGTATCTTCCATCTTGATGTCTTCTTAGACTCCCAGCTGCTTGTCTCTCAGTTGAACAATTATTACCGGGTACGTGATCCCTGCCTCTTTAGAAAATTCTTGCACACTAAACATATGGTTAGAACATTTGAATCCATCACATTCACACATGTTCCCAAAAACATCAATAGTGTAGTGGATCAAATGGCTAATGACATTCTAAAACTGGCATATTCATCATTGCACATAGGAAACATACAAAAAACAATATCATGCATTATCACATATAAACATGCATACACATGTAAAAATACATCATATAGGCATTTCATTCACATCATCATAAAAAGACTCACATATAAAACCATAAAAAGTGCATCCACGTGCATCAAATATATATATATATCGCATGTCCAAAATATGTCCAGTACAAAATGAGAAGCTACATATGCTTTCTCAACTGAATATACACCGAGATACAAAAAATCCTAAGTACACCAACGCACTAGGGGTAGCCCCACTGGCTCCTAGTACAACCCAGACTCATCCTCATCATTTGGCTCGGTGTCATCATCTTCCTCAGAGGACTCATCATCCTCCACAGGAAGATCCCCTTGCACTACCCGACGAACATAGTCACAGGCCACGACCATCCTCCTCATTAGAGAGGTCCACTCCAGAGGCACACTGTGAATGGCGAAAATCAGCTCATTGTCTAAGCATTGCCATCCTATGTCGGAGATCCCCTTAGAAAGCTACTCCAAATGCGGAAAAATAGTGTCCACCTCCCACTACTACCTACAAGGGTTCCCCGTAGGGACCGCTACCTCCGCAATCGTGACCACCCATCTCTAATAACCGGGTGGCAGGAGAGGACCAATATTTGCATATGAAAACAAATACACCATTAGTCTATGCATATAATCACATAACTATCAACCAACTAAACTACTCTATGTATAAATATGAACACAAAAACATCACACATACATACTAGCTGATCCCCAGGTCTGGCGTGGAGGTCGGGGCATCTTAGGGTCCCCATGATAGTCCATCCCCACATAAGGGTACTCCTCAACCACCACTGGGAAATGTTGTCACTGCTCTAGCAACTCCTGCATGAATAAGCGGCCCACTTGGCCACTTCCCTCTCACACCATCATCTGACACCATCTACACATCTGCGGCTCCCGTGGACCACTATCCCGCACGGCCTGATGCAGACACAGAGTCGAGACTTTCTCAAAAAAGAAAGCACATAAGAAAGAGCCAAAGGAATAGCTAATGTCGAACCACCGGAAGGTACATCTGGGCCCATCCATAGTAAGTGCCCCTCATGGCATGCTCTACCATCTGTAACTTCCCTCCTGATATCTTGTAGTTCCCCGTGGAACCCATGATACGTAGCACCATGGTCGCAACAGCCCGTGTCGACAAGTCCTCAATGTCACATGTCAAGATGTGTGAACCATGCACATATGCAGTAACATAACAGTGCCTATCACACAAGTCCTCCAATGTCTCCCCATGAGACAGTACTGGCACCAAGTCGCCAACAACTCCCAACATCAGGAGCTCAGTCAAAAAATACACATCCACCAGCATATCTTAACATGCTACCCCTGGATCATGAAAGCCTCCTCCCCAATATCCCAAAATATCACCAGAGTCTGTAGCAGTAGACGTAAGCTCTTCATCAGGGGAATCCACATGAACTTCAGCAATCCACAATAGGCCAGTGCACCACACACATTCCCATCCCGTAATTCCTCCTCCTAGAGGTCTTTGAAATCTCTCTCCCGCCACCTAGTCTTAGGCATCCTGCACAAGCATAACACAACTATAAGCCATAGCTTTCAGTAAAAAAGCCACCCAGGGACCAGGTCACTTAAAACAGCCTCATAGAAGTGACTAAGTCGCACTTTTTAGCCAAATAGAAGCGAACTCAGGTCGCTCATTTCTACCCGACAGGAGCTACCCAGCCACACCTGTTCAGGAAGAATGACCAACCCAGTCACTCCTTTACCCACGAAAAGTGCAACCAAAAAGTAAACCACTGAAAAAAGATAGATTTTGCAAGAACTCTTACCTCCAAGTCATGGATCTCAAAACCGCTGGTCAAAATGGGAGAAATCAGCAAAAGAAGTTCTGGGACCTCCTCTCCAACTCAGTAGTCAACAATGACAATGACACTTCACAAAGTGATCCCCACCCCTTTATAGGCCCCATTTGATCTATTTTCTTCCTTTTCACATAACTGGGCCATACGGAGTTTGTTTGGGATGTCGTTCACACCACTGGTTTTAGAATTTCGTCCTCTATCTTTTAGTGAAACCATAGTCTCATGTTTAATAAGTAATTTTTGGGGCCACTTCTCGAGATTTACCTCGGTTTACATGCCACATTGTGATATAAGTGTCTCCAGACCTATACTTGCATCACATCGGCCTACCGCAATTTATGTGGGATTTCAGACCATCTCTCGGAAAGCACATCATTTTATTATTTCATCATATAACTATTGAATTCATCCACTGCAGCTTACGTGGGTTCCTAGACCATTTCCTGGGGGGCGGATCATTTCTTTCACATGCATTTGGCATATAACTGTCTCTGCACTTTCACTCGCATCATATGTAGTCTAGTACATCCACCGCAACTCACAAAAAACTCTCATGACCTCTATCCGAGATCCACCTTGGTTTGCATGCCTCTGCCGCACCGACTCACATGCCTCTACCGTGATCTATCCCGTGCATGTATCAATATGTTCAAGAGCCACCTGCTCCATCCATGCTGCACAAATGACCTTTGGGCCACTATCCATAGTCTTGAGAGGGGGGAACCATCAATACCCCCTCAGTCGATTGACCATACTAGAGTTTCTTTTAAGCTCTTTTCTGACTCCTAAAAGAATAAAAATATTGTCGAGCGCATTTTGTTCCTCTCCCACTCGTTAAATTATCAAAAAGGGCATCTACAAAGCTTCGTTTATCTCCTTTTGTGAACCATGTAGACTACCATATGAAAAGGACCACCTTGGCACATTCAAGCTAAGACCATTCCCCTCTACATCCTTTTATGCTTTCTCGGGAAGAGGGGCCGAACTTTACGAAAAAGCTCACCATGGGTTGTCTTTAAGCTCTTTTCTAGCCTTCTCATCAAGAAAAGATCATTGAGCAAAATTGGTTTCATTCATGCTCATAAAATTATTTGAATGATCGTCCAGTCAATACAGGTTTAACCTTTTCCGACCTTATTTGACTACCAATGGTAAAGAAGTCTCACATCCCCCAAAGGATGGGCAAGCTCTCCTATGTACACTTTTAACCTTTTTTGAGCACAGGAGACTATCAACGAAAAAGAGACCCCACTAGAGTCTTCTTCATGCTTTCAGACTCTCCAAAATTGAAAGCACCATCGAGGATTCACTTTCTTGGGCTCACTAAAAATCCATAAGATCGTACCACAACGGTGTCTTGAGACACCACCCCACATATAACAATTCAGCAGCACTCCCACTTTGGGTCACCTTTGTTCAAATTATTCTGTGATGTGTCTTCCTTGGATCCCGTCAATATCACAAGTGTCTACCTCCCCCAAGTATTTCCCATCTGCAGTTACATCCCCAGTATTATAGCTATGATCCCTTTCTCATGAGTCAGTTTCATTTGCTGCCTGGTATGCCCTATCTTCATGCTCTAAACAAAGGAATTTTGAGTCCACTGCACTCCCTCTAACCCCTGTTCCACCAGCCCTGCACATTCAGTGGGTCAGTCCTCATATTGTCTCACATCTTTTGGTTATATCCCTCATGCTTCTGGTCAGGGAAACACCATTGCCTTGGCCAGTTGGAGGTCTCCCTCTATCGACAACAACACATATATTCCAAAGGATAGACCCAAAGGTCCTTGTATCCCGGTTTTATTAACCTCCTTAATGAGTTCCTTGGACCACTTGAGAGGATTCCTTAGTGGCTCTCAGGATGGTTGTTTCTCATGTGCTCAACTCTAGCTACATCATCTCACTATTGAGATTCATACATGGTATTGGTCCATGCAATATTTGGTTGAAGACCTCAGATATCACTTGAAGCTAGCACATGGATGAGTCAATCGAGGGACCCCAACAAGTTCATGTCCGTTGTGATTTCTCGGTTGTGTTGGAGACAGTGTTCATAAGCCCCATAGCAGTGCTTCTATATAGATTTATGATTGATAAAGCATATTGGTACCATAGAGACTCTGACTCTTCATCAGTGAGTCCCTACAACTATGTACCATTCCAGATCCAGCAGACCATCAGTCATGAAGATATAGCATTCCATGACAATTCCATGGGTCCTGTTAGAGCCAGAAATTATTCTCATACTACAAAAGAACAAGCCAACACAATCTCATAAAATAAAATCAAGTAAAATAGGTTTTTTAAGGGTTTTGGTTGTGCAATTTGTAAACAAGAGGGTAAAAACTTCACAAAGCTAAAGCAAACACTAAATCATGCATAATTGAAGGACTAAGATGCATAACATATAAACATAAACCAGATACAATAATCACAACACTGAATCCCATCCACATTTAACAAGCATTTCATGAATAATAACCTCAAACAAGAAATGAATATATCAACTGAGTGATTAAACAAACCATAAATGAAACCAGCAAATAGGCTAAATAGGGCTTATAGTTGCATAGATTTCATAATCAGACACTTAAAAAGTACATAAGAGTTTTTTGACACTTAGCTTCATAAACCACAGCTTGATAGCCTTCCCTTGTAACAAAATTCGAACCCTTGGTTCTTTCCTAGCCTTACTTTTATCTTGGTTTCTCAAAGACAGTTACATAACTGAAAAAAACTACCTATTGGTCATACTACCAAATTGTTCGATAAGACTATCATCATACAAAAATAAAATAACTTTTTCACAAACTAACTAATAACCACTATTCTTAAAGTACTTTACAAGTCCTTAGCAGCCTCTGCTAAAAGAGCAATCCCTTCTAAAGCTTGAGTCTTCCTTCTTGCTTTCTGGTGGTTTGCTTCCAAGTCTTCAACTCTTTTTGTCAGCTCCTGATTCTTCTGTGTTAGCTCTTAAATGGTTTGTTTCGGTTCTATAAACAGACATTGTGTCTGTCTTTTTCTTTTTAAAGCCTCCTTAGAAACTGTAATTAATTCCTGGTAGTAGCTATTTACCTCTTCTAAATCTTCTCTGAATCTTCTGTTGGCAGTCACTAATCCCTCATTTGTCTCATGCAAGTACTCGATCTGATATTTGTGCTATTTGATACTCCTCTACAAATTTTCATTTTCAGAATCAATGCATTTCCCTTCTGATACTGGATGCATTTCTTCTGGCATCCAAGGGATTTTCAACTTCTTAAAAATATCTTCATCTTCTTCCATCTACTCTATCCTGGCCACATGGATTTCTGAATATTTTTTGGCTTCAGTACTGCATTGGGCTGATTGCTCAGCAACCCTTCCTTTCTCTACACAAAAGCTTGATATAATTGAATGTTGTTTTTTTAAATCATTTTGATGCTGGTCTAAAATTATCTTCTTTCAAACTTCCTCAAATATCTCTGAAATTTTGGTTTCAGTGAAAGATTATTCATTTTCTGAAACCATTTCTTTCTTACCCTTCATGTCCTTTTCATTTTGATCTTCATTTTCTTCTAACTCTTCCTGAGATGAAGAGTCTTCTATTACTATAATTTTATTTTTAGCTAGTTTAGGGTTTAACAATTTCTTCATATTCAATCTGAGTTTGTTCTTAGGTCTAGTCTTAGGCCTCCAACCTATTCCAATTTCCCCTAACATACTTAAAGCTTTTCCTTGATGTTTGATAGAAGCTAGCTGGACAACTTTTCTTTTTATCCCTCATGACATTACCTCCTCTTCAGACTGTTTCTGTACATTCTATTTGGTATGAACCCTAGCTTCATCAGACAATGACTTTTCCTCATCTTCAGACTACACTGTAATAGGAACTTGTTCTTGTTCTTTCACATTTTCCTTTACTCCTTGGTTTAGTTCTTCATGAAAAGTATCTTCTACAAGCTCTACTTCTTTCACTTCTGCATTTGAAATTTCATTTTCCTCAATATTGGTCTGTTGTTCAACTTCAACATTTTCATGTCCTTGAGTCATAGATTTTTCTGGTACATTATCCTTTTCAATATTAACTGTGACTCTCTTTTTCAGCTTCTTGACCAAATTATGACCTTTATTCAACTATTTTTTCTGACCTTGATCTTCCTTCTCTGTTTGAAATCCAGACCAAAATATAAAATAATCCCATGTTTTCTCCTTCTTTCGAAGCACAGTACTTATGACTAGCTTTATAAGCCCATGATGAAACACAGATTGTTTAGTGTGGTCCTAATGCTCCTTCACCCTGCTAGACATATTTTGTAAACTTTTAAAGAAAAAGAATGGAAGATTCATCTTTGCTTCATGGCTAAGATGCTGCAAAAACCTGAAATGATACTTAAAAACAAATGCAAATATTCCTTCACAAGTGATATAACTTTGCATAATTTTAATTGGCTCTATCCATTCCGGTTTAAATTTTTGGATATGTACTCCTTTACCCCAGTATGCTACCACATCTGGAAGTAAGTATTTATGTGCATCAAAGGTAAAAGGTACTGTTTTAAACCAGTATTTTCCTTCATCTAGGATCCCTGTAGCTTCTACTATCAATTCTCTGGTCAACTCAAACTTCAAAGTATCAAAAGTAACAATATCTCTATCCAAACACTGAGCAAAATTATAAGAGAACTCTATGTGATACCCATCAATTTTCTCCAAAAAGCTTAACCATCCTGCCTCTAAAAACAATCTTGCACAGTCTAGGAAAGTCTGAACCCAGGACATATCTGAAGGTTCAACTCTATTGGTTTTACCACTTCTTTTCATTTTAAATGACTGTCGAATCCCTTCTTTCAGTAAAGAATTCTAACTCTATTCAGATCTTGGCAAATTTGACAGACAATGATATGTTGGGAAACTAAACCTCTGGACTGGATTTTATCATTTCAACTAATAAATGTCTCAATTCTATTGATAGAAAATATGACATTTAGTATCAATTAGGTTTACATACTAGTAATCTTCATTAAATTTCATAATTAATCTTCTGTCAGTATAAACCCAAATACATGGACTATGATAGCAATTCGCCTCCTACCTGTCAAAGTAGTGAATCCAGCTACTAGAATTGTGTATTCTTGTCTGCTAGGTGTCCAATTCCATTCCTTAATCCCCTTTTAACTTCCACGATAGTTCCAAACAGTCACCCTTCAAAGCCCTAATTTACCGACCTATTTCAAAACTTGATTACAAACTACCCAAAACTTCACCACGAACTTGTATGCCCTTCATGCGCTTCAGGAGATGCATAATTCAAGGCGAATTTTCCTCAATCATGGATAATTATCATTATTCCACTACTTTGTATCATAACTTCCAGACCACCGCAACTTACCCTAATGATGGCTTGCTTGAATTGTTAACACCTATCATAATGATCACTCTGACCGAGAGCACATATCAAATCCATTAACAAGTATGAATGACCTCTCCTATGCGGGAATTTCCAAAAATTTGAACCAAAAATCACTATTTTTGAATAATGCGGTTTTCTTACAGCGCACGTGTGTAACTTTTTCAGGCTTGTGCTACAAGAAAACCTATTTCAATAATTTTCAAAAATACAACTCATAAGAAAGGGTTAACTTTGGTTAAATGACTTAGATCAAGACTTTATGATATTTTTTAGGACCTTTGATTCATATAAACATCCTATAAGCCCCTGAACTATGAATTTTGATAAATAAAACCAAAATTGGAAAAATAAAACTATGAAATCACTTAAATACAAACATGAAAATTAAAGAAAAAGATTTAAACTAACCTAAAATCCAAACTTAAAAATGAACAAAACCAAGCTTCAAAAAACAAGCAAATGCTTTAAAATGAGAAGCAAAAATAGGCTATAACAGGTCCAATGTAGCAATTCTTCATATCAGTATTGTATTCAGCCTCTTATCAAGGCAACCACTATTGTAACAACAGTTGTACATGATCATCTCTTGCATTGTAGATCTTAGATCGCATTATTCTTTTGACATCGTTATGAGCATGGGGATTCCCTCCTCATCCATATACACGTCACACATTATTTGTATCTCACCCATTGATGGGAACCATATTAATACAAAAACCAAAATCCACAATGCCCCAACCCAGGAAGCACCACCTCTCCCCAAAAAATCCTATGATGTCTATCGGCCATACCATGAGCTCCTGCCCTCACACATCTGGGGGCAATTTTTTAACCCAAAAAACCCCTCAATGATCTATACATGACCTACACCACCCAAAGACATATATTTCATTACCCTCATTTGACCCCTACACCCTTGCAAAGGCTCAAAAAACACAAAAAGGGCTTGGAAACCCCTAAAAAGAGCCAAAATACCTCTCATAGGAGCTAAAACCTCCAAAACGGGGCTAAGCCCCCTCAAAGGAGCTTAAAATCCCCAAAGGAGCTAAGAATTGGGCGAAAGGGGCTTAAAGCCCAAAAAATGGGCTAAAACCTTGACCAAGGACTTAAAACCCTAAAAGCTCAAGAAAAAACTATAAATACAGGGGTGGGGGTAA
>LPNX010181045.1:306946-337966 GCA_001517045.1 Pseudotsuga menziesii | reverse complement strand
TGGAGCTGTCCAATGTACTCCTTTTCTGAAAACAGTGAAGGGAAACTCCCGGAACAGGAAGCCCTAATTTTCTGATTTCTTCTGCAGAAATTCCTGTTACCGTTTCTATGATATCTCCGAAATTACTGATCCTCTGTGTCTGAAATTTCTCACTGAGGTAACCTCGTATGTCCTGGATCGAACACCATATATTTCATCAGAATTGGTTTCACCATTTAGGATTTATGATCCTTTTCCCAAGGTGACCTGTTACTGGACTGTTCAGAACAGCGAAGTTGTACAGCATGCCACATGTCACTGGTTCATCTTCTGAGTCTGACCTTTGGACCACAGAAATTAAATTCCGTTCCATTTTTGTAACATCTTTAGGAATTCTATTTGGACCTCTGTAGACCAAGATATTGCAGATCTCCCCAGGTGTCCTGTTTATGGATGATTTCTGGAAGAGGATGGAACCCTAACTTGGAGAGATCATATCTCCCAGAATATAGCGAATCAAAGGCTGAACTTTGGACACAGTGTTCATCAGGATTTTATCTTCGGCCCCTACCATTTCTAGCTTCTGAGACTTTGCCAATATCGAAATATAGTGACTGTACTAAAACTTAGCAGTTTTAGTATTTAGGGTTTGTCCTAGCTCAGGGTCAAACTAGGGTTTGACTTTCCCAGAGTTTCACCCAACCAAATTTATTGATCCAGGTCTCTAAATTTAGGTTTTGATGAGGAGAAAAATCCTATGCTAGTCTCACTCAAAAAATCCCCTTCTGTAGAAATCCCTAATTTCCACATCGAAACTGAAAATGCTTGAAATTGAATTCCGCATCGACAGAAAGATGCACCCTTCAATGGAGAGTCATCCTAGCATACTTGTGCTGAAAATATGTGGAGGAAGATCCACAGAATAGGAAGCCCTAGTTCCTGTAGCTGCACAATGTCTTCTTCTCAGGTTAGCTCTGATACCATGTTAGTTTTTCAACATTTAAGCTAGCATTATGATAAGATCTTTTCATTGAGAGAATAACAAGCACAACAATCACATAAGCACATCACAAGAGACAAGAGACACAAAGATTTTAGGAGGGGAAACCATAAATGGAGAAAAACCCTCAACTTCCTATAAGATAGTATCACCACAAGATGTGATCCCAAAACAGTAAGATGACCTCCCAACACAACAGCAGCCTTCTGTCTTCTGTCAAGCCAAAGTATTTCCTTCTCCAAAGGTGCGCCACACTTGAGAGAGCAAGTGATGTAATTCACAAGTGATAAATAGAGAGACTCTCACTCTCTATTTATATTCTTCCGTTGACTTGAAGTGCACTCAACCATGTGGGCTTAACTTACAATTACTTACTCGAGCCTACCCCTTAATTAGTGTATAATAACCCAAGTGCCCCAAAACTGTGGGGACTTACCTAATGACTTGACAAGACTTGTTTACATTAATAATCCTCCCGATCGGGACATCGGGGTAAGACAATATGACTCAAATACATAATAGAAACATCCTGAAATAAACATCGGGTTACAATATATAAAATACATATAAGAATACATTCCGAAGTTACATATACATCAACAATGTCGACAGCATCATATTGCGTTGAACTCGAAGAAGTGCATTTTTTGCGCACCTCTTGGGATGCTATTGGGACACCTTGTTTACAAGCAAGGAATTTTGGTTGACCCCACAAATATTGCACTAATTTTGAGGTTTCCACCACTTAAAAATGTGATGCAATTGAGAGCGAAACTGGGACACACAAGATGTTGCCACAAGTTCATCCATGGTTATGTCACAATCATAGCTCCTATGGAGAGGTTTCTCAAGAACGATTTGGTCTTTGTATGGAGTTAGCAGTGTAAGGATAGTTTTGAGACACTAAAGGTGAATATGGCTTTCGCACCAATACTAGGTTTTCTTGATTGGACTAAGGAGTTCCACGTCCATGTGGATGCATCATCCATTCCATTGGGAGTAGTGCTGGCACAACCAGGTGAAGGAGATCTTGATCACTTGATCGCTTTCACTAGTCGGAAGCTGTCATCTGTGGATAAAAATTATACTACAACAGAGAGGAAAGGTTTGGCAATGGTATATGCACTACAAAATTTTCGGCATTATCTATTGGGCAGTCATTTCAAGATCTTCACAGACCATTATGCTTTGAAATACCTAATCAATCAGCCTATGTTGGGGGGGAATATATGTTGTTGGCTACTTCTCTTCCAAGAGTTTGATTTTGAGATAATTGTGAAGCCAGGTCACTTGAATGTGGGCCCATATCACTTATTGCAGATTAAGACAGGTTTAGAACCAACAAACATTGAAGATGGATTTTCAAATGCGCAACTATTTAGAGTTGATATGGATGATGAGAACAGCACCAGAAGAGCTTACTACAAGTCAAAAGAAGCAGTTGGTTGTTAAGGCTGTGGATTTCCTGTTGATCACTTGACAACTCTATAAGCTAGGACCTGATGAGGTCTTATGACGATATGCCTACCTCCTGAACAAGGGAAAATATTGGCAAAGGTACATGTAGGAGTCACAAGTGGACACTATGGTGGTCACGCTACTACCAGGAAAGTGCTTCGCACAGGACTTTGGTGGCCCACTCTCCATGGTGATGCAACGGACTATGCATAGACTTGTGATGTCTATTAAACAACTAGGAAACTATCAAGAAGGGATGAGATGCTGCTGGTACCTTAGGTGATGTTGCATCCATTTGATGAATGGGCTATGGAATTTATGGGACCAATAAACCCACCTAGAAAGAGAATAGGTGCGTGGTAGATCATTACAATGACAGTCTATTTAACAAGATGGGAAGAGGACGCACCTGTTTTAGATTGCACCGTTGTGACAATAGCGAGGTTCCTATTTGACAACATTGTTAATCGATTTGGGTGCTCAAGGATATTGATGAGCAACCAGGGGAGTCACTTCATCAATTGTACAGTCAGCTCATTGGCATAGGAGATTCAAATACAACATAAGAAGCATACCCCGTATCATCCACAAGCAAATCGAACAGTGGAGGCGTTCAACAAGGTGTTGGATCATGCACTCACAAACATATGTAATGCGAACCATGATGACTGGGATTTGAAGATTCCAGTAGTCTCATGGACATATCACACCACTTGCAAAATATTGATAGGAAAGATGTCATTCAAATTGGTGTATGGGGAAGAGGTAGTCATGCCTATGCAATACATTGTTCCAAGTTTATGCATCGCAGCAGCAACATGCATGGATGATGAAGCAGCATTAGAAGAATGCTTGGCTTAGTTGGTGCAGCTCGAGGAAGACTGCTTTGTTGCAGGTTTTCACTAGTGCATTGAGAAGGATCGAAAAAAATATTGGCATGATAGACATATTAAGAACAAACAGTTTTAGCAAGGAGACCTGGTACTCATGTATAACAGCAAGTTTGTGAAACATCTAGGTAAGTTACAGATGCATTGGCTAGGTCAATATCTCATTAATTCCATTACTTCAAGAGGTGTAGTACAACTACAGCAGTTAGATGGAGCAATACTGCCAAAGCTAGTGAATGGTAGCAAGTTGAAGCCCTACAGGATGGGTCAAGAGCCCCACAATGCTTGAGGCACTACGTGCTGAAAAAAAATCATTTTGTTTATACATGAGATGATAGTTAAGAGGATGGCACACCAAGAGGAAGTGGATGCGCAAGTAGAGGAGTCAGTAGCGTAGTTAGAGATTCATGTCACAACAGCTGCAGAGACACGGCGAAGTCAAATCAACAATAAATTGGGTAGTTAAAATAGTTAACCAATAGAGCTCTTGGACGAGACACATATTGATGATGGATATGACCATTGAATTAATAGGATCAGTAGCATATTCGGGCGATTAATGCATGATTTAGTAGTAATGATGAAAAGGGGATCACAATGATTTTTTCATAATGGGAGGAGGATCGATTCGGCACTATAAGAATTGGTTGAATGCAATTGAAATTCACCATTGCAAGTGTGAGTTATCGATAGAATTGCAAAGAAGTGTTGCAGCAAGTTGAGTTGTATTGATTGGTTGAGTTGCAGAGTGGAGTAAAGCTGAGTTCCCATTGAGAATTGGGGGGAACTTATGCGGAATGATGCATGAGAAATTTATAGTAGAGATTTCCAGTAAGAGAGAATCACCATTCATTGGGGTACCCATCAAATAATAAATTGCAAGTATGATGGTGAGTTCATCATCAGTGCCAAAGAAGAAGAGTGGGGTGCAGTGGCAGAATTCCCCGGTTCAGAAGAAGCGATAGACTAGAACGTTTGCACTAGCATAGGAGGAGGAACTTGCATAGACGGGTCCATCAACATCATGGGTTGAGGAAACATTAGCTCACCTAGGGGTATCCACTACAGATATTTGTGGGTATGTGCCTCCTTGTCGTCCTAATGTGAAGCCCAGGACAATGTCGAAGAACTAGAAATACCCAGTTCAAATATCGGTGATACCACAAGACATGATTTGTACCAAGGACATTGTGCCCTTGCTAATGCGAATGAAGTATGAGGACAATGACATGCTTGCATCAAAGAATATTATGAAAGAACCGCATCTCCCTGCGGCACAGGAGGGAGGCGGTCCCATAGCACGTGTTAACACAGTTATTTAGCTGGAGGATGAAAAAACCATGATGAGGGAGAAATAATAAGTTGTTTGTCGAACCTTGGTTAAAATATATATTCTAAGAGCATGATGATAGGCAAAAAATCGATCATGTTATCAAAGATCTAATGGTGCAGAATGAAAATTCGAAAATCAATGGCCTAATACTATGTCCGATGTCTAAAAGTGCGAGGAAGATAAAGTATGTTCGGGCGTTTAATAAGGTACACAGATCAATGGTTGTCGATCCTATTCGAGCAGATGCACGGTCTATAATTAATTCGCCTTGTGAAGTCGCATGTTGATTAAGGAAATAGAGCCTGGCGGAATCGAGTACATGCCACTCGATCCAACGGTGGCGAGATGAAGGCATATCACATCGATGGTCAGGTGTAATTCCGGAGCCAAAACTTGCACGGCAGATATATCCAAAGCACCCAGCGGAATTAGTTATGTGGCGATTGATCTGACGGTTGAGGATTAAAGGCGAAGTGGATCAACGATGGTGGACAATTCCGGAACATAAACTTGCGTGATGGTTAAAATAACGGAGCCCAGCGGAATTTGGTAGGTGTCACCCGATCTGATGGCTAACAAATAAGGGTCAATCACATCGACGGCCGTGGTCAATTTTGGAGCATCAAGTTGCACGAAGGTTAATAGAAAGAAGCTCAACGGAATCGAGTATTCGCTTCTAGATCTAACAGTAGAGAGATAAGGTCGATTTCATCGACGGCTGAGGGTGACTCTAGGGTGGAGACTTGCACGTTGTTTACTACCAAGACGCCCGGCGGAACAACGTACATGGCACGTAATCCAAGGGTTGTAAATTAAAGAGGAAACAGATCAATGGCCTTGAATGAATCTGGAGAATGGAAGTGTGTGGTAGATAGAAATAGATGGTGGTCACGGAATATAAACCATTGGTCCATGTGGTTGAATGTGATAGACTCCGAAGAAGAAAGTGGTTATGGAAAACCGCTCGAAGCATATTCCGAAGTGGGTCCTATAAAAGAAAGGTTGACTTCTCTCGTGGTTATTTTATCCGCTCGGGAAGGGTGAAAAGGACTGGCCGATTCGTCAGCTTCCATTTGTTAGTTTCGGACACGCTTCAAGCACGCGCCTCTACAGTCAATTAGGTAAGGCTTAAACCCTGTGTTTCCCCCGTCTGAACTACCATTTAAAATTAAGTAATGGACCAGGGGAAAGAAATTCAAGTGTCTGGTCAGGTTGTAGACGACAGAGAAGAGTTTTTAGTGGACAGAGATAGGAGCATGTGCGACCCCTTCCTATCCATAGGGAGTGTATCTGTTAGTAAGGATAAATTGTGGTATTATAACTCACAGGGGAACGATGTATTAAATGTCTGTAAATCTTTCCTGTATTACTTTTCTCTTGAGCAAACCCTCCATTTCCCGAAATTTGCAGAGTGGTGTGCTGTAAACTACTCTCCCTCCCAGAGAATAATTGTGAGTCGGTCTGCGTCCAGAATACTTTGTAAAATTGATGCCACAGTCATCAGAGAAAATCTCAGTTTTCCTAAAAATTACCCTGTTAATCGTGAGTCGATAAATGAGTCGGTCCTTGCTGATTTTTACAAGAATTGTGAAACTGAGAATCGCTGTCATTTCCTGTCTAATATTTTAAAAGAAGGTCAATCCCTTGATGTTTTTTTCCTGCCCTACCCCGTGTACATTTTCAAAAATGAAGTCCAAATGGCCGTATCTCTGGTTTGTCAAGTATTAGGTCTGGTTGATGATTGCCGTGTAGGCGATGTCATCCTTGGTTTTTTATTAAGAATAAGTTCCTTGAGCCCTGAATCCCAGCCAATTCTTGTGTTTAATTTTGATGAGTATCTCGCTGAAGCAATCCATCTTCAGTTAATTGAGTTTCCAAAAGTTCGTTTCTTTAGGTTTCAGACCTACTTGCTCAACATTCTGTTATGCTCCAATGTCACTGAGTTGAATTTTTTATGTACTCTATGCTCTTTTGATTTGCCCAAGAAAAACAACATGTTTGAATTTGCTAATTCGATCATGTCGGAAATGTACAAAATGTTGTTTGATGAGGAGTTGCCCCGTGTTCTGGATGAAATGAAATGTTTAATGCAGTCTTCACCCGAAGATCAGGTTGGAGACTGGTTTCTATACAGAGACTACACTGTGTTAAGAATATATGGGTTTATAGGTCAGCCTTACAGGTTACCCGCCTTTTTAACTCCGAGGATTTTCGCACTTGAATTTATGAGGCAGAGGTTGTTGTCTGAAGAAGAGCATTTTGGGGCTTTCAAAAATTCTTCAAACATTAAATTTCCACTTAAAGTCGGCTCTTTCATTTTTAAAAGCAAAGGCGCGTTAGTATTCATAGAGAAATTGCTGGAGAATATGGATTTCCAAAGGGAATCAAAAGTGAATTATGATCCACATCATGTTATATCCCTAAGGAAATAAGCCAACAATAATAAGCCATTTGAGCACCAGTCTGTTGAAAATCTGGCTGAAATAGCCAATCTGTTACAGCTCAAGGAAGATCCACATGCTGCACCAATTACAGTATCAGAAAATACTAACATTGTAATTAAGAGAAGTCTCTCTGAGATTGAGAATATGGAATTGGACGAAGATGGATCCCACAAAAAAGCAAAGCTACTTGAAGGTGGTGAAATTGTAAATGATGAAATCTCTGATGGTTTCAAAAAGGTTGCCGTAATTCCGATGAAAGGTGTGCAACTAAATCAGTTCTCCTTTAAAAATGTGGAAGGTGATATAGACAGTTCAGAGTCAAGCCTGATCTTTAAGTCAAAGGAAGAACTCAAAGCCAGCTATATGGAGAAGAGAAAACAGTCTCTGGAAGAGACCAAAAATTTGCTCCCCCAGGTAAGAAGTTTGTACAGTTCAAAAACTTCTCTGATCTCTGCCAGAGATGCTAAGAGAAATACATTTAAGATGGCTATGTAAATGACAAGAAGATGTCTGAAATGGAGATCCGGATGGACAAAATCAGTACTCCGGATAAGATACAACTTCACAAACAAACCAGTGATATCATTTACTCAGACTTATTACAAGCTATGGTAAGGATTAATAAGTTGCAAGTTTTGATAGACAAATTAGAAATTCAATTGAAGCATGAAAGAGTTGAGAATAAAGCTAATGTTATTCAGATCAAGAAGCTACAGACAGATATTGTCAGTTCTGACAATACCCAGGCAGTTAGAAGGATGTTAGAAGAAAAAGACAATGCACTCCAGGTCCTAAAGAAAAAGCTCAAGATCCCAGGTGCTGAACATGTTCAGTCTTCTGAGTTATTGGCTCTCCAAGAAGAGAAAGATAAGGTCCATCAAGATATGATGGAGTACAAAGGAAGAGCTAGGGAGCTACAGGAAGAAAAAGACAGGTGGGAGGCTGAACGAAGCGAACTGTTGTCTCAAATTTCCTTAATGAAAAAAGATCAAAATGATGAGAAGGAAATTATGGAGGAATTAATGAATCAGACCCCCACCGGTGAAGATTTGTCCATTGTGAATATCGAAAAGCCATTGGATGATTTCTCTGCAGATAATTTGTTGGTGCCTATGTCCCAGGTGAGCTTGAAAGATGAATAAATTAAAGAATTGAAGGCAGAGAATGAAAATATAAAAGCTGAATTGGCCAAGGTAAATGAAATTAAAAAACAAATATTGCAGGACAGGAATCAGTTGCAGAAAAAGCTAAATGAATTGAAGGAGAAAAACATAGGTAAAGGTCCCCTGCAAGGAGAAAAGCACATTATTTGGGACACGTTATCTATAGAAATTACCAAATTCAGACACCATCTGAATTTTATTGATGATCAGTGCATTCTGATCAATTTGGCTCACCAAAGGTTAAATCTAGTGAATGAACACATGGCAAAAAGACCTCTCTCCACAGCTCAAAATGCACTGAATTTTTTAAATTCATTGACATATGAGAAACTACATGATCTAGGGATAAAATATAGAATATCTATAGTGCTGTGGGATAAAAAATTTATCCAAAAACATGATTTAATGAAGACAGTCCAGGACCGAGCTGATGAAATGGCTGCACTGGTTGACAACTTCAAGCAAGTTTTCAAGGAGCTGTTAGAAGACAGACTTCCTTCCTTTTAGGACTCAGAGGGGCGACTGTTTTCTCAGGAACATTATCACAACTTGCTTGTTCAAAGCCGCATGGACCACTCCAAATTTAACGATTTGGAGAAAAGCTTAACAGGGAAAACTATTGTGGATATGTTAACAAAGGATTTCCAGATTTTCCAAAAATTCATGCTTATCAGAAAGGGGTTGCCCAAAGTATCATACGAGGCCTACATGGAGCTCGAAGTATCAATTCAGGAAATGATGGAGTGTGATACCCCAAGCGCAGAACAGTGGAAAGCCGTGGAGCGTTTGGAAAGACAAAGTACATTCTTCATTCCTAAAGAAAAGCGGCATACAACAAGGAACTGACTCAGCGACACATGGAGCTGACTAGGCGAAAGGAGTTTTACCAAGTTGATTTTAGCTTTATGATCTGTTAGGATTGGAGCAGTAATTTATTCCTAGAAGTTAGGGATATAGTTACAAAACTCTAAATTAAGCCGATCATTCAGTTATCCATCTTCTTGGAAGATCTATTATTTTTTGTATATATTGGCATCTTTTTTATGAGATGGGGGTTGGAACCCATCATGTTGTGGAATAATTTTGGAGAACATATCTATTTTTGAATAACAAAGCAAATGCATGAGTTTTGCCAGAGATTCCTGTGTCATTGATATTACAGTTTGTGCTTCTTTATTTGTGTAATCATTTTTTCCCAGTGTAACACTTCATTTCATTTCTTCCTCGTATCTGAAATACAGCGTTGGATGATTAGAATTCATATGTTTATGCTCTAGTCATCATTTCAGATATTTTATACATTTTCTACTAAAGTTGATATAGAATTCATCCTTGTTGGTGCTCTGTATTAATGGGTTGTTTCTTCATCTCTTATGTTTCACCTGGATTAATTTGAATGACTGTGATGATGTGATTATCTTGCCTTTGATGAATCTCATGTACATGTATTTGTGATACCTTTATATTATATATGACTCCATGCCCAATGGTTATGTGATTGTTTCAGCCATACATACAAATCTTTAAATGTTATTTTATATCTAGTCTTGTTAAATCTTTATTGAGAGATCCCTCTCTAGAAGAAAATACAAGTTTCTTTCTAAAGTGGTTTTACTGTTACCTTGGAGTTTACCTTTTACAACCTGGGTACATTCTGAGTGCTAACAAACTGGCGTCGTTTCCGGGGACACGAATGAGCATATCTACCCTGGGAGAATGACAAAGTTGAAAAAATATTTCTGTGGGCAAACAGGAATTTTGGAAAGTAAAGGAGGTTGTAAATTTGCCCTGGCGACTTCATTGTGAAGTTTTTCAGAAATTAAAGAAGACATTCTGGCTTCGAGAAGACACACGCGAAGTAACTCTGATACTGAAATATTGAAAAGTTTTGAAGATCCAGAAAAGTTATTTAAGAGAAAAAATAAAGAAAAGCTATATTTTCCTTTGTTCAGCCCATCATCATCACAAGTTTCCTATATTAATCCAGAATGGGAAGTTGATACTGCAAAAAACCTATTGAGGACTAAATCTGAATCTGACCTTAAAAATACTGAGTTTAATCCTCGTAGGTTAGAGTCTTATCTGTTAGATTCCCTCTGGAGGGACTTGCAACAAACCACTAAAGTTGAAACCTCCACCTCTCAAAGTACTCAAAGTTCTTCACTTCCTGTGAATCCACCCAGACCACTGGCTGCTAGATTTGCTCCCTTGTGTCTGCCTGCTGTATTACATGACCTCCCTCAGAACTATTCCCAGAGAATTTCCTTGTTTGATGGAGAGGGTGATATAACTGCAAAACAACATGTTGCCAAATTTGAGGATTTTATTTACTTAGAAGAAGTTGATTATCCTGGTGTTAAAATGCGGTTATTTGCCCAAAGTTTGTCAGGAGAAGCAAAGAAATGGTTCAAAGATTTGCCAAATGGGTCCATATTGAATTTTCAGGCTTTCCAGACTGCTTTCCTGGATAGGTGGGATGATAAACAGAATCCTCGGCAGCTTTTATCTCAGTATAACAGTCTTAAAAAAGGGGGTTTCGAGTCTGTTCATGAATTCTCAAGTAGATTCATGAGGGCTTACAACTCTATTCCCAAAGATATAAAACCTTCTCCTGCAGCTGCCAAACTACATTATGCTGGGGCTTTTGATAATGATTTTTCATTCTCATTGCGGGAGAGGAAATCGGCAACTCTTGCTGCCATGTTTACTGATGCCCTAGAAGTGGAAGCTAACATGATGGCAAGTGGAAAAATGAAACATAGGGACTTGGATAGGAGGAGAAAAGAAGAGAATTTTCCTTCTACTTCATCCTCTTCTGCTGATGCTAAATTTGAAATGATGTTGAAAACCATGGAAAAGTTGATGGATAGCTTAACCATGGATACTAGGCCTTTCAACAGAGAGCAAGGGGAGCCCCAAATCAGGAATCCAAATTTTAGAAGACCAAATCCCCCTGTTCCTCCTCAAAATAGACAGAGAGACCAGAGAAATCCAAGGAACCAAGAAGAACAGCCCATTCGTCCCCCTTTCCCTGAAAATTATGTTGCTGATGAAGAAGATCCCCCTGAAAATGAGATTCACCTGTTTGGAGAGCAGGATACAGAGATATATCTTACTGAAGAGGAACATAACTTGTTTGAACAGGAGGGTGGAAATGAAGAATTTGAAAAGGAGAACAAGCTATATCAAAGAGGATATTTACATGTTATGGAAGATGTGCAGAGGAAAATCAGATTGAGGAACAGGGATGTCCTCATAAATAAAGGGAAGGCAAATCCAAATCAGCCTTCCTCTAGTTCTTCAAATGTAGAAAAAGGAAAAGAACCACAAAAATATCCTTTTGTAAATAAAGAAGTTGAAAATGATGTACAAAGGGATAAAATAATAAAGAAGGCGACTCCGGTTGACGTGGAAAAGATTGGTGCTAGTTTTAATCTATAGAATGAGCTTTCAAAGCTAAAAATCTCCGTTCCGTTCAATGAATTGTTGAGAAAAACTGAATACAGGGATACCATCATGAAAATGGTCAAGAATCAAGGCGAATGGCAGTCTGACATTTTGGAACTGAATGATGACAGTCCAGCTATTTCATTTGGACCAAAAGTTGAAAATATGGAAGGTGAAGAGGTTCCTCCTTTCTATTTGAGCCTGAATGTGCATGACAAAGTGGTCCATAATGCTATGTTGGATTCTCGAGAATCACACAATCTAATGCCCAAAGGGGTTGTGGAAAGTTTGAGATTAGAGGTAACAAGACCTTATAAAGATCTGTATTCCTTTGATTCTAAAAGAGTAAAATGCCTTGGGTTAATTAAAGACATGGTGGTAACCCTAAATAAATTACCTTCTAAAACTATAGTTATGGATGTGGTGGTAGCAGATATCCCACCAAATTTCGGGGTCCTATTGTCAAGATCCTGGACTTCCAAATTGAAGGGCAGTTTGCAGATGGATATGTCGTATGCCACGATCCCTGTCCAAGATGGAAGCAAAATATTATATAGTGAAAAGAGAACTCCATATGTAGTAAGCAGTCAGGATAAACCTGGGATTCATCACATTTATGCTGTTGACACTGATTTGGGGTCCTCCATTTTCTTTAATGATGTTGTTCCACATGATGTAGAAGAAGCCTTGCAGAAAAAGTATGAGGAGAATAAAGAAAAAGAAGGGACAGAACAGGATGCTTTGGAGGCAAAGCAAAAAAGAGAAGGGCAGTGGATTATGTATTTTGATGGATCTGTTGCAAAAACTGGTGCTGGAGCTGGTGTGTACATAATTTCCCCTATTCATGATTTCAAAGCTTTGTCATATAAGTTGATGTTTGAATGTACAAATAATGTGGCCGAATACGAAGCTTTGTTACTTGGATTGCACGCTTTGAAGGACTTGGGAGCTCAAAACATAAAGGTCTTGGGAGATTCAGAATTGGTAATAAATCAGGTAAATGACAGCTATCAAACCAGGCATCCACGTATGAGGGATTACAGAAATGAAGTATGGGATATGTTGGGAAACTTTTTTACGGAGCATACAATTCAGGTAGTTCCCAGACTTGACAACTTGGTAGCCAATTCTTTAGTCGTGGCTGCTAGAAAATTTGATACTCCTATGGCTGGTCAGAAGGAATACCAGATTGAAATGGTGAATAGACCATCTATTTCGGATAATTCCAAATATTGGCAGGTGTTTGAAGATGACATGTAGATCAGAAGATTTTTAGAATTATCAGGAGAACTCGTCAATACTCATTTTGACACTGAAAATGATAATGATGAAACCCTTGAGGATGATGAATAAAATGAGATAGAATAAGAAGATGGTAAAAAGCTAAGAAAAACCCTGGGAGGTAAGGATATTATCTAGCTGAAAAATAATTTCATACCAAGAGGCATAATCCCTTTAGAAAAGCTTTTTGATCAAAATGACGTTGCCAAGAATCCCAAAGTAAAACCTATTGGAGATACTGTAGAAGATAAGAATATTGGTACTGAAGAAAATCCTAAATTCATAAAATTGTCCAAGAAACTACCTGAAAGAGAGAAAGAAGAGTATGTGAAGCTAATGAAGAAGTATACAGATGTGTTTGCTTGGAGTTATGAAGACCTTAAAGAATATGATACATCTATCATACAACACACTATTCCTATAAAGCCTGGGGAAAAACCTTTCAAACAGAAACTCAGGAGGATAAACCCCAAATTGCTCCCTGTCATTGAGAAGGAGATAAAGAAGTTGTTCGATGCTAAGATCATTGTCACACTCAGGTTTTATAGATGGGTTGCAAACCTGGTACCTGTTAGAAAGAAGAATGAAGAGATAAGACTGTGTATAGAATTCCGCAATTTGAATAAGGTCTCCATGAAAGATAATTATCCTTTACCAAAAATGGAACATATACTACAGCAGGTGGTAGGAGCTGAGAGAATCTCAATGTTGGATGGTTTCTCTGGTTATAATCAAATCAAGGTATTACCTGAGGACCAAGAGAAGACTATTTTCACCACACCTTGGGGTACTTTCATGTATGCAAAAATGCCTTTCGGCCTGATGAATGTAGGAGCTACTTTCCAGAGAGCTATGGACATTTCCTTTGCAGGAGAAATTGGGATTTCTGTGGTAATTTATATGGATGATATCACAGTTTATTCAAAGTCTGACAGAGAACATCTGTGACATCTGGAGAAGGTTTTCATGAAGTGCAGAAAATATGGTATATCTTTGAATCCGAAGAAATCTAATTTTGCATTAGAAGAAGGAAAACTCCCGGGGCATATAATTTCTAAATATGGCATCAAGATTGATCCTGAACGGGTAAGTGCGATTCTGAAGCTTGGAGAGCCTAGAAGCAAAAAGGAGATACAATCATTCCTAGGAAAGGTGAATTTCTTGAGAAGATTTGTACCTAGCTTTGCTGAGATTCTGATGAATATTACAAACATGTTAAAAAAGGGTCATGAGATAAAGTGGAATACAGAAGCTAGGGAATATTTTTGGGAAATCAAGAAATCAATTTCGGAGGCTCCTATGTTGGCAAGTCCAGACTTTACCAAAGAATTTTTAGTATTCTCATATGCCTCGGAACATACCATAGCAGCAGTACTATTGCAGAAAATTTATGAAAATATGGAACAGCCCATAGATTTTTTCAGTAAAATGCTATGAGACGAAGAGTTGAAATATGACATCATGGAAAAGCAGGCATATGCTTTAGTCAAAGCATTAAAATATTTCAGGATATATGTTTTGAATTCACATATAATTGCGCATGTTCCGACTGCTGCAGTGAAAGCAATTTTGACACAACCAGATCCAGAAGGCAGGAGGGCAAGATGGATTTCTACATTACTTGAGTATGATATAGAAATAAAGCCCACAAATCTGGTTAAAGGACAAGGTTTGGCAAAAATGATGACAAATTCGAATTGTGAATCTTTGCAAATCAATTTTTTGTCTCACCAGTCTAATCAGTTGGATACGGAGATAGATGTAATGGTTGATTTGGTAGCATCTCCATGGTATTCTGACATTGTGTATGTCCTCCGAAATTTGCAAGTGCCAGAAGGATTAAGTAAATCAAGAGCAAGATCTGTAAAATTAAAATCTGCTAAGTTTTGCATCATAAATCGATATCTTTATTGGAAGGATCCTGGAGGAGTGTTGTTGAATTGTCTTTTGGAGGATGAAGCTCAACAAATTACTAAAGAATTTCATCAGGGAGATTGTGGAGGACATCATTCTTGGAAGGTGACTGCAAATAAAATCCTAAGAGCTGGTTATTATTGGCCTACACTATTTTCAGATGTCTATAAAGAAATTAGTAAATGTCATCAATGCCAAATTTTTGACGGTAAGAGAAAGGTATTACCTCTCCCTTTGAACCCAATCACAGTTGAAGCTCCATTCCAGCAGTGGGGATTGGATTTTATTGGTGAAATAAATCCCAATTCATCAGGTCAGCACAAGTGGATTTTGACGGCTACAGACTATTTTACTAAATGGATAGAAGCAATTCCTACCAGGAGAGCCACTGAAAATTTAATTATGGAGTTTCTTGAAGACAACATCTTGGCTCGATTCAGGTGCCCAAAAAGGATAGTGACAGCTAATGCAGCTGCTTTCAAATCCAGGAAAATGATAATTTTTTGTCATAAGTATCACATAATTCTCAATCATTCAACGGCCTATTATCCTCAAGGAAATGGGTTAGCTGAATCTTCAAATAAAAGCCTGGTAAGGATCATTAAGAAGCTGTTGGAGGATAATAAGAGATCCTGGCACACCAAACTAAAATATGCTCTATGGGCTGACAGAATTAGTACTAAAAGGGCGATTGGCATGTCTCCTTTCCAAATGGTGTATGGGGCTGAAGTGGTTTTTCCGGCATCACTAGGGGTACCAGTCATGAGATATTTCCAAGATCAGCAAGAAGAACCAAATCACATACAACGAAGGATAAATCAGATCATCGAATTGGAGGAACGAAGAAATAAAGCTTATGAAAAAGTGTTGTCACATCAAGAGAAAATGAAAAATACTTTCGACAGAAGAGTCAAGGAAGAGCAGTTTCAGATTGATGACCTATTTTTAAAGTGGGATGCTCCTAATGAGGACAAGCATGGAAAATTTGATCCTATGTGGGTAGGACCTTACGTTGTGGCTGGATACAGAGGGCAAAATGCATTTCTGCTGGAATATACAAATGGGGTTCTTTTGGAAAGCAACCCTGTAAATGGACGGTATCTGAAGCACTACCTATCCTGAGGGAGAAGGTAAAATTTGTATCATAGACTGTACATATTTATTTTCCTTCACAAGTCAATGTGAATGGTAAGCCGAGTGTTTTTTAAGCTCGCAGTGAAAGCCCTAAGATTCAGGAGGCATACCATTCCTTTTCTAAAAATACATAAAAATGATATCTCTACAAAAAGCAAAAGATGAGTTTCCTACAAGTTATTATGAAAAATCAAAAGAAGGCACCTGGTCTACGAGTTCTTTGATACCTCATAGGGAGGGTATCATCCCCAGATGGAGCCAGTTGTTAACACAGTTATTTAGCTGGAGGATGAAAAAACCATGATGAGGGAGAAATAATAAGTTGTTTGTCGAACCTTGGTTAAAAGATATATTCTAAGAGCATGATGATAGGCAAAAAATCGATCATGTTATCAAAGATCTAATGGTGCGGAATGAAAAGTCGAAAATCAATGGCCTAATACTATGTCCGCTGTCTAAAAGTGCGAGGAAGATAAAGTATGTCCGGGCATCTAATAAGGTACACAGATCAATGGTTGTCGATCCTGTTCGAGCAGATGCATGGTCTATAATTAATCCGCCTTGTGAAGTCGCATGTTGATTAAGGAAATAGAGCCCAGCGAAATTGAGTACATACCACTCGATCCAACAGTGGCGAGATGAAGGCATATCACATCGATGGTTAAGGGTAATTTCGGAGCCAAAACTTGCACAGCAGATATATCCAAAGCGCCCGCCAGAATTAGTTATGTGGCGATTGATCTGACAGTTGAGGATTAAAGGTGAAGTGGATCAACGGCGGTGGACAATTCTGGAACATAAACTTGCGTGATGGTTAAAATAACAGAGCCCAGCGGAATTTGGTAGGTGTCACCCGATCTGATGGCTGACAAATAAGGGTCAATCACATCGACGGCCGTGGTCGATTCCGGAGCATCAATTTGCACGAAGGTTAATAGCAAGAAGCTCAGAGGAATCGAGTATTCGCTTCTAGATCTAACGGTAGAGAGATAAGGTCGATTTCATCGACGGCTGAGGGTGACTCCGGGGTGGAGACTTGCATGTTGTTTACTACCAAGACGCCCGGTGGAACAAGGTATGTGGCACGTAATCCAAGGGTTGTAAATTAAAGAGGAAACATATCAATGGCCTTGAATGAATCCGGAGAATGGAAGTGCACGGTAGATAGAAATAGATGGTGGTCGGGGAATATAAACCATTGGTCCACGTGGCTGAACGTGATAGACTCCAAAGACGAAAGTGGTTATGGAAAACCCCTCGAAGCATATTCCAGAGTGGGTCCTATAAAAGCAAGGTCGAATTCTCTCGTGGTTATTTTATCCGCTCGAGAAGGGTGAAAAGGACTGGCCGATTCGTCAGCTTCCATTTGTCAGTTTTGGACACGCTTCAAGCACGCACCTCTACAGTCAATCAGGTAAGGCTTAAACCCTGTATTTTCCCTGTCTGAACTACCATTTTAATTTAAGTAATGGACCAGGGGAAATAAATTCAAGTGTCTGGTCAGGTTGTAGACGACAGAGAAGAGTTTTTAGTGGACAGAGATAGAAGCATGTGCGACCCCTTCCTATCCATAGGGAGCGTGTCTGTCAGTAAGGAGAAATTGTGCTATTATAACTCATAGGGGAACGATGTATTAAATGTCTGTAAATCTTTCCTAAATTACTTCGCTCTTGAGCAAACCCTCCATTTCCCAGAATTTGTAGAGTGGTGTGATGTAAACTACTCTCCCTCCCAAAGAATAATTGTGAGTCGGTCCGCGTCCAAAATACTTTGTAAAATTGATGCCACAGTCATCAGAGAAAATATCAGTTTGCCTGAAAATTACCCTGTTAATCGTGAGTCGATAAATGAGTCGGTCCTTGCTGATTTTTACAAGAATTGTGAAACTGAGAATCGCTGTCATTTCTTGTCTAATATTTTAAAAGAAGGTCAATCCCTTGATGTTTTTTTCCTGCCCTACCCCGTGCACATTTTTAAAAATGAAGTCCAAATAGTCGTATCTCTGGTTTGTCAAGTATTAGGTCTGGTTGATGATTGTCATGTAGGCGATGTCATCCTTGGTTTTT
The DNA here is from genome assembly GCA_001517045.1 of Pseudotsuga menziesii. Classification (NCBI taxonomy): domain Eukaryota; kingdom Viridiplantae; phylum Streptophyta; class Pinopsida; order Pinales; family Pinaceae; genus Pseudotsuga; species Pseudotsuga menziesii. The sequence continues at coordinate 319,857 of LPNX010181045.1, read as the reverse complement.
AATTAAGAATAAGTTCCTTGAGCCCTGAATCCTAGCCAATTCCTGTGTTTAATTTTGATGAGTATCTCGCTGAAGCAATCCACCTTCAGTTAACTGAGTTTCCAAAAGTTCGTTTCTTTAGGTTTCAGACCTACTTGCTCAACATTCTGTTATGCTCCAATGCCACTAAGTTGAAGTTTTTAAGTACTCTATGCTCTTCTGATTTGCCCAAGCAAATCAACATGTTCGAATTTGCTAATTCGATCATGTCGGAAATGTACAAAATGTTGTATGAGGATTTGCCCCGTGTTCTGGATGAAATGAAATGTTTAATGCAGTCTTCACCCGAAGATCGGGTTGGAGACTGGTTTCTGTACAGAGACTACACTGTGTTAAGAATATATGGGTTTACAGGTCAGCCTTATAGGTTACCTGCCTTTTTAACTCCGAGGATTTTCGCACTTGAATTTATGAGGCAGAGGTTGCTGTCTGAAGAAGAGTATTTTGGGGCTTTCAAAAAGTCTTCAAACATTAAATTTCCACTTAAAGTCGGCTCTTTCATTTTTAAAAGCAAAGGCGCCTTAGTATTCATAGAGAAATTGCTGGAGAATATGGATTTCCAAAGGGAATCAAAAGTGAATTATGATCCACATCATGTTATATCCCTAAGGAAACAAGCCAACAAGAATAAGCCATTTGAGCACCAGTCTGTTGAAAATCTGGCTGAAATAGCCAATCTGTTACAGCTCAAGGAAGATCCACATGCTGCACCAATTACAGTGTCAGAAAATACTAACATTGTAATTAAGAGAAGTCTCTCTGAGATTGAGAATATGGAATTGGACGAAGATGGATCCCACAAAAAAGCAAAGCTACTTGAAGGTGGTGAAATTGTAAATGATGAAATCTCTGATGGTTTCAAAAAGGTTGCCGTAATTCCGATGAAAGGTGTGCAACTAAATCAGTTCTCCTTTAAAAATGTGGAAGGTGATATAGACAGTTCAAAGTCAAGCCTGATCTTTAAGTCAAAGGAAGAACTTAAAGCCAGCTATATGGAGAAGAGAAAACAGTCTCTGGAAGAGACCAGAAATTTGCTCCCCCGGGTAAGAAGTTTGTACAGTTCAAAAACTTCTCTGATCTCTGCCAGAGATGCTAAGAGAAATACTTTTAAGATGGATATGGTAAATGACAAGAAGATGTCTGAAATGGAGATCCGGCTGGACAAAATCAGTACTCCGGATAAGATACAACTTCACAAACAAACCAGTGATATCATTTACTCAGACTTATTACAAGCTATGGTAAGGATTAATAAGTTGCAAGTTTTGATAGACAAATTAGAAATTCAATTGAAGCATGAAAGAGTTGAGAATAAAGCCAATGTTATTCAGATCAAGAAGCTACAGACAGATATTGTCAGTTCTGACAATACCCAGGCAGTTAGAAGGATGTTAGAAGAAAAAGACAATGCACTCCAGGTCCTAAAGAAAAAGCTCAAGATCCCAGGTGTTGAACATGTTCAGTCTTCTGAGTTATTGGCTCTCCAAGAAGAGAAAGATAAGGTCCATCAAGAGATGATGGAGTACAAAGGAAGAGCTGGGGAGCTACAGGAAGAAAAAGACAGGTGGGAGGCTGAACGAAGAAAAATGTTGTCTCAAATTTCCTTAATGAAAAAAGATCAAAATGATGAGAAGGAAATTATGGACGAATTAATGAATCAGACCCCCACCGGTGAAGATTTGTCCATTGTGAATATCGAAAAGCCATTGGATGATTTCTCTGCAGATGATTTGTTGGTTCCTATGTCCCAGGTGAGCTTGAAAGATGAAGCAATTAAAGAATTGAAGGTAGAGAATGAAAAGATAAAAGCTGAATTGGCCAAGGTAATTTAAAATTAAAAAACAAATATTGCAGGACAAGAATCAGTTGCAGAAAAAGCTAAATGAATTGAAGGAGAAAAACATAGGTAAAGGTCCCCTGCAAGGAGCAAAGCACATTATTTGGGACACGTTATCTATAGAAATTACCAAATTCAGACACCATCTGAATTTTATTGATGATCAGTGCATTCTGATCAATTTGGCTCACCAAAGGTTAAAGCTAGTGAATGAACACATGGCAAAAAGACCTCTCTCTACAGCTCAAAATGCACTGAACTTTTTAAATTCATTGACATATTAGAAACTACATGATCTGGGGATAAAATATAGAATATCTATAGTGCTGTGGGCTAAAAAATTTATCCAAAAACATGATTTAATGAAGACAGTCCAGGACCGAGCTGATGAAATGGCTGCACTGGTTGACAACTTCAAGCAAGTTTTCAAGGAGTTGTTCGAAGACGGACTGCCTTCCTTTTGGGACTCAGAGGGGCGACTGTTTTCTCAGGAACATTATCACAACTTGCTTGTTCAAAGCCGCATGGACCTCTCCAAATTTAACGATTTGGAGAAAAGCTTAACATGGAAAACTATTATGGATATGTTAACAGAGGATTTCCAGATTTTCAAAAAATTCCTGCTTATCAGAAAGGGGTTTCCCAAAGTATCATACGAGGCCTACATGGAGCTCGAAGTATCAATTCGGGAAATGATGGAGTGTGATACCCCAAGCGCAGAACAGTGGAAAGTCGTGGAGCGGTTTGGAAAGACAAAGTACATTCTTCATTCCTAAAGAAAAGCGGCATACAACAAGGAGCTGACTGGGCGACACATGGAGCTGACTAGGCGAAAGGAGTTTTACCAAGTTGAATTTAGCTTTATGATCTATTAGGATTGGAGCAGTAATTTATTCCTAGAAGTTAGGGATATAGTTACAAAACTCTAAATTAAGTCGATCATTCAGTTATCGATCTTCTTGGAAGATCTATTATTTTTTGTATATATTAGCATCTTTTTCATGAGATGGGGGTTGGAACCCATCGTGTTGTGGAATAATTTTGGAGAACATATCTATTTTTGAATAACAAAGCAAATGCATGAGTTTTGCCAGAGATTCCTGTGTCATTGATATTACAGTCTGTGCTTCTTTCTTTGTGTAATCGTTTTTTCCCAGTGTAACACTTCATTTCGTTTCTTCCTCGTATCTGAAATACAGCGTTGGATGATCAAAATTCATATGTTTATGCTCTAGTCATCATTTCAGATATTTTATACATTTTCTACTAAAGTTGATATAGAATTCATCCTTGTTGGTGCTCTGTATTAATGGGTTGTTTCTTCATCTCTTCTGTTTCACCTGGATTAATTTGAATGACTGTGATGATGTGATTATCTTGCCTTTGATGAATCTCATGTACATGTCTTTGTGATACCTTTATATTATATATGACTCCATGCCCAATGGTTATGTGATTGTTTCAGCCATACATACAAATATTTAAATGTTATTTTATATTTGGTCTTGTTAAATCTTTATTGAGAGATCCCTATCTGGAAGAAAATACCAGTTTCTTTCTAAAGTGGTTTTGTTGTTACCTTGGAGTTTACCTTTTACAACCTGGGTACATTCTGAGTGCTAACAGCAGGAATTCCACATGACTGGGCGTGGGGCTTGGAACTATCGGGATTGTTGGGACTGGTAAACATGCCGCATTTTAGGCTATTGAATGAGGAAAACACATGCATGAAGTAGCTCTTGGAATGCTTCCATGGAGGGATTATGTGGATGGACAAACCAATCCCAGTCACTATGGCGTTAATTTTAGAAATCATGGGGCTTCCTAAGGAGGGGCCCGACCCATCGCAGTACTTCAAGGGGGAAGACAACAGCAGGAGGTTGGTCGCATAAATGAAGAAAATATACAACTTGCAGCATGATAGACGGGAATACAATGTTGATAGTATCAACGAGCTGTTGGTTCGCATTACGGAGATGATTATGGGTAGCAAGGTTGTTCGAATGAACAGACCCAACCAATGCAGTTCGAGGGTCATTTCCTGTGCAGAGAAGTGTGTAGAAGGGGTGTAGATGAACTACTCATTGTTATTGATGAACCATTTGACGAAGGATGCACTCGTAGTCCAGGCGAGGAAGTGACCGTTCGGATACATCTAGTTACTCATTTTGATTGTGCTGGTGGCTTGGATGGAGTTAGATGATTATCAAGGGATGGACGTAGATGCAAAAAAAGTTTGTAAATATGCGCGGTATCAAAACCTTTGGTGTGTAAAAGAAGAAGAATGAATAAAGGACTATGCAATCCAGTTCTGGATATACTGGGAGGCATTGCAGGCTGTAGTAGTGAAGGTTCTATGATTGATAGAAGAAGTTGTGGTGAAATATCAGCTAGTCATCTGGTTTATGATTGGGTTGCATGCCATTCATGTGTAGGAACGGCAAGACCCAAACAAACAATGGCTTCCAAAGACATATAAAGTTTCTAACGCAGATCTGGAGACCATTATGGTGAACTAGCCCCAAGAGTGGCATGAACCCGTCAATATTGAAGAGGTGTTAGCAGGTCCGCCAGCTGATGCACCAGTGGATCCCTTACCCAACCCACTGAGTGACCATGATTATAATAGGGCATCAACAAGGACACCTACTCATTCAAAAGCGGATCGACAATTTGAGGAATCCCACACAAAGAAAAATCAGGATCAAGGTGCGACCAGCGGGACTGCACCAGTGATGGAACAGCAGTTGAGCCATCTTATCGCAGCCATTACAACAACAATGGAAGTGGCCGAAGAACGAATGAAGAAGCATAAATATGAAGAATTTGGTGAGGTAAAAACTTTCCTTAACTCATTAGTTGATGTAGTTTTGAATAAGGCACCTGTGGTAGCCACTATGCAGAACATTGGCTCGATCAACATTGGGACGTGGATCAGGAATGTGCAAATTCTAATGCATACGCTCGAGACCAACAATGACGATCTTAATGCCTCCCTCTACCGGTTACAATATTTGTCCATACACATCAATGCGTTGTTGACATAGACGTTGGTGCACATGCAGCGGATCACTAATCAGGAGTTGGCAGACATGGAACAAATTATCAACGAATTTTTTTTGAAGTTACAAGAGAAAGAGGCAGAAGCACACAAAGAAATTGAGGCGTTGCAAAAGGAAAAAGAGCGACTAATTGACGAGTTTTCCAAGGAAATTTAGGAGTTGAAAAAGGAGCAGGATCGACTAGTGGTAGAGAAAGTACATCTCTAGGACAGTAGAGTTCACTTAGAGACAACTGTTTCTGATGCTTTTCTGCACATATTTGAGAGCACGGTGGAGATGGACAAAAAGGAAAAAGCAGAGCAGCTTGGGGCCGTCATTATGCAATTACAGCATGACAATGTGGACTTGCAAGACTTGGTACATCCAGACACACCACCAAAGAAAGTTGTGAAAAGGAAAAGCACCATCGAGGACTTACCGACACAGCTAGAGGAGATGGAACGAGAGCCAAAGGAAGTCACTAATGAGACAACCAAATTTTGGGGCAGCGTAGTTTAGGATGCGCAATTGGAGCCCCTAACCACATAATTGCAGGAAGCTGAGGGGTGGTTGGAAACATTGAAGATGTCACTTAAAGCGATGCCCCCATTCATACAGATTACAAAGGCAGTGGAGCTGAAGGACTTGAAGTAGCGGGTTGCGAAGGCTAGGGATCATCACTAGAGGTGCACGACACAACTAGATACATTCCAGGAGATCGGCGCACAACTCTCGGTCAAGGCAGTTTCAGTGCTGCAAGTGGTCCAAGAGGGCAGGAAGGATGTCACAGAAAAGATCGCTGAGCACCCATTAGAGCATGAGTTGACAGAAAGTCAAGAGACTAAAAATTAAAGAACAGGTCAAGGAAATTACTCAACAGTACAAGGAATTCAAGGTGAATATCAACAAATACACCATTTCTAGTTGACGTGGCTCGAGGGAGAGCCATAAGATTGTGTTGGGGGCTTGCTAGTAGGCAGTTTTGGGGTAAGTTAGTTGCACAGCATCATGGATGTTGCGCAAGTTCAAAGATGTCATGCAAGGTGGAAAACGACTTGCAAGTCTGATTTACAATATTTTATGTATTTTGGTCATATTTTGTAGATTTGGACCACATTATGTGGATTGTGGTCATTATTTTGTAGATTTTCTTAAGAAGTAGTTAGGAAGTTGGTTAAGTGGACCACCAATGCAAAGGCGTAAGCCTATAAATAGATGTCAAATTGCAAGTGTTGAGTCTTCTTAGGAGGTTCTTAAGTTCTTATCTTTTTGGCACATTTTCTTAGTCTTCTCGGTTTTGAGAACGACATTGTTTGGCTCTGTGTATGTGACTGAAGAATGGTGTTGAGAACCTTTGCTTTGTTGTGAAGGATAATATGACATTACAGATATTGAGTAGAACTATTATGTCTTTTACTATCTTTCTATTTTCCTATCTTCTGCGGTATAAATGAGAATGAAATGTATATCTGCGAATGCATTATATCTATTGAGAATGAGAATGCATTATATCTATTGAATAATGACATGATTCTGTTAATGCATAATCTGAATAAGTAGATCTGTTGAATAATGATGCGCTGAATTGAATAGTAGATGCATTGTCCTCCTTCACAACTGCGGAAACTTGGTTCCGATAGTTCTCCCTTGAACATCTCGGGTGAGACTTCATTTTCTCTGCAGGTGTTGCCAGACAGGGTAAAACCTGTCTAGGCCGGTGCTCAGGGAGATCATGCTAGTTTTGGTGTCAACAAAGAGTGAACCCCTGTCGACTGGTTTTGTGTCAACACACATCTTCCTTCTATCACACCCTTTGTAACACCCCGGTTTTGACCCCATTTGCATTAAAAATGTATATGATGTATATATTGTAATTAATCATGGTGTGGAGCTAAGGAAAAATCCCCACCATCGATTTAATGTTTTATGTTTCGGCTATTAAAATCGTTGCCGATGGTATTTCGTGCTAGTCGGCACATTATAATTTTGGCATCATGTAAATATGCATTTTAATTAAAAACCCCCAACCAACTATGTCAATGCAACAAATAATGAGATGGGGGGCATGATTTTCTAAGGATAAGGAGGGGGGGGAATATTTAACCTTTGGGGCCAATGGGGAAAAGCCAAATGTCAAAGGGAGAACCCATTAAACTGTCAACTACCTTTCTTGTCTCATTCACCCAATCATTTATTACTGGCAGAAATTGGTTGAAGTAGTTATTGCATGGGAATGGGAATAGTATGGGCAAAAAAATTTGAATTTGGGGAAAACCCATTTTTTGGGAAAAATGTTTTGACTTTTGGGGAAAGTTAACACCCAAAATGCATGCCCATTGGGTCCTACACCCACGTTCTTCATATCCTCATGCAGTGGAAGCTTGGGAGTTGTTTTACCTTCAGGATTTTGCCTGCTGTGTGTGTTCGCCTTCACGTTGGGGGCTCTTGGATGTTTTTCTCACCATCATTCATCCACGTTGGGCTCTCTCAAGCAACTGGGAGTTTTCTGTGTGTGAAATTCACATTTTTGGGTTTGTTGTGTGTGTTCTCTTTCACATTGGGGGCTCCTGGATGTTTTTCTCACCATCATTCATCCACATTGGGGCTCTCTCAAGTGGATGGGAGTTTTATGTGTGTGAAATTCACATTTTTGGGTTTGTTGTGTATGTTTTCCCTCACGTGGGTAGTCATTTCTTCATTTTCCTCAGGCTGGGAATTTGTTTTTGTAATAATCTATGGTTGGGTCTCTTCCCCAATGATTTTATTGCATTCCTCCATTGTTTTCCAAGATGAAAATCATTTTTTTGTGTTGCCCAACGATTTGGAGGAGAGACTACATTCTCTTGGTTGTTTTTGAGTTCATTTTTTGCCACGTTAGGGCCAAAACATCCCTAGGATACGAATTGTTTTTAAGGGGTTGTTTTGACCCACCTTGCCAATTCATTTTGTTGCCAAACTGTTTTCCTCAACCATAAATTGTGTACATTTTTGTGTATGAATTTGTGCTTTGGTCTGTATTGAATTGGGAGTGGAAATGGGGCATGTTCAGCTTGATAAACCTAGTGTGTGAAGGAACCTCATAGACAGATCTAGGGGGTTGGTTTTCTTCTTTGCACACCCTGAATAGCACCAGAAGGGAAGGCATGTCCCAAGGGACTGTGTAGCAGAGAAGGGGATGCTTCCTTGTGTTGGGTGGGTAGATGTTTAGAAGCCAAGCTAGATTTGGTGCAGGTGTAATACTCCAGTTTTGACCCTGTTTTCATTTACATAAAATCATGTAAATAATCATGGTGTAGAGCTAGGAAAAAGACCCACCATTGATTTAGTGTTTATGTTTCGGAAATTATGGTTGAGTCGATCATATTTTATGCTAGCTAAACATTAAAAAGATAGACATCATGTTAAATTTGCAAATTTTAATTAAAAACCCACAACCAGCTATGTCAATGCAACTAAATGAGATGGGGGCATGATTTTTCCTAAGGATGAGGGAGTGGGGGATGGGAAGAATGGGCGTAAATTTGAATTGGGTAGAGCACCAATTCTAGAAAAACATTTTTAAATTTTCTTGGGCAAGAAAACACCAAAAATGACCACTTTTCCCTCATGCGGCAGCGTTTCACCTTCCCTCACAATTTGGATTGAACAAAACATTTTTGGAAACCCAATTGGGAATTCACATAGCAATAAGCAAGCAAAACCATTCTGAGTCTGAACCTTTCAAGAATTTCTCCTGTCCAGCGATCTGAATCCTTCACTTCACTTTTTTTTTGTTTTTGTGTTATGATTTTTTTTTCTAGTTCAGCAATTTTGTTCTCTTTCACATTTTCTCTAGTCTGCTAGTTGTTTTCCTGAACACGATTTCCCTGAATCCGATTTTGTGTCTTTGATTTGAAATATTGGAAACGTTTTTGTTTTGGTATTTTGCAGCAGTCTGTTTGGCATCGACAATGTTCATAAATTCATAAATTTATGTGTGTATGTAATCCCTGGCGTCGGCTACATTCTGATAAATCCCAGGACTGAGATCACTGTGTGGGCATCCATGTTTAGCATTTGAATTGATTGAAGGAATGGAAATAGAGTCTAGACTTGCTTGATAAACCTAGTGTAACACCCCAGTTTTGACCCCGTTGCATTAGATGTATATGATGTATATATTGTAAATGATCATGGTGCGGAGCTAAAGGCCAAGGCCCCACCATCGATTGGTTATGCTATGTTTCGGGTTGAAATTGTCACCGATGGTATATCGGGGCATGCGGAATACATATTGAGTTTTGTCAACATGTAAATATGCATCTTTAATTAAATGAACCCAACCAACTACGTTCGTGGAAACTAAATTGAGAAGGGGCATGATTTTCACAAGGATAAGGGTGGGAGAATGTCAAACCTTGGCCAATGGGGGAAAAATCCATGTGTCATCTTTCCTTGTTTTACCCAAACACCACCATTAATAACTGTTGCTGTTAGCTGAGGCAGTTATGGCTGGGAGTGGAGTGTGGCAGGACTATCAATCCTTGCCCACACGCACACTCCACCAGCGTGGTTGACCTCACGATGGCATGCAAAAACCACCGCCATCACTCTAGTGGACACTCCACTCTTTCCATGACAGTGCTGAAATTCTCACGCACTTCTGACTACTGCGCATCCTCTCCATTGTCTGTTCATCTTCACGTATAGGCGGAGCTGTTCATCCTCACACAGGGACCATTGTCTGTTCATTCCTCACGATAGTCTGATTGTTCCCATGCACAGGCTTCTTTTCGGCTTGGTCTCACGCAGCCAGGAAAGAGGAGTCGTCTCCACTATCATTCACAATTTTCCCACACAGAGGAATTGAGTGCGTTTCAACTTGTATTTGGGAGTTGGTGTGAATCTTCTCTCACGCACTGGGTTCTACGTTGTTATTACTCACGCAGCAAGATGGGAGCTGTTCAGTCACTATCACCCATGATTTTCCTGTGGAAATCCATTTTACACTCAGGGGCTGTGTGTAAGTTTTCCTTGCTGATTTGTGGCTCGTGCATATGTTTTCCCCTCTGTATTTTGGGGTCTGGTGCAAGTTTCTCTCACACACAGGCTAGGAGACTGTATTTCCTCCCCAGTGTGGTCTAGGTAAGTTTGTCCAGGATGGACTGTTGTTTCTCCATGTCGTGAGTTGTGTTGGCTGATACGTTTTGGGATTGTGTAACTCGCTTGGGAGACGTTTTGGCCACAATAGGGCCAAGAACGACTCAGGAGTTGTTTTCCCTATTTAAGCTGTGACAGCTGATTGATTGCATGTGTGTAATGGTTGGTCTTCATACTGTGTTGGGAGCAGGGATGGGGGCTTGGTTTGCTTGATAAACCTGGTGTGTTTGGAAACCACATAGATAGAGCTAGAGGTATGGCTTTCTTCTCCACAACCCCTGAATAGCACTGGAAGGGAAGGCAGGGCCTGAGGTACTGTGTAGTAGAGAAGGGACTGATTCCTTATGTTGGGTGTGTGTGGGTGTCTTAGAAGCCAGGCTAGTTCTAGTGTAGGTGTTCCTAGCTCTGTAATAGGCTCACCAGCTTAGCATTTAGAATTTCCCAACTCCTTGATGGCCTGATAAACCTGACCATGTTGGCTTGGCTATCTTGTTGATGGCCTGATAAACCCAACTGTGTCAGCTCGACTGTGTTTTATGTACCTGTTATCCAACTTTTTGTACCATAAGTTGGGTTACCTGAGGAGCCGCCAGTTGACATACTTGTTCAAAATCTGATTCCAGTGTATCAGTTGATCCGTCTGCTTGTCTAGCCAATATTGGCTAGTCACTTTTTTATTTGAATAATTTTGACCATGGCCCCGCGGGGTTTGTAATAAAATGTGCTAGTAGGATATTTTTGAGTGGTTCGGTCTCCTGAGACGTAGAATCTCAAATAGGGTATTCCAGGGAGTTTTTTTCCCCTAACAATTATGCTTTGCCTTCAACCGAGTATAATTGACAAGGTTTTCTCCTGCTTCCTCCAAAGCTAGAATGCCCGATGTTGAATTCTGGGCCTTGGGGGGTTATTAGAGACCAACTGAGTGTTATAAGCCTACTAGACATTATTTAGATAGATCATGGTCATGTCCTAAGTCATCTGGACACATAAAAAAAATTCAAAAAAATCTTTTTTAGAATAGTGAAAATTTATTTTTTTAATTTTTTAATTTTTAATTACTTTTCCTAAGTTTTTTGGGTTAATTTTTCCATAAATTAAATGGAAAAAACCTGTTCATGATCCGGACTTAGAATTCGGTGATTGAAGGCTCTAACCTTAAGCCAAAAATCATTCTTGATCAGCCAGCGAGTCAGAACCAACTTTCAGATCAGCAATCGGATACATAATGCCTTTTTACTCAAAAAAGTCAGTTTTAAGTAAAAAATATTTTTTAGTAAAAAAATGATTTTTATTAAAAAAAATGATTATTTTGGAGAAAACTAAAACTCTCCAAATTAAATCAAATTTAATAAAATAAAAGGCTAAATGACATCTCATGGAACACTTGTGATGATTGGAGTTATCATAACTCATCTTCAGTCTTCATTAAGAGAGAAATTAATTTATTATCAATTATTAGACATGTCATCTCCAGCTAAAGATGAGATGGAGAGCTCTCATTGGTCCGGTGATTTGATCGAGGTGAAGACTGAAGCTTACACCATCAGTGGGCTTCCCAAACCTAGCTCAAGCTCCTTCCAGACCTAAAGGATGAGCTTACCTACATCCAGACTCACACATGTGGCCTCATCCTTGGCTTGTTTTCAGTGCACAGGTTTGGAGTGGGGGCGCCTTGCCTGGGTGGAGGCCTCCCCTCACTCCCAGTTCTCCAGTTTAGGTCTGGGCTCTTTGTTAGGTGGCTAAGCTGGTTAGGGTTGGTTTTTTGGTTTTAGGGTTTTAGTACTCTCTCATTTGTTAAAAAGAGGCTCTTTCAGCTCTATTTGGATGGAATTTTGTAGCAGAGTTACTCTGAGAAATTTTATTAAGCATTTGCTTTAATTTGTTAATAAAGATCAGACTTTGGAGGTCCATGAGCTCTTGGATGTGGTATTTTTTTGCAATTGGTTGAGGTGATATTGTCTCTAACCCCTATTTTCTTTAATGCTTATGTGAGATTAAATTGTTTATTTGTTAGCTCAAGGGGGCCATTGTTGGCAACGTAGAACAATCATTTGTAGTTCAACTTGATTGTTTATGTGAAGTAGATTAGTATTTTGATGGACATGAGTAATCAGTATATACGTAATGTTGATCATGATTCAATTTTCTTAGCATACTAGCATGTATTTTGATCTCACGTTTTGTGTTGAGTTGTAGTGTGTTTTCAGGCTTCACAGGTTGAAGAAGGGTGTGAGCTCAGCTACTTCTATCCCAGGCTTCAAGCAACCTTTTTAATCTAACACTTTCATTGCAGGACCTACAAAGATCTTCTTCTCCAAAATACAAAAAGAAAGCTGGGAGTCTAGCTCTCTCTCTTGGGTTCCATCCGTAATTTCAAATTCTTTTGGTTACCAGTTACTTAGGAAGCCCTAGTTTACTTCTTTCCATCCTTTGGCTTCCCTTTCTTTGCCTTGTTTGGATCACCTTTCATCCTTCCTTTTCGCAGCCCTCTTTTTCCTCCTTGTGGACAGCCCTCTTTTGACTGTTTGCTGCCCTCTTTTTTACTGTTTTACAGCCCTCTTTTTCCTCCTTGTGGACAGCCCTCTTTTGACTATTCGCTGCCCTTTTTTTATTTTTTATGACAGCCATTTGTTTTCTCTTTCGCTGTCCCGTTTTCTTAAATTTTTGTCTTCCTTTAGATTCATAGTTGGCTGCCCCTTTTTTCCCCTTCTTTGGTTTTGATCCTCCTTTCATTTTCTTGCCTTCTTTCCCTCGTCTTCCTTTGTTTCAGCCCTCTTTTCGCTTTACTCTTTCTCTCTCTTTCAAACTTCCTCTTCCCTTTTTTTGAAAAGTATTGAGAAAAGTTAAAAGTAAAA
>LPNX010181045.1:277611-306728 GCA_001517045.1 Pseudotsuga menziesii | reverse complement strand
CGAGGTCAAGAGCGCTCTCTGTCGGAGAGTTTTAATTAATTAACTTAATAAAATTTGCAACTCACATCCCTTTAATTAATTAACCCCCTTCCCCCTTTGTCGGAGTATGCTATGACCGATCTTCAATCGGAATACCCAGAAATGGCATTGGATCTTTAAACCCCACAAGAGGAACTTAACTAGAACTTTTCCCCATAACCAATGCAACGGCATTATTCGATAAATACTAAGGCATGTGGGCAAATTCCAAGTGTGGGCGCCAGGCTACCTAATCTGGGAATTGGTAGTTAAGTTATTGAACACTTACCTTTGACCCCAGACAGGTCCGTCATGTCTTCGAATGGAGCCACTGAAGGTATTACCGGTTAGGACATCCAGCCACCATAAGTGAAGATCACAAACAAAAAACTCGTAAAATCTACTAAGAGCACTCGCATCACCTAACATTCACTATCTTGATTTCTAGACTTGTGTTTAATTCTCTGGCGCATTTCAGCTTCATTGACTCCATAAGGCACTGGTCCTTTTTAATTTGCATAATCATATTATTTGATCAATGGTCTATGGTTTATCATAATTTCTTTCTCTGAATGCACTATTAAAGTCTAGAATTTTTGCTTATCTTTGTAATCTCTTATTAGCAACGTGGATTGCTTTTGATTTAGTGTCATATTCATAATAAACAAACACTTCAAATCATAATAAATCCTAAATAACACCCATCCACATCCGCAACTAATCAAAACACTTTAACAACTTAAGAGCCATAGAAACTCTTTTGTAGGGACTACCCCCCTTGGCTTCGTTAGGAGTTAGCATAAACGGAGGAGCTAGGAGTAGGTGAGAGTACCTAGCTCTATGCTTGCCCCCAAGGTCACACCTCTCCCACTTTCTCAAGTGAGGAGATAGCTTTCGGAAGATTTTTTCTGCTGGTGTGCAATCGACGGACAACAGTACCCTTGGCTATGTGTAAGCCTGCTTGTTCCTTATTCCTTGGAGAATCATGCCCATCTCGGGGGTGGCAACATTGCTAAGAGATTTATGAGCATACTAGGCTATGGTTGGGTGGAACGTTGCAGCGACGTAGCTGGTTACGGAACAAGTTATTCATAAGATAAGTGATCTTGTTGATTTTACTTCTGCAATGGTATTTACTGTTAATGATTATGATGAACATGTTGAATGAATGCTTGTATGAATGTATGTTGTTTTCGCTGTGTATGATAAACAATTGCATCTGTGTATGTTCTAATTCAATGCATTCTGTTTTTAGCATTTTTATGAATTCACGTGTTCATGGGGCTGGTATCCCGGATGGTTAACGCCATGATAGCATCCTCTTCGTCGGTCGGAGGGTCGGGGATGTTACAGTGTGGTATCAGAGCTCATGTTGTAGCGTGGGCCTGAATGCACCATGAAGATGCAGTGACAGAGGCAGGATTTATTTCTGCCTAGCAAAGATCAGAATTTGATGACATAAAACTTCCACAAATTTTTCTAAGTGTTTGAATTATCGGTTCATCGGAACACTTCATGAGAAGGACTTCCGATGTAGCAGAGAGATAGGCGAAAGCATACCTAACAGAGCACAGTTGGAAGGAAAATTGCAGAAAAATTGCGAAATATTTTCTAAGTGTTCAACATCCATCGGTGGAAAAAGTTGATCGAGTGCCTGCTGTTGCGGATGGCTAGACAACTACATGTCCGGCGGGTAAGGCCTCTGACCGTCGACGACGTAAAGAAAGTTTAAAATTTTTCTAAGGCCTGAAATCGTCGACTATCAGAAGAAGATAGTTTTTCGTGTGCCGCCATTTCAGAATCCTAGAGCACTAGTCTTTCGACGAGAAGAGACTGTCGATACCGATCAGACTATGCCTTAGGAAATTGGGCCGTCGATCGAGAGGAGAGAAAATATGTGGGGCCGCCATTGCGGCTGCTGATGGAACTATTTCGCCGATGAAAAGAAGAGAATTGAGTTGATCAAGCGGCGAGAAGGAAGACTAAAAAGGAAAATTTCGAAAATTTTTCTAAGTCCTAGAGTCGTCAACCATCGGCGATGGTTAGTGGATTGAACGTCCATCGTTGCGGCTGCCTAGATGACTAACCACCCGATGCACAAGACACTCGACCACCGATGCAGCGCATGGGCTGGTTTCATTACCAATTAGGTTTGGATAGTTGGATGCGGATCCGATGCAGTAGAGGAAGCTAGTTGTTTTGACCGCCGAAATGTCGGAATGTTAGTTGGGATGAGACTCGATCCTGTACAAGGAAAATTTGAGTTTTCAAGTGGGATTTTCCAGTAGATTTCGACTATTTTTCAGTGGGATTCTCAGCTATTTTTTAGTGGATTTTTAGGGCTGAAAAGGAGAAAGTGGTAGCAATATTATGCACCAGATTGCGCGAAAATCATAGATTTACAAAAAAAAAAAAACAAGGGTGCTGCCCTCGACCCGCCCTGCGGTGGCACAGGGAAGCCACAAGGGGACAAGACCCCTTGACCCCCATCACCCCCCTGAGACAGATGTTCTTTGATGAAGAAAATATTGTATTTGGGAAAATTTGTTATTTTATGAATATTCCAGGAGAAGGTAAGTAATTTTGATTTATATCAATGGTATTCATATAACATTTGTGTCACTAACACGTTTGCAGAATCATAGTCACCTTCAAGGGCAGTATTCCAAGTAGTGCAGTTTGATAAGTAAGTGGTGGTTCAGTTATGAGAACCCATGATGGATACGATGCTCGAGGTTTCTATGAGCATGCCCAATATTCCATAAGAGAAAATGTCCGTAACGAAAATGATGACATAGATTCTAATGGAAGGAGATTCCAAGAGACACCGTCAGATGTTGCAGCCACCATGAGAAGCTTGATCAAAGCCCAGGAAGAGCAGCATCAGTTGAATGCTTCTATGTTACAAAGTTTAACAGACTTGCAGAGAAAGATAGACTCTGGATGAGGTATAGCAAGACCAGAAGGCAGTAAGAGCAAAACTAGGAGAAGGAGAAGGACTTCTAGTGGATCATCTGATTCTGAAGAATCCAATGGGGATTCCAGTTCTTCTTCTCATAAAAGAAAAAGAAATAGACACCATAGGGATCACTCTCTAGATGAATTTAAGAAAGCTAAACCTCCTACCTTTGATGGTGAGTTAAAGACTGGACAAGAGGCTAAAGCTTGGCTTCTTGGGATAAAGAAGTACTTTCAAGTGCATGACTATTAGGGAAACATGAAGGCAAGAGTTGCCATATTCAATCTGAATGGAAGGGCATCCATTTGGTGGGAACACTTCAAGAAAATAAAGAGGACTAGTGAAAGGAGACTTAAGTGGAAATAGTTCAAGAAGTATTTCAAGCAAAAATACCTCTCTGATAGGTATTATGATGACAAGATTAAGGAGTTTCATGAGCTGAGATTGGAACAGCAGACCATGGAAGAATATGCAAATAAGTTTTTTGAGCTATTGAGGTATGTTCGGTACATCAGAGATGAAAAAGT
This sequence comes from Pseudotsuga menziesii, assembly GCA_001517045.1. Classification (NCBI taxonomy): domain Eukaryota; kingdom Viridiplantae; phylum Streptophyta; class Pinopsida; order Pinales; family Pinaceae; genus Pseudotsuga; species Pseudotsuga menziesii. Next base: position 303,224 of record LPNX010181045.1, on the reverse strand, counting down.
GAAGGTCCAGCATTTCCTGAGTGGATTACCTCAGTCCTACAAAGATAGAATTGAGTTTTATGAACCTAGAAATCTTGAAGAAGCAATAAGGAAGGCTAAGTATTGCTATGAGAAAAGAAAAGGTAAACTGGATTACCATAAGGCCTGGAAGGACAAGAAGAATGAGAAGTTTGACCAAAGGAAGAAGGGTTTTAAACCTTCTAACTTCAGGAATTAGCAGAAGCAGCCATCTCAATCTGCAAGTAAACCAGTTGGAGTGACAGGAGAAAAGCCTAAGAATCCACAACAGAATAGAGGATCACTTCAATGTTGGAAATGTGGAGGACCCCACATGTGTAGGAATTGTCCACTCGAGAGTGAGAGTGCGAGACCAGCTTATAACATTCAAGAAGCAGAAACAGTGGGTCAAGTAGCAAGGGTAGTCCCTAGGATTTATGCAGCACTGGAGGATCGCCAGGCAGATCACCAGTCAACTGTGGTTGAAGTAGCAGGTAAGATTGTTGAGCAATCTGTTTCTATTTTGATTGACCCTGGTTCTACTCACAGTTACATTACTCCTAGAGTAGTGGAGGTTTGTACTTTTAAGAAGGTAAAGCATAGGAAGTCTTGGTTAGTTCAGCTAGCCACTGGAACTAAGAGGAAGGTCAGTGAAATGGTAGAAAAATGTCCATTGGTCATGAATGGATTGGTCACTTGTGTAGACCTAAATGTTCTACCACTTGGTTCCTATGATGTTCTCATTGGAATGGATTGGTTAGAAGCTCACAGGGTGAATCTTGATTGCTACAATAATACTTTTGAATGCATGAATGAAGAAGGGAACCTAGTAGTTGTGAAAGGTATTCCAAAGGTGATTTCAGTACGGCAGGTTTCAGCAATGCAATTGAAGAAGATCTATAGGAAAGGTTGCTAGTTATATGCAGCTCATATTTTGGAGACATCAGGAGATGAAACTCTGAGGTTGGAGGACTATCAGGTGTTACAAGAATTCAGGGATTTGTTTCCTGATGAGATTCTAGGGCTTCCTCCAAAGAGGGACATTGATTTCACAATTGAACTTGTGCCCAAAACAGCACCAGTGTCCAAGGCACCCTATAGGATGAGTACATCGAAGATGCTAGAGTTGCAGATGCAAATGCAAGAATTGTTGGAAAAGAAGTATATCCAGCCGAGTGTGTCTCCTTGGGGAGAACTAGTTCTATTTGTAAAGAATAAATATGGTACACTCAGGTTGTGTATTGATTACAGACAATTGAACAAGGTTACCGTGAAGAATAAATATCCTTTGCCTGGGATTGATGACCTCTTTGATCAAATGAAAGGAGCCAAGGTATTTTCCAAGATTGACTTGAGGTCTGGTTACCATTAGGTGAGAATCAAGGATGAATACATTCATAAGATAGCCTTCAGGACAAGGTATGGGCATTATGAGTTTGTAGTGGTACCATTTGGTCTCACAAATGCACCAGCTACATTTATGTGCCTTATGAATAGTGTCTTCAGCAGATATTTGGATAAGTTTGTTCTTGTTTTCCTTGATGACATTCTTGTTTATTATAAGAATGAGAAAGAGCATGAAGAGAATTTAAGATTGACATTGCAATTGCTCAGGGAGCATCAACTGTATGCAAAACTAAGCAAGTGTGACTTCTATAGAGATAGAATTCAGTATTTGGGTCACATTATCTTAGAGGAGGGTATATCTGTGGACCCTAAAAAGATTGAAGCCATTATGAATTGGCCTACTCCAAGAAATGTGACAGATGTAAGATATTTTATGGGACTTGCAGGATACTACAGGAGATTCATTGAAGGATTCTTCAGAGTTGCACATGCCATCACTTCTTTGCAAAAGAAGGGGATAAAGTTCAAATGGACATCGAGGTGTGAAGAAAGCTTCCAACAGTTGAAGAATCTTCTCACCGGTGCACCAGTATTGAAGGTTGCAGATCCGGAGAAATATTTTGTGGTGTGTACCAATGCATGCGGACAAGGGCTTGGAGGATTCCTTATGCAGGACAACCACGTGATATGTTATGAGTCAAGGAAGCTAAAGGAGTATGAGAAGAAATATGCCACTCATGATCTAGAGCTTGCAGCCATAGTACATGCTCTTAAGATGTGGAGGCATTACTTGATGGGTAGAAGATTTGAGCTTAGAACAGACCATTGTGGTCTGAAGTATTTGTTTGATCAGCCTACTCTGAATGCTAGGCAAGCGAGATGGCTGGAATTTTTATGTGAATTTGATTTTGAAATCAAGCACATAAAGGGAAAGGAAAATAAGGTAGTTGATGCACTCAGCAGGAAGATGCAAGAAATGCATGTGGCATCTCTTAGTATTTGCCAATCAAATTTGAGGCAGCAGATCGTTAGTCATGTTGTTGGAGATGAATTGTATGAGCAGGTAAAAGACAAATTGCAACAGCAAAGTCTTCAGAAGAGGTATGAGGGATATAAATTGGAAGAAGATGGACTTATTTCTTATAAAGGTAGAATTTATATTCCAGATGTAGCAGATTTGAGGAGAGTTGTTATGGATGAAATCCATCAAGCTCCGTATTCTGGTCACCCAGGATATCAGAAGAAAATTGCTACAGCTAGAAGGCAGTACTTTTGGCTAGGAATGAAAAGGGATATGGCTGAGTACATTTCAAGGTGTATGAAATGTCAACAGGTAAAGGTGGAGCATCAACACCCTGCAGGTTTGTTGGAGCCCTTGCCAGTTCCGGAATGGAAATGGGAAGTTATTTCCATGGATTTTATTACAGGATTGCCGATGACTTGGAGACAACATGATTCCATCATGGTTGTGGTAGACAAGTTGACTAAGGCAGCGCATTTTATACCGGTTAAGTCTACTCATAAGACTGATGACATTGTGAAGATCTTCATGAAGGAGATATTCAAATTGCATGGATTGCCGAAGGCAATAGTCTCTAACAGAGATGTCAAGTTCACTTCCAACTTTTGGAAGGGGTTGTTTGCAGATTTGGGTACAAAGCTAAACTTTAGCACTGCATACCATCCTCAGACAGATGGTCAGACAGAGAGAGTTAATCAGGTGCTTGAAGATATGCTTCGCATGTACGTAATGGACAAACCAACCAAGTGGGAAGATTACTTGCACTTGGCAGAGTTTGCTTATAACAATGGACAGCATGCATCCTTGGGGATGAGTCCGTATGAAGCTTTGTATGGAAGAAGGTGTAGGACACCAGTGACTTGGGATAACCTAGTGAACAGGGTTGTGCTTGGACCAGAATTACTCAGGGAAATGGAGCAGGAGGTTGTAAAGATCAGGTAGAATCTGAAAGCAGCACAAGACAGACAGAAAAGCTATGCAGATAAGCATAGGGTGAATAGGGAGTTCAGTGTTGGGGATCATGTTTACCTCCGAGTGAGGGAAAATAAAAGTTCCTTGAAGTTTGGAAGTTGTGCCAAGCTGTCACCTAGATACTGTGGGCTGTTTGAAGTGCTTGAAAGAATAGGGCCAATTGCACATAGACTTGCATTGCCTGCTAGCACTAGAGCTCATAATGTTTTTCATGTTTCTTTGCTTAAGAGATATGTACATGATCCTAACCATGTGATAAATTGGGATGTGATTCAAGTGGAACCCGAGGGAGAGTTCCGAATTGAACCAATGCGCATCCTCGACAGGAAGGTCACAATGCTCCAGAACCGGGCCATAGGTTAGGTAAAGGTGCAATGGGAGCACTACGGACCTGAAGAGGATACATGGGAGCTGGAGGATGCCATGCGATTGGCACATCCATTTTTGTTCAATTCTGCGGAACACTAAGGCAATACCATTGTAGCATTTTGTTTAATTTTGTAAAGCACTGAGGACAGTGCTATTGAAGGGGGAGGGGAATGTAACACCCTGGTTTTGACCCCGTTGCATTAGATGTATATGATGTATATATTGTAAATGATCATGGTGTGGAGCTAAAGGCCAAGGCCCCACCATCAATTGGTTATGCTATGTTTCGGGTTGAAATTGTCACCGATGGTATATCGGGGCATGCGGCATACATATTGAGTTTTGTCATCATGTAAATATGCATATTTAATTAAATGAACCCAACCAGCTACGTTCATGGAAACTAAATTGAGAAGGGGCATGATTTTCACAAGGATAAGGGTGGGAGAATGTCAAACCTTGGCCAATGGGGGGAAAATCCATGTGTCATCTTTCCTTGTTTTACCCAACCACCACCATTAATAACTGTTGTTGTTAGCTGAGGCAGTTATGGCTGGGAGTGGAGTGTGGCAGGACTGTCAGTCCTTTCCCACATGCACACTCCACCAGCATGGTTGACCTCACGATAGCAAGCAAAAACCACCGCCATCACTCTAGCAGACACTCCACTCTTTCCATGATAGTGCTGAAACGCTCACGCACTTCTAAATATTGTGCATCCTCTCCATTGTATGTTCATCTTCATGTATAGGTGGAGTTGTTCATCCTCACACAGGGACCATTGTCTGTTCATTCCTCATGGTAGTATGATTTTTCCCATGCACAGGCTTCTTTCCGGCTTGGTCTCACGCAGCCAGGAAAGAGGATTCGTCTCCACTGTCATTCACAATTTTCCCACATAGAGGAATAGAGTGTGTTTCAACCCGTATTTGGGAGTTGGTGTGAATCTTCTCTCACGCACTGGGTTCTGCATTATTGTTACTCACGCAGCAAGCTGGGAGCTGTTCGATCACTATCACCCATGATTTTCCTGTGGAAAGCCATTTTACACTCAGGGGCTGTGTGTAAGTTTTCCTTGCTTATTTGTGGCTCGTGCATATGTTTTTCCCTCTGTATTTTGGGGTCTGGTGCAATTTTATCTCACGCATAGGCTAGGAGACTGTATTTCCTCCCCAGTGTGGTCTAGGTAAGTTTTCCCGATGACTTTGTTGTCCAGGACGGACTGTTGTTTCTCCATGTCATGAGTTGTGTTGACTGATACGTTTTGGGACTGTGTAACTCGCTTGGGAGTCGTTTTGGCCACGATAGGGCCAAGAACAACTCAGGAGTTGTTTTCCCTGTTTAAGCTGTGACAGCTGATTGATTGCATGTGTGTAATGGTTGGTCTTCGGACTATGTTGGGAGCAGGGATGGGGGCTTGGTTTGCTTGATAAAGCTGGTGTGTTTGGAAACCACACAGACAGAGCTAGAGGGCTGGCTTTCTTCTCCACAACCCCTGAATAGCACTGGAAGGGAAGGCAGGGCCTGAGGGACTATGTAGCAGAGAAGGGACTGATTCCTTGTGTTGGGGGTGTGGGGGTGTCTTAGAAGCCAGGCTAGTTCTGGTGTAGGTGTTCCTAGCTCTGTAATGGGCTCACCAGCTTAGCATTTAGCGTTTCCCAGCTCCTTGATGGCCTGATAAACCTAACCATGTTGGCTTGGCTATCTTGTTGATGGCCTGATAAACCCAACTGTGTCGGCTTGGCTATGTTTTATGTACCCTTGGCTATGTGTAAGCCTTCTTGTTCCTTATTCCTTGGAGAATCATGCCCAGCTCAGGGGTGGCAGTGTTGCTGAGAGATTTTTGAGCACACTGGCCTATGGTTGGGTGGAACGTTGCAGTGACGTAGCTGGTTACAGAACGAGTTCTTCATAAGATAAGTGATCTTGTCGATTTTACTTCTGCAATCGTATTTACTGTTAATGATTATGTTGAACATGTTGAATGAATGCTTGTATGAATGTATTTTGTTTCTGCTGTGTATGATAAACAATTGCATGTGTGTATGTTCTACTTCAATGCATTCTATTTTCAGCATTTTTATGAATTCACATGTTTATGGGGCTAGTAGCCCGGATGGTTAACGCCATGGTAGCGTCCTCTTCGTCGGTCAGAGGGTCAGGGACGTTACACCTAGTGTGTGAAATAACCTCATAGACCAATCTAGAGAGTTGATTTTCTTCTTTGCATGCCCCGAATAGCACTGGAAGGGAAGGCATGGCCTGAGGGACTGTGTAGCAGAGAAGGGAATGCTTCCTTGTGTTGGGTGTGTAATTGTTTAGAAATCAGGCTAGATTCAGTGTGGGTGTTCATAGCTCTGGGGTTGAGCTCACTATCTTAGCAGTCAGTCTTTCCACCTCCTTGGCAGCCTAATAAACCCAACTGGAAGGATGGCTTGGATGGTAGCCTTATAAACCCATCTATTGGCTTGGTTGTGTCTCATGTGAATTTGACTAAGTGTAAACCACTTCCTGTGTAAGTCTGATAAACCCAACTGTGTTGGCTTGACTGAATTTTATTGTATCCTTGGTTATGGGGAAAGTATGCTAGTGTTCCTTAATCCTTGGGGAAAATCATGCCCAGCTCTGGGGTGCAGTGTTGCTGAGAGATTAAAGAGCACAGTGGTCTATGGTTAGGTGGAACATTGTAGTGACATAGCTAATTGTGGGACAAGCTTATCCAAAGATAAGTATTCTTGTTTATTTAAGTTTTGCAACTATATTTGCTTATGAATTATAATGAAATTATCATGAACATGTTGAATGCATGAATGTGTTGAATGAACCATTTGCTTTCTATGTATATATCATGTACATTTTACTATGCATTTGTGTATTTATATGCTTTAAGTTCAATGCATTTTATATATGTATTATGTTCATGCGGGCTTACACAGCCCAATTTGATAGATGTTGTCATGTCCTCTCCACCGAGTAAGGGTTGGGGATGAGACAGTGTGGTATCAGAGCACTGGTTGTAGCTTTGGGCCTTAATGGTCCATGAAGAACCAGCCTCTATGATCGGTAGAAAGAAGAGGTAGATAGAAAATTGTTTTTTTGAAATTTTCTCTAAGTATGAATTTTTCTGAGTATTGGAGAAAATACTTCTTTGTGTGGTGACTGAGAAACCTTAAGAGATTCACAATGGCAGCTATGATTGTTTTTCCTTGCCAACACAGCGGGTGATTTTTTTTTATTGAGTCGCATTGGTGACAGAAAATAAAAGAGCGAATTGTTGTAGTGGTTGAGTCACCCGAAAGGAGCAGACGGGCATCAAGTGAGATGAGCCGACAAAAAAAAATCAGAAAACTTTTTTAAGGATAAAATTCTCTCTTTGTCGGTTGAGAAGCACCGATTCACAACTAGAGAAAGTCAAGTTTCGAGCCACAACGGTGAGTGAAGGTCAGACTTCGAGATGCAGCAGCGACAAAAAGTTGGGCTTCAAGCCGCATTGGTGGGCGGAAGCCAGGGCTTGAGCCGCAACAATGGGTAGAAACCGAAATTTTCGTTGCTGAAAGATAGGAAATTGAATAAGTATCTGCAACGGCGGTGGCAAAAAAAGGAAAAGTGAGCCGCTACACGGCTGAAGAAATTTGAAGATAGAACCGATGTGTGGTGGGAGAAATTTGAAGTTTTGAGCCGCAACGACGGCAGGAAAAAGTAGATCAGGACTGCAGTTGCGGGTCGGAGTTGGGGAAAGAGTTGCTACGGCAGAAGGAAGTAGAGGAAAGAGCTGCTACGATGGATGAGAAAAGAAGATGGAGCCGCTACGGTGGATGGAAGATGAAGATCAAGCCGTTTTAGCAGGTGAAATTCTAAAAAAAAATCGATGCAGCAGGTCCGAAACAGGGATTTTTAGCAGGTTTTCAGTGGGATTTTTAGGGGTCTGAAAAGTGAAAAATGGCAGTCTGTTCATGCACCAGATTGCATGAAATTAAAATATTTACAAAAAAAATGAGGGTGTTGCCCTCGACCCACCTTGCAGTGGCGCAGTGAAGCCACAAGGGGGAAAGCCCCCTTGAACCCCGTCGTCCCCTTCAGACAGTCATTCTTTGTGAAAGAAAATTCTATGTTTTGGGAAAAGTTGTCAATGTATGATTTTCCAAATGAAGGTAAGTAGTTGTGAATTTATGATAATGCTATAAATTTATAATTTAACAAACTATGTTATTAACACATTTTGCAGAACCATAGTCACCTTCAAAAGTAGCATTCCAGATAGTGCAGTTGGGTAAAGTGAGTTGTACTTCAGCCATGAGAACTGACAACCTGTATGATGTACAGAACCACAATGAGTATGAGGAAGATGCTATGGGGGGAAATGTCCAAGTTGGAAATGCTGAAACAGAATCTAATGTGAGAATATTGCAAGAGACTCCCCCAGATTTTGCAGCCACCATGAGAAGCCTGATGGTCGAGATGCGGAGTTATAGGGAAGATAATGAAAGGTTGGTTAAGGCTCAGGAGGAGAAAAATCAGCTGAATGCAGCCATGCTGCAAAGTTTGACAGATATTCAGAGAAAGATGAAATTTGGGGACTGGACATAAAATCCAGAAGGGAGTAAGAGCACTGCTAGAAGAAGAAAGAGATCACCTAGTGATTCATCTGACTCTGAAGGGTCCACTGGAGATTCAATTTCTTCTTCTCATGAGAATCAAAGAAGGAGGTGCTACCAAAACCACTCATGAGATGAATTTAAGAAGGCAAGGCCTCCTACCTTTAATGGTGAGATAAAGAATGGTCAAGAGGTTGAAGCTTGGCTTCTTGGGATGAGGAAATATTTCCAAGTCCAAGACTATTCTGGGAATATGAAAGCTAGAGTATCCATTTTCAATTTGATCGGAAGAGCATCCATATGGTGGGAGCATTTTAGGCAAGTAAAGAAGATCAATGAAAGGAAGATTGTGTGGAAGCAGTTCCAAAAGTATTTCAAGGAGAAGTACCTCTCTGATAGGTACTATGATGACAAAATCAAAGAGTTCTGTAATACCCCAATTTTGACCCCATTTGCATTAAAAGATACATGATTTATATTTTGTAATTAATTGTGGTGTGGAGCTAAAAGAAAAATCCCCACCATCGATTTGGTTGTGTATGTTTCGGCAACAAGGATCATTTCCGATGGTATATCATGCTATCCAGCACATTATAGTTTTGGCATCATGTAAATATGCCAATTAATTAAAATGAACCTATAGCCAACTACGATGGTGCAACGTTAATGAAAAGGGCATGATTCCTAAGGTTAAGGGGGGGGATTGTCTAAACCATGGGGGCCATTGGGAGATTGCCATGTGTCGACCACCCATTTAAACTTCTACTATCTGGGAGTAGTTATTGTTGATTATTGGTGGGTGTGGCTGGACTCTCAGTCCTTGCCCATGTGCCCACTCCACCAGTGGACTCTTCCTCTTCACGTCGCTGGGAGCAGAGAAGCAATCATCCCATTTTCTCCACTCTCCCACGACTCCATGCTTCCAATTCACGGTCATTCCATGGTCTTTCTCACTCTCATGTGGGGGGGCAGTTCTTGTTCTTCCTCCCATAGTGAGTCATTATTTTCACTCTCCTTACGCACCGATGGAAAAATGAGCATGGTCCTCCTCACGTAGAATGTTCTCCTTTGTTTTGGGACTCACGCAGTGAGTTGGGACGCATGTTCTGTCACCCATGATTTCCAGTGAATGAGCCTTTGCGTTTTGGCAGTGTGTATGTGTGTCTCCATACCGATTTGGGGTTCTTGTATGTGTTTCCCCTGTCCAAGCTAAGAATTGGACCTTCACCTCCATTTGGAGTTTGCTGTGAGTTTATGTTTCTCCCGTTGTTGCAGTGGTAAAAGCATGGCTGTTGTTCTTCCCCTGGTTTTGGGTTGTTGTGTGTGCAAACATATTTTGGGATTGCTGCTGAGTTATTTTGGCCATGCTAGGGCCAAGAACAACTCTGAATCATCTTGTTTTACTTGAGCTGTGTTCACCATTTCGTTTGCATTGTCACCCTGTCATCTTTATTTTTTATCACAGAGCTATGAACTGCTTGTTTCACTACGGGTATGTAGTGGTTGGTCTTCAGACTGTTTAGAGTAGGATTGTAGGCTGGGTATGCTTGAGAAACCTGGTGTTTGGGAGCCACTCAGACAGAGTTAGACTATTGGCTTTCTTCTCCACAACCCTCAAAGAGCATTGGAAAGGGAAGTCAGGGCCTAAGGGACTGTGAAGCAAAAAAGGTACTGATTCCTGGTGTTGGGTGTGTGGATGTCTTAGAAGTTAGGCTAGATCTGGTGTAGGTGTCCTTAACTCTCCATTGAGACCACCAGCTTAGTATTTAGCCTTTCCTAGCTCCTTGATGGCCTGATAAACCCAACTGTGTTGACTTGGCTATGTTGTGTATCCTTGGCTATGTGTAATCCTGCTTAGTCCCTTATTCCTTGGGGAATCATGCCTAGCTGGGGGGTGGCAGTGTTGCTGAGAGATTGATGAGCACGCTGGCCTATGGTTGGGTGGAACGTTGCAACGACATAGCTGGTTGTGAGATGAGTTCTTACAAGATAAGTATTCTTGACCATTTCCTCTCTGCATTTATATTTATTATTGATGAATAATGATGAATCATGACGAATATGTTGATGCTCGAATGTATGTTTGCTTCCACTGTATGTTGAGTGACTATGCATCCTTGTATGTTTTATGCATCTTAGTATGGTTTATGTTTGAGCATTTTATTTCATTTTATATGCATGTTCATGTTCATGGGGCTATTTTCCTGGAAATATAGTTGATGGTTTTGGTAGCGTCCTCTTCGCCGGTCGAAGGGTCAGGGACATTACAATGTGGTATCAGAGCTATGGTTGTAGCATGGGCCTGAATGGGTCATGAAAGGTCAGCTAGCAAAGGCAGGTTTCCTTCTGCCTAGCAGAAATCAAAAGAGATCTGTGCATGACAAGAGAATTTTGAAAAATTTCTCTAAGTATTGGTATCGTCGAATAGTTGGAGGACTTAGTCCAAAGTCCCGCCGATGCATCGGATCACCTAAGAAGAAGGCCGCCCGACAAGAACCACGGAATAAAAATTTCAGAAATTTTTCTAAGTGTCCAGACTGTTGGCCATCAAAAAACTTAGTGGGACGCTCCTCCAATGCAGTAGAAGTTTTAGTCAGAAGGCCTTCTGATACAGGCCACTGGTGGACGGTGAATGGTGTGAAAAATTCATCGAAATCCATCAGCTGAAGATCACTGAAACATCGACGCATTTAGGCGGAAGGGTTTTCGATGGTTCCAACAAAAGGAAGATGATGAAAGTGCTGAAACATAGGCAAGAATTATTTGATTGAATAGCCGATATGGCGGTAGAAAGAAGATTAAAGAGAAAATTGATTGATTAGATGATTGAATAGCGATTGGTGAAGTATAGAGGTTTGGATCGCCAATGATTAGGGGATGAAGTCACTGAAATGCCATCGCCATCAGCAAAGTCTAGTTGATCGAGTCGACAATAATTAGAGGATGAGGGTGTCAATGACGAAGACAGAATGAAGGGTTTCAGCGAAAAATAGTTGAAGGCGGAGCCGCAGTTTCGGTGGGGATCTCTCGAAGGCCGCTGAAACATCGGCCAAACTTAACTCATTAAGGAGCCGATGCAAAGAAGAAAATTTTTGAAAATTTGTGTAAGTACTGAACCCGTCGGTGATCAATGAAAGTTAGACGATTGGAGCGTCAATCGGTGGAAGTTAGTTGACGGAACCGCCGAAACATCGGCTCACTTAGTTAGAATCATCGGCAAAATTTAGTTGATGGAACCACCGATGCGGAAGCTGACGTCGGAAGAAAATAGTTGTTTTGACCGTCGATGAACGACGTTAAAAGAAATTAGATGATCATGTGTCCACCGTTGCAGTTGTCTAATGGACTATCCTTCCAACAGATAGAGACTTCAACCACCGATAGTGGATAGAGCATCCAACCGCCGATGCAGCATGTCGTAGGGGGGCAACATTCTGATAGTCGATACACTGCCATCGTCGTTAGTATTCCAGAAGCTAGACAACGAAGGACCCAACACATCGGAGGAAAATAGAAGATGGGATCGCTGATCCGATGGAAGAAATTAGTTGTTGTGTTCGCCGATGTGTCAGGAGGAGTTAGTCATTTGGATCGTCGACACATAACGCTTAGTGGTCTTGAGCGCCGACGGAAGTTGGAAGAGTTAGTCAATTGTGATTCCATCATTGCGGATGTCAACGGGACTATCACTCCGATGGCTAGAGCTTTTGGCTGCTGATAGTGCTCAGGTCATCGACACCATGGAGGATTGCCGTCACAAAGTGTGTAGTTGTTCCGACCGTTGACAGGGTGCGCGGCCAGAGAACCCACAGTTGGTTGGATTTCCATCATTGTGGATGACTATGAAACTAACCATCAGTTGAGTGAGTGGTTAGTTGCTTCGACCACCGATGCCGCGGTAGGTAACGTTCTGATTGCCGACACATCGAAGGAAATCCGTTGTTGAGGTCACCGATACTGCGATGTGGAAGTGGGTTTCCTTGTCGATGCTGTAGCGGTTAACATTCCTGATCGCTGACACATATTAGTTTTGGTATCATCGATAAATGGTCTGGTAGCTTAGATGACTAAGGACCCGATACAGTGGAAACTTATAGTTTATAGGGCCGCCGATGAGCACTGAAGAAATGTAGTCATCTGGGTCGCCGAAGTGTCAAAAGACTAGTCCACTAAGGATCCAAAATGTGAGAAATTTAGTTGGAAAGACGTCCGATTGGAAAAAGGGAAAATTGGGTTTTTCCAGTGGAATTTTCAGTGAATTTTCATGGGATTTTTCAGCAGTTTCAGGGCTGAAAAGGAAGAAAATTCTAGGTGGTTGAAGCTAGCATTCCAAACCAAAATACAATTGTGTGTTTTGCCTAAATTTGGTGAAACTCATCATTTTAGAAGTGGTGTGGTTTTCACACCAGAGTTTATAATGAAGCATGTGGATAGGCGTTGGAAAGCTTATCCAGCACGAAACAAAGGAGAATCACCAGAGTTTGAATGCGTAGCATATAAGTGCTAGTGATTGCTTGGAAAGTGTGTTGTTGTCAACATGGATAATCCAAGAATTGTGTGCCTAGAGGTAGCAAGACCATGAAGTCAAACCAGCTGGTGTGTGGAAGAGGAGTTCCATGCAAAGATGAGGGACTTGAAAAGGGAAATTTCCTTAAACCCTGTCTTGCTAATTATAATTACATTTTATAAGTCTTGTACATAAAATGTATGAGGATATGCCTTGCATGCATAGGATATTACATGTTAGTGAATTATACATTTATAATGAACCACTAATGATAATTATTGCATTGGTGTTGGCATTAGTGGAAAAAACAACGACAACATGGACATGGTTGAATATGTTGCTAATGCTGACAAATGTGACCAGAAACCCTATGGAGAAAGGGATAAGGCAACAAGTCCATAATCAAAATTTGGTGAGCAGATTTTGTAATCTCCTGCAAGAGACCAACAAAACTGGTAAGGTCAAGGGTGTAAATAGGATCCATGTAGGTAATGGTTTAATTATAACAATTGCATGGAGTGGTAAAAGCAAGAGATCTCATACCATGTGGGTATTTGAAATTTATACTACATTCATATAGAAATGTGTCATTCATGTATATGTTGTTATGAACATAGTAACTCAAAGAAAGTGAGTACTGATGGTCTTGATTATGGGAGGGAATCCTATATGAGGTAGTCATCGTTAAGCCATAGTATGTTTAAATGGATAGTATTCCTGAATCAATGCAAGGTAGCGTTGAGTGGATATGCATTAAAATATTTTATAAATCTTGTAGTTATGCATTGAATGGATGCATAGGAAAAGCACGAGTAAATGTTGTAGACAGGCATACATAGCTATGGGTGCAAATGTTGTGATGCATTGCATGAATGCATCAAGATAGTGCATGTGTTATTATGAATAACTAATGGCTGAAATGATGAATTGATGACAATTTTGGAACCATTTCAAGAGCTGATGTGAATGCAGGATAGTAAGTGCATGAAGAGGGTAGTCATGATCAATTGGCTGTTGGAAATGCTCTATGGAAGGGCAAGGTGGTACAATGATACGCTTGTGAAGTAAGGAGTATCTAAACAATTCGTTTAAATTGCATAAATGATGTGACTATACCTTGCAATTTTAGTATGATAATGATTGCGTGAAGTAAATGAGTTTTGGTAATATTGATGTGATTAACATCTGGAAGTGTTTGAATTTTATAAATTCTGAAAATGCTTCAGTGATTGTTGCAGCAAGGAAAAGGTTATATGCATCAAGACTTACCAAGTGTTGGAAGATTGAAGTTCAAATTTCAGGTAGATTGTTTGGGGCATGGAAATGTGGGTAAGACCATGACAAATGCTGTTATCTACCATGTGAAAGAGCCAAACCTCATGAGAACAGTCTCATGGCTGTGAAAATAGTTTGTATGCATAATGAGTTGTCAATTTGAATTTGTAAATTTTGGATTTAAGAAATTACTGACAACTACTAATCACTATTAGCTTGCATAGAATTGTGTCAGAAGGACGCATTGTAAGTGGGTGTTCATGTTATGCTAGTAAGCATAAAATTATGATGAGAATAGTGGTGTTGCTTAAAAGAGACCCATGAATGAGGATCACCTCATTTCTAAACAAATCAGTTTCTGTAGTAGACAGAGTTGCAAATTCACAGTGAATTTAATTACTAATGTCATTGCTTGGTTATGGAAGAATCAAATTTGGATTGTATTGCCAGATAATGATTGATTGTTTGGCTACTTGATGAATGTACCATGGGTACACATTGCAGGAAGATCATGTGTGATGGCCTATAGGAGCCAAACTTCATGGGGAGGTTTTCCCCTATCTTGGAAATGGGCTTCGGGTGAAACTCCATTGGACACTTTGGAAATGTCTCATCTACACTACATGTTTGGTAAGCAACATGAGTGAGATGGTATAGGTTATGTCGGTAAGACATGTGTGGATATGAAATGTAAAAAGGAGTTGGGATGGCAAACCAAGGGACTATCAACTCAGAGAAGGGAGCCCCCATTCCTCCTTAATGAAGGAATACTACCTCGGTAAATGGATAAGTGTTCTGTGACCCTATCTAAGAATATGCATGTCAAATTGTTAAATTCAAAATGTAGAGAATGTTTTGATTTTATTTCCATTATGACTTATTGCTTGAGTGTGAATAGGGCCTACATTACATCAGAAAGGGGTGCACGCTTTCCCGATGTCGGGTCATGAAAGGGTTTTCAATATTGATTACACCCTAGGGAGTGGACGCACTCCTGGTGTCTCAATACTTGATAGAGAATGATATGAAATATGATTACAATTTAGAGCAATAACGCTGACGAGTTTGCTTACATTGCTTGTGTTGTCAAGCTAAACAGATGCCGTTTAGTGTTGCACACTAAAGAGAAAAGGGTAAACAGCTACGTTACAGTGTTGGCTAGACTACCTATAGTCTAATAAACCCAACTGTTATCTGGCTAGGCTGAGTAGCTTGATAAACCCAATGGTGTATTGTATTGCTAGATAATGATTGATTTTTTGGCTACTTGATGAATGTGCCAGGGGTACACATTGCAGGAAGATCATGTGTGATGGCCTGCAGGAGCCAAACTTCATGGGGAGGTTTTCCCCTATCTTGGAAATGGGTTTCAGGTGAAACTCCATTGGACATTTTGGAAATGTCTCATCTACACTACATGTTTGGTAAGCAACATGAGTGAGATGGTATAGGTTATGTCGGTAAGACATGTGTGGATATGAAATGTAAAAGGAGTCAGGATGGCAAACCAAAGGACTATCAACTTAGAGAAGGGAGCCCCCATTCCTCCTTAACGAAGGAATACTGCCTCAACAAATGGATAAGTGTTTTGTGACCCTATCTAAGAATATGCATGTCAAATTGTTAAATTCAAAATGTAGAGCATGTTTTGATTTTATTTCCATTATGACTTATTACTTGAGTGTGAATAGAGCCTACATGGCACACATCGGAAAGAGGTGCACGCTTTCCTGATGTTGGGTCATGAAAGGGTTTTCAATATTCATTACACCCTAGGGAGTGGACGCACTCCTAGTGTCTCAATACTTGATAGAGAATGAAATGAAATATGATTACAGTTTAGAGCAATAACGCTGATGAGTTTGCTTGCATTGCTTGTGTTTTCAGGCTAAACAGATGCAGTTTAGTGTTGCACACTAAAGAGAAAAGGGTAAATAGTTACCTTACAGTGTTGACTAGACTACCTGCAGTCTGATAAACCCAACTGTTAGCTAGCTAGGCTGAGTAGCTTGATAAACCTAGTGGTGTATTAGCTTGATTGCCTGCAGCTTGATAAACCCATTGTGTATTGACTTGGATGGATGTTTTGATAAACCCAACTATAGGTTGGCTTGACTGTGCTTGATATGTATAAAAGGATGTTGTGAAGCAACCTACGTGCTGACCTGACATCCAAGTCCATAGGCATTCCCAAGGCTTGCAAAGCGAAGCAGTATCCTGTGGACCAGAGAGGAAATGCACAATACAGATAAGTATTGGATTATTTTACAGCTTCTTGCTTACGAATATACATGTGTATATGATTTGGTTATGATGTTTTAAGCTCTTGTTTAAGAGATAAAAACCGATGAGAATAAACTAAACATGTAAATATATTCAATGTTTGAATATAGGTATCGCTGGGAGTGAGGACTATGAGAGCATCCTAGGGGTGCATGTGGACATGTGACTGTCCTGAAGAGCTCAGAATGAGCAGTAATGAAAAAGGTGTTAGTGAAACTGTGAAGGTCCTAGCAGCTGAGACAAACCATGTGGGGAGGCTCCATGGTTGAGAGGTCTGAAATAGACCGGAGACACTAAGTGTCATGACCTAGAGGGATTGGTCCAGCATTCACAGTGAAGTGAAAGAGGCTGAGAGCATGAAACCCACAGGGGAACAAGACAAAGAGGGGAAAAAATCTTGCTACTCTCTCTTTCCTTTTTGATTATATATATATATATATATATACTTATGCATTGTGAAAACAAAAGATTGTTGAATGCATGTGTGATTGAAAATAGAATGTGTGTATTTGCTTAAAGTAAATTGTGAATGCTGGAATAGTTAATTCCCTTCCCAAGAATGGACATGGATGAGATCATGTGCCTGCTGGGAAGGCATGAAAAATATGAAAGTCTCCTTGATGAGACTTGGACTGTCATGCCAATTGGTCAATTAATTGATTGATTTTAATGCCTATATTATGCTTGGTCTAACAGAATTTGAATGATGCATTTCACAGGTGAGAAAAGTGAAATCCAATAGTGCACATTGATCATGGTAGCAGACCAAAAGCTGTTGGACTTGGCTAGAAGTATCCTTCAAATAATTGCCAAGACTCAAGAGAATCTTTGAGAGATGCTCAAGATACAAAAAAGGCAGAATGAGATGAACCACCAAATTTTGCAAGACTCTATTGGTTTGCAAAAGGAGGTAAAAAGCCTTCTGGGATCAATCCGTAAAGGAAAGGAAAGTGGATCAATGATGGGGTATTCGTCCAAGCGATCCATTAAGAAATGTTCCAGGCATGAAGACTCAAAGGAAATTGAGTAGGTAAAGATGAAGCAGCTAGCGAAATGTTGGAAATCCAGAGGACATCATTACTGTCGTGACTACCCAATGAGGGAACATAAAGAGGTGTTAAGGCCTCGAAATTTGTAGGCAACAACAGCAAGGGATTCTCCCCAGTCAACGTTCCCAACTAGCCTGTGACTGTTTGGTGTAGGGAATCCATCCGGTTTGTGGTCCGGCTACCGTAGGTCAAGTAACAAAAATAAAAGATTTTACCGGTTGCGGCCCGGTCCACCGTATATATTTTTGTATTTTTTTTATTTTAAGTCTGATATGCAAGTGCCTATCTAACATGTATATTGATTGAGAATGCAAGGAGTGCTCACAATGTGATGCGCAGGTTCTTACCTCTCATCTTAAACTCTCTCACATCTAAACCACACACAACTAGAAAATAAATACTAACTAAGCTATCTCTAGAGAGCTAGATATTAATTTATGAGTAATGTAATACTGTTCACATGTTACAGAAAATCACAGATAGCTATTCCTAGAACCAAACACATAAGCATGAATAAAGATATACACGACAATATAGCTCATCAACAGTTAAAACCTCCATTACTCATAGTGGAAAATATCATAGAATATACTAGAGAACATTCAGGCAAGAACATAGGTTCAGAAAGTTAGAACGCTCTCACAGTTAATGAAACACAGTAGAAAATGAAATAGTTCCCCTTCAACCTTGTTCATTTTATCACATTTGAACATTCCACAAAGCACCTTCTCCAACAGGAAAAATTTGCAATTTCTTATTGTAAAATGAAGTAGTTCCTCTTACAAACAATAGTTCACAAGTCTTTCCACGGAAAAAGCCCTTGTAAACTCCAACTTTCCTATATTTAAACCAAATCAGCCAAACCCTTGGGCTGCCCCAACCGTGTGACATTTGGGCTCCTCAAAACCATCTAATATCACCATTTTGTCTTTTCCGTGAGTACTCATGATTCACTTCATGCGTTACATTTTCATATTTCAACTTATGAGTATTTAACAAAACCGGATCTGCTCGGTAACTGACGGATCTTTCCAAGCTTGGGATTTTGTCACCATCGATTATGCCTTGTCTTTCATCTATCCTCCTTGAGATCCCATTGATTTCAGTACGAACTCTGCTTAACACTGCCGAGCCAACTTTCTCCTGCTTTGTCTCCCAGCTATGCCTTCTCGCAGTAGTAATCTAAAAAAGTCTCTTAAGTCCGTCTGTAATTAAATGACATTTATCACTAATTAGGACTGCATCTTTTCAATCAAACTACATCAACAAACCGACTAGTCATCAAAAGAGGTCCTGTACTGCGCTCTCATCATGAAAACCTTAACAAGCACCAAAACCACTGCCGCCCACACAGGGGTTTAAAAAGCTCACAAAACGACGGGAAGAGAAAAACTTATCGGTGGCTTAAAACATTAAAACATCAGCTGGGTAGTCTCACTCACAGCTGCATCAGTGGGTCTCAAATAGGAAATGGGCTCCATGAGACCGTTAAGTTTATCGAAGTCGAAAGAGCTAAAACCTAAACTCTGGGCGGAAAAGTTCCCAGTCGGCGAGCGGAAAGACATCAACGTCCAAGAATTAGTGCGTTACATAGCCGCAAGGGAAAAGGAGGAAAAGACTACAGACTCCCCAGTCCAAAGACACCACGGTGAAAACCAAACAAAGCATCAGCGGGTGAAGCAGTTATACGGCGGATACCTACTTCACTTGGGAGCCGCAAGGGCGGAAAATAAACAGACTACAGCCTCCGATCATATAAACACGTCAAACGATACGACGCGATATCGGAGAAGTCAAGACTCTCCTAAAGAATGCTCATCATTCAGCTTCCGCAATGGAGGCTCCCTAAGGAAACATGGCTTCGATACATTGTTTAAACGGCCTTTGAAACAGTGGCTAGCATGAGAAATAAGCTTCCGAGAACAAAACAACAAATCGCAGCTCAAAGGGAAAAAACCAAACTCTAAATTCCACAACCCACAACAGTTTCAAACATAAGAAATTTTCCGAAAAGCATGAAGAAAGTTGACCTCAAAATAGTCCAAAATTATAGAGAAACAAAAAAGAGTTCATGGATCCAAACGATTCTAGGTAATGCTAAAAATTAACAAGGGGGTCCAAAATTTGAAAATTTGGGAAAACAGTTGTAGCTGCAACAAGAGGGTAGTAGCCACAAAGTTCCTAGACTTGGGGATGAGCCAAAAGCTAAGAACCAGAAGGAGAAGCTCGTGGAATCCAAGGGGCTTGGTCCTGAAAGTTCAAAGTAAATAATTGAATGTGGGACAGATCTACAAAATTTTGAAATTTTGAATGTGCAAATGGTATATGTATTCCTATGTATTGGAACACCGAGGACGGTGTTATTGCAAGGAGGAGGGGATTGCAATACCCCGGTTTTGAGCTCGTTTTCATTAAAAGATACATGATGTATATTTTGTAATTAATCGTGGTGTGGAGCTAAAGGCAAAATCCCCACCATTGATTTGGTTGTGTATGTTTCAGCAACAAGGATCGTTGCCAATGGTATATCATGCTATCCGGCACATTATAGTTTTGGCATCATGTAAATATGCACATTAATTAAAATGAACCTATAGCCAGCTATGACGGTGCAACATTAATGAAAAGGGCATGATTCCTAAAGTTAAGGGGGGGGATTATCTAAAACGTGGGGGACATTGGGAGATTGCCATGTGTTGACCACCCATTTAAACTTCTGTTGTCTGGGAGCAGTTATTGCTGAGTAGTGGTGGGTGTGGTTAGACTGTCATTCCTTGCCCATGTGCCCACTCCGCCAGTGGAATCTTCCTCTTGACGTCATTGGGAGCAAAGAAGCAATCATCCCATTCTCTCCACTCTCCCACGACTCCATGCTTCTGATTCATGGTCATTCCATGGTCTTGCTCACTCTCACACAGGGGGGCAGTTCTTGTTCTTCCTCCCATAGTGAGTCATTCTGTTCACTCTCCTTACGCACCAGTGGGAAAATGGGCATGGTCCTCCTCACACAGAATGCTCTCCTTTGTTTTTGGACTCACGTAACGAGTTGGGAAGCATCTTCTGTCACCCATGATTTCCTGTGAATGAGCCTTCATGTTCTGGCTATGTGTATGTGTGTCTCCGTACCAATTTGGAGTTCTACATATGTGTTTCCCCTATCCAAGCTAAGAATCGGACCTTCACCTCCATTTGGGGTTTGTTGTGAGTTTGTGTTTCTCCTATTGCTGCAGTGGTAAAAGTGTGGCTATTGTTCTTCCCCTGGTTTTGGGTTGCTGCGTGTGCAAACATATTTTGGGATTGTTGCTGAGTTTTTTTGGCCACACTAGGGCCAAGAACAACTCTGAATCGTCTTGTTTGACTTGAGTTGTGTTCACCATTTCGTTTGGGTTGTCACCCTGTCATCTTTATTTTTTATCACAGAGCTATGAACTGCTTGTTTCACTGCGGGTATGCAGTGGTTGGTCTTTGGAATGTTTAGAGTAGGATTGCAAGCTGGGTATGCTTGAGAAACCTGGTGTTTGGGAGACACTTGGACAAAGTTAGACTGTTGGCTTTCTTCTCCACAACCGTTGAAGAGAATTGGAAAGGGAAGTCAAGGCCTGAGGGACTATGAAGCAGAGAAGGGATTGATTCCTGGTGTTGGGTGTGTGGATGTCTTATAAGTCATGCTATCTCTGGTGTAGGCATCCTTAACTCTCCATTGAGATCACCAGCTTAGCATTTAGCCTTTCCTACCTCCTTGATGGCCTGATAAACCCAACTGTGTTGACTTGGTTGTGTTGTGTATCCTTGGCTATGTGTAAGTCTGCTTAGTCCCTTATTCCTTGGGGAATCATGCCCAGCTCGGGGGTGGCAGTGTTGCTAAGAGATTCATGAGCACGCTGGCCTATGGTTGGGTGGAACATTGCAATGACGTAGCTGGTTGTGGGACAAGTTCTTACAAGATAAGTATTCTTGGCCATTTCATCTCTGCGGTTATATTTAATGTTAATGAATAATGATGAATCATGACAAATATGTTGATGCTCGAATGTATGTTTGCTTCCATTGTATGTTGAGTAACTATGCATCCTTGTATGTTTTATGCATCTTATTATGGTTTATGTTTGAGAATTTTATTTCAGTTTATATGCATGTTCATGTTCATGGGGCTATTTGCCCAGAAATATAGTTGATGGTTTTGGTAGCGTCCTCTTCACCAGTCGGAGGGTTGGGGACGTTACAAGTTCCATGAGATGAGATTGGGATAGTAGACAATGGAAGAGTATGCAAACAAATTCTTGGAATTGCTGAGGTATGTCAGGTATATTAAAGATGAGAAGTTGAAGATCCAATGTTTTCTAAGTGGACTGCCTCGATCCTACAAAGACCGAATTGAGTTCTATGAACCTAGGACTCTGGAAGAAGCAATAAGAAAAGATAAGTATTGCTATGAGCAAAGCAAGAACAAACCAGATTACTAGAAAACATGGAAGGGAAAAAGGAGTGAGAAGTCTGACCAAAGTAAGAAAGGTTACAAACCTTCTAACTTCAGGAATCAACAGAAGCATCCGGCTAAAGTGACAGGAGAGAAACAAAATATCCACAGCAAAATAGAGGACCACTCCAAGGTTGGAAACTGTGGAGGACTCATGCTCTCAAGGGGATGATAAGGGTCATCCCATGCTTTCAAGGGGATGATAATGATCACAAAGCTAGATTCCATGTTATGATTTTTCTGTCACATATTAGTCAAAACAACATTCAACATGAGGATCATATGATGGCGATGTTTGCTCATTCTCTACAAGGGGACACTTCATGTTGGCTTCATGAGTGTTTTCCTTAGAAATCTATTACTTCCCTTGCAAAGTTCTTCAAAATATTTTTTAAGTAGTAGCATTATGATGGAAATGATATTGAATCATTCAATGCTAAATCATTCATTAATACCAATTTGAGGTACTTCTTTCCTTGGAAAGAGTTTCATATAGAGTACCCTAATATATCTAGTATCAAAATGGTGTACAACAACCAACATTCAGAAATTCATTATGATCACATTGAATCTGTGCATGAAGAGCCATTAATTGAAAAAATTGTTGAAGACCCTCCTCATGTAACATCAACAGAGAATAGTGATGATTGGGAATGCTTTCATGATTATTTTAGCGATGATGATCACATTTGTACTCCATATCTACCTAGGGATGAAATCATTGCAGAATATTATAGTGAAACTTATGATGGGACTCCTACCTATTCTCCATATAACGATGACAGTCTGGAATATTTACTGCCTTGTTCCCATTTTTCTGAAGAAGATGAGTATGAAAATGAGGACAAGTATAACTTGGATCATGATACAAGTGATGAATACTCCCTTATGTCCGACAATTATGTTGAAGAGGAGTCCTAGAAATTCATGGAAAATACAATCTATGAGGAAAATAATGAACCAGAAACCTTGGATGGTTTTTTTGATTCTCCTGTCTATGGCATATCGGAAGGAGAGAACATGGACCTTGTGGCCTTGGAAAATTTTGATATAGAAAAGGAGCATGCAGTATATCCATATGATCAGTCTGAGCCATATATCACTATCAGTAATGAAGACAAAGAGAACTTGATATCAGAATGTAATATCAGCAATGGAGAATCCATCGCATCTAACATAGATGGCGGTGATGACTATTGGAATTTTTGTGAATATATTATTAAGAATCCCATCTATTCTATATCCAGCAAGGGGACTGTCTATTTAGAAATTTGTGGAAGTTCAATTTACTATACTTGCACAGAGAGAAGCATGGATCTGGATACCTGGGAAAATCCTAGTATGGAAGAGGAGCATTCAAAACTCTTATATGATTATTCATAGTCATATCATTCAGATCCGTACAAAGGTATCAATAATGAAGACATTGAGAAGCAGTGTCGTGAAAAGTCAGATGTGATGCAATCAGTGGAATATCAGTCTCAACCATTTTTTCACATATAGAGGTTCCTTGTGATTTGGAGCTACTTGGGGCTTGTGCAACGAGTTATCATTTGATAAGACCTGGTGATCAGTATGATGATGTAGTGAGTCTGCCTCATCATTCTGATTGATATATCAATCCTATCCAATCATGGATAAAAGCAGCCTACATGAGCACATACAAGTTGGGGAAGAATTTTTATGACATTATTCATGCCTATGATCTCCCATCCATCCCGCCCATTCTGAATCATCACACAGGTTTGCATTTTCTAAATAAGGTATCCTTACTTTGGCCAGTAACCAAAGACAAGGAAAAAAATTTATGTTAATAAAATGCTTGGGTGGTTCCATTGGATTTTTTATTACACCTAACCTTTTTATATCATTCTTAGAGTAGGAAAATAAGCTCCTAAAAGAGAGCATTTACTTTCTGCATTTATGTTTTGTACTTAGCTATAATAAAACTTTTTTTTCATTAGTTAATTACATTTATTTTGTTTAAATAAATCAGCTTAATGGTTCATTTGGTTTTTATATAAAGGTTGTGCTACTGAGGTTTTCTTGTCAAGTTGAGATGTTTTTACAGGGTATATAAACCAGAGATTATGGTGTTCTCATATCCTCTCCTTTCCTTAAAGACCAGATCGAGCACACGTCCAACAGTTGGAGCCAAAATGTTACCACCTAAGTTGTGCTTAGTGGTTTTTTATGAAGTGAGCTTGGTGAACTGAACAAGGATAACTTGTTCAGACTTCAGAAGACCTTCAGTCTTGTTTCTGGGAAACTTTGTTGTACTATATTACATGTTCATACCCCCTTGGGGGAGTTGTAATAAATGTTCTAGCATGATAGTGTCTGTAAAAGACTCAGTCTCTTAGAGTTTATTTGTCAATCTGATTATCCCACGGTGTTTTTTCACTTGGTTATTATTGGTTGTTGAATAAACGACTAATAATTTCTGAGTTTTTCACTCAACACCTCCAAAGTTGGGGTGGTCGGTTTGGCATTTAGGCCTATTGAGGTCATTAGAGTCTATGTGTCAATGTATAAACATGCTAGGCATTCTGGTTGAGTCATATGAACATGTCTAAGTCCCCCTAGGTTTTTTAATTTTTTAATTTTTTTTATTTTTTCAGTGTTTCTTATTAAAATTTAATTTTTCCAAAACATAGGCTATTTTTTAATAGTTTAATTGGAAAAATTGGTTTGTAATAAAAGTGGGCTCGGAAGTCGGATTCGGTCATGTAGGTGCTCATCTTCAAGCTAAGAGCACCCAGTAAACCTATAGACCCAATATTTCCTAGTTTTGAGTGATTTTCCATCACTCAGGTCAGAAAGACCCAAAAAATCATTTATTGATTATTTTAATTAATAAATTGATGAATAATGGAGCAAATCCAAAATCCTAGATAGTGGATTCTCAGCTGATTTGATTGAAATCAGCCAGATCTGAACCAGATTGACTCGATCTAACAAATCCTTGACTGAAGGAGGTGACTTGGACAGATCTGTTAGTTTTTCAACATTTAAGCTAGCATTATGATAAGATCTTTTCACTGAGAGAATAACAAGCACAGCAATCACATAAGCATATCACAAGAGACAAGAGACACAAAAATTTTAGGAGGGGAAACCATAAATGGAGAAAACCCCTCAACTTCCTCTAAGATAGTATCACCACAAGATGTGATCCCAAAACAATAAGATGACCTTCCTTCACAACAGCAGCCTTCTATCTTCTGTCAAGCCCAAGAATTTCCTTCTCCAAAAGTGCGCCACCCTTGAGAGAGCAAGTGATGTAATTCACAAGTGACAAATAGAGAGACTCACCCTCTCTATTTATATTAGTCCGTTCACTTGAATTACCATTTCACACGTAGGCTCGACCTAATAATTATTACTCGAGCCTACACCTTAATTAGTGTATAATAACTCAAGTGCCCCTAAACAGTGGGGACTTACCCAATGACTTGATATGACTTGTTTACATTATAATCCTCCCGATCGGAACATCGAGGCATGACCACATGACTCAAATACATAATAGAAACATCCCGGAATAAACATCGGGTTACAATAATATAAAATACCTAGAAGAATACATTCCGAAGTTACATATACATCAACACTCCCTCTTAACTAGGAAGGTATTCTTTCGACACAATTTTTCAGCATTGGTCTTCTTCTCTATATCAACTGGAACATCTTCATCTTTGAGTCATCTTCATCTTCAAGT
>LPNX010181045.1:258266-276919 GCA_001517045.1 Pseudotsuga menziesii | reverse complement strand
CTCAATGTGTTCACAGCAAAGCAAATATCTGGTCTCGTGTTCGTCAGGTACATCAACGACCCAATCATCTAACGATACATCGTAGCATCAACCGTCTCTGAAGAACCATTACTCAATAGCTTCAGGTTCGATGCCATGGGTGTAGCCAAAGCATTGCAGTCCATCATCCCGAATCTCTTCAGGATCTCTACTGCATACTTCCCTTGTCCAAGGAATATTCCATCTGTACTCTACCACACCTCCATACCTAGAACAAAGTGCATCGACACATGACAGGAGCATCACTGGTCTTCTGTCTTCAACCTTGAAGCAAAGGTTGGAATCCACTTTACTCTCAGTAAAGCCTAGAATCATCAGTAATCTGCCCATCCTGTCGTATCATGTCGAACCTCAAGATATTCTGTAGTCACTCCCTCTGAAACGGAGCATCATACTCCCTCTGTCTCTTGTACTCTATGCACTGAAACATTCTGTACCGGGGTGACAAGTAGCTTCATATTCTACTAATCTTCTATGTGATCATCTAGTGTATAGACTTACATCTTCAACCTTGTAGCAAAGGTTAAGATCTTCATCAGGCTCATCATGTATAAGTTTAAACTCTTACTGGATGCAAATGTCTCTTCGTAGTCTAGGCCTTCTTTTCATGAGAAGCCTCATGCTACGAATCTTGCTTTGTATCCCACGATGTTTCCATCTACTGCATGATGGAATTATGAACTTTTCTTCAGGTCTCGATACTGCGCTCTGACATCATTCTTCTTGAACTGGTCTTCCATTTCTTCTAAGTTACTTCTTCATGGCTGGAAGGTTCTGCATCAATGTTGTCATTGCATTCATCATAATATTCTTTGTCTTGAAATGTCGTCACTTGTTCTTCAGAACAAGTCTTCATTCTTCTTTGCTTGTAGGTAATTATGTATGCAATATTTCCTACAAGTCAAATGCATTTATATGGTTAGAAACATTTCATAAGGAATATTCATACTGGCAAATACTTATGCATTAATATATGATCATGCAACTACTTTAGCCAATACAACATTCATCCATATCTCACTGAAACTATCTAGATGCCTTCCATCTCTACCAGGACAACATTGGGATTGTGCACTAATCCAATATGTCAGCAAAGAGGTTTCATTCTAGATAAGTAGCAATGGAGAATTTGTATAGCCCCATGAGCTACTTACCCATCACATACATATTAGTAGTATACTGTCATTAATGCAAACATCCTATCATGCATAATACATCAACTAAATATAAACAAATGCATAACAAAACAATAATATGAAATGACAATTGAATACTTATCTTTATTTGTTTCGTGGGCATACTCCTTCTTGAGTCTTCAGCTTCATCGTCTTCTTCATTCATGATAGCATCGTTTCTTATCCAAATGATAAGGAGGATAAGAAGTTCTTCAAGAGTTGAGTTATTCATATTCCTCATATGAATGAATTCCATGATCCTGGGAGGCCATTCAAGGTGGCCATCACCACTTTTGCATTCTTCGCTTATTCTTTTACCACTTCAAGTAGCTTGAAATTCTGGAAGACCTTCAACAGCTTTGCTTGCAATAGGTAGTGCTCTGTAATGCACATGTGCAATCCTTCTATGCCAAAGCTCATTTGGCTCTACTGTGTCATAGCTCAAGGCTTGTTTTGGATGGCCCTTCAATTTGTACAAGTCTCCTTCTTGTTCTCCAATTACTACCGCATCATCGATAGTCTTTCCTTTTGGTCACATGATGACTTGACCATCTATGGATGCAACCCGTATTCCTTTTTGCATTAATACTGAAATGGAGAGAAGGTTCTTCTTCAATCCTAGCACAAACAATACTTCTTTCATTGTTAGAGACTTACCAGAGTATAGCTTGTATGAAGATTCCCCACTACCTTTTATTGGACATTGGTAGTCATCTCCTAGTTTCACCTTGTGAGGTGATTCATGTTCTGATAGTCTTACAAAGGATTCCTTGAATCCCTTCATATGTTTGGAAGCACCACTGTCTATGAGCCAATCATCACTTCCATGAGTAATGTTACCTGTGAGAGCTGATATCAGAACATATTCATCCTTGCTTGAAGAAGCTTCACTTTCATATCTGGATCTCTTTCTGGATGGTTCATCATCCTCTGCAGCATGAACATGATGTCTTCTTTGGCCTCGTCTCCCTCTGAAACTGGAACCTCTATGCGAATGTAGGTGTCCAATCTAGAGAGATAAAATACTTCTATGCTTGGAAGTTGTCAACTTCACCAAGCTTATCATCAAGCTGATCACTTTGAAATGAGAACCTCAAATGGAATAAGCAAAGGATTAGATCTTATCGATTTGAGGTGTCCGCCCTTGTCCCGGAGTTTGCTGATCTAGGGTTTGTCGCAGAAACCCTAATTTTCAAAACTTCGAATCTTTAAGATCTGATTGGATGAACAGATATATCTCTTCAAATGGAGCTTTCCAATGTACTCCTTTTCTGAAAGCAGTGAAGGAAAACTCCCGGAACAGGAAACCCTAATTTTCTGATTTCTTCTGCAGAAATGCCTGTTACTGTTTCTGTGATATCTCAGAAATTACTGATCCTCTATGTCTGAAATTTCTCACTGAGGTAACCTCACATGTTCCTGATCCAACACCATAGGTCTAATCAGAATTGGTTTCACAATTTGGGATTTATGATCCTTTTCCCAAGGTGACCTGTTACAGGACTGTTCAGAACAGCGAAGTTGTACGGCATGCCACGTGTCACTGGTTCATATTCAGAGTCTGACCTTTAGACCACAGAAATTAAAGTCCGTGCCCTTTCTGGAACATCTTTAGGAATTCCATTTGGACCTCTGTAGCGCAAGATATTGTAGATCTCCCCAGGTGTCCTGTTTATAGATGATTTCTGGAAGAGGCTGGAACCCTAACTTGGAGAGATCATATCTCCTATAATACAGCGAAGCAGAGGCTTCCCTTTGGATACAGTGTTCATCAGGATTTTATCTTCGGCCCCTACAATTTTCAGCTTCTGAGACTTTTCTAATCTCGGAATATAGCGACTGTACCAAAACTTAGCAGTTTTAGTATTTAGGGTTTCTCCTAGCTAGGGGTCAAACTAGGGTTTGACTTTCCCGGAGATTTACACAACCAAATTTATTGATCCAGGTCTCTAAATTTCAGTTTTGATGAGGAGAAAAATCCTATGCTGGTCTCACTCAAAAATTCCTCTTCTGTTGAAATCCCTAATTTCCACATCGAAACTGAAAATGCTTGAAATTGAATTCCGCATCGACAGAACGATGCACCATTTAATGGAGAGTCATCTTAGCATACTTTTGCTGAAAATATGTGGAGGAAGATCCACAAAATAGGAAGCCCTAGTTCCTGTAGCTGCACAATGTCTTCTTCTTAGGTTAGCTCTGATACCATGTTAGTTTTTCAATATTTAAGCTAGCATTATGATAAGATCTTTTCACTGAGAGAATAACAAGCACATCAATCACATAAGCACATCACAAGAGACAAGAGACACAAAGATTTTAGGAGGGGAAACCATAAATGGAGAAAACCCCTCAACTTCCTCTAAGATAGTATCACCACAAGATGTGATCCCAAAACAATAAGATGACCTTCCTTCACAACAGCAGCCTTCTGTCTTCTGTCAAGCCCAAGAATTTCCTTCTCCAAAAGTGTGCCACACTTGAGAGAGCAAGTGATGTAATTCACAAGTGACAAATAGAGAGACTCACCCTCTCTATTTATATTAGTCCGTTCACTTGAATTACCATTTCACACGTAGGCTCGACCTAATAATTATTACTCGAGCCTACACCTTAATTAGTGTATAATAACTCAAGTGCCCCTAAACAGTGGGGACTTACCCAATGACTTGATATGACTTGTTTACATTATAATCCTCCCGATCGGAACATCGGGGCATGACCACATGACTCAAATACATAATAGAAACATCCCGGAATAAACATCGGGTTACAATAATATAAAATACATAGAAGAATACATTCCAAAGTTACATATACATCAACAAGATCCAGAGTTGAACTTCATCATCCTTTATGGGGAATTGCGCCCTCTCTCTCTCCTCCACACGTGTGGGCTCTCCTGGAAGCTCTATGGATTGATGTGTCAGTCTATGGGTTGATGTGTCAACTCAATCAGCCCCATGATTTACAAGTAGGCTCAATGGAAGTTCAGTTCAGCTTCATATCAGGCATTGATGGACTCTCGTTCAGCTGCAGTGTTCTATCTCCTTGAGATTTGTGCCCCCCTAGGCTGGATTTCCTATTTTTTGTATAAATAAAGCTTAGTCCACCTCTTCTAAGCTAGTTAGAACTGGGATTGAGGTGTTGTTTCTATTGTACTATGTTACTGTTTATTATTCTAGAATAAAGAAGCTTTGGAGGCAATATCTATGGTGTAATGCTCTTTATGTGTGGATGGTGATTGTCAAATGCTTATGAGGTATAATCTGTGTTATTTATCATTGCTTTTGTCGGTTAATTGTTGGCCTTGAAGGAGAGAGATCCCTACTGTTAGGGTAAGAGTTTATTCTAATTTGATTTATGCTCTTACTGTTTTCTTGTTTCATATCTATTGGAGTTGCATGTATTTTAAGTTTAATTGCATGCTTTCCAATTATCTCTTCCAGCAGCACCTATGTTTTAACCATCTGTTTGTGCAAGGATTTCTAAGTTTCAGGTGATCTCACTTGTAAAAGAGTTTGATCTGGTTTTCATCTTGCTCATCTTCAATATCTTCCGAATGACATAGTCCCTCGGTGTTCCACCAAAGTAGACTCCAAAGCCCAACATTCCCAAGCTTCCAACACTCTTTCTCTCTCTTTCTCCCTCAAAAAATCAATTTTCTTACCTGGTTACTATGTTTGAAAGCTTTGTTATCATTTGTATCTGTTATATTAAAGTAAAATTTACATAGATTTGCTATTTCAAAGCTCATAGTCTAGATCTCATTTCTAAAAAGTATCATTAAGCATTCTAGATCTAGCATAAGGAAATCGTCTGTTTTGCATGGCAAGTTAAAGAAAATCAGTAGGTTGCATGCTCTAGATTTCCTTTTCTGTTTTAAAAAAGACTAAATCCAGAAATCAGTGCATATTTCATTGGCTATACAAACAGAAATCCAATATCCC
Organism: Pseudotsuga menziesii; assembly: GCA_001517045.1. Classification (NCBI taxonomy): domain Eukaryota; kingdom Viridiplantae; phylum Streptophyta; class Pinopsida; order Pinales; family Pinaceae; genus Pseudotsuga; species Pseudotsuga menziesii. Next base: position 271,755 of record LPNX010181045.1, on the reverse strand, counting down.
AAGGAAATCTTTCTTTCCTTGGTTCCTTTTTCACCTGTTTAGCTAGTTTTAACTCAGTCTTTTTTTAGTTAAGGTAGGTTGACCCAAAGGTACTCTTAAATTTATTTTCGGCATATTTTATTCTAACATGCTTGCTGGTTTTTAGTAGGTGTAACAGAAAAGAAACAAAGCTCCTGTTCGAAAGTGGCCTCGGGAGCGTTCAAATCCCCCCAGGGGTCTCCCCTTTCACTAAAATTTAAAAATTTTGGAAAGTTGTAAGATCTTGGTTTCATCCCGTATAAGGACGAAGAGGTTTTTGATATTTCAGTTTGTTGATATTGTAACCAATAATAATAAAAGAAAATATTTTTTGAGTAGGCTCTTTCAAGCCTGCTCCCCATCCCCCCAGGGGGGATCTGCGTCCGTTTCACTTTTTTGCATTCTTCCCTTTTTTCTGCTTTAGTTTAGTACTGACATGCAGGATTTATACTTTGATATAATTTTGCATTATTCAATATTTTAATTTCAAAAGTATTCATACTACTTACCCTGCGACTTCCCGATTGACCCACAAGGGGAAAGAGATGCGTGGTAGGACTAATTAGAAAACCGGTGTAGTATATATTTGATTCCATTTTCATTAATTGTTTCGTTATTCATAATAAAATCAACCCCTCCTTGATTCCCTGATTGAGGTCCACTTGGATTGAAAGAGGTTCTTGGAGGGTTTTCTTTTTAACTAAAAATAAAAAAGACTCCAGTGTGTATGCTATGTACTTGGCTGCGGTTCGTCCGATCACTCAAGCTGCATCAAAATCACTTGAGTGACTAGAATAATTGGGATTCAGTTTCCCCAAATTGACAAACCATAAGGCAAAAATCCAACACCTGCGGTTCGTCCGATCAGTCAAGCTGCATCAAAAGCACTTGAGTGACTAGAATAACTGGGATTCACTTTCCCCAAATTGACAAACCATAAGGAAAAAATCCAATGCCTCGATCAAACCATTACGGTGGAAAAATACCCAAAGGAAGTGGGAACTCCTGAAAAGTGACCTCGGGGCGCCGATCTATGTTACACCTTCGGGTGCATTATGAACAACAGTCTTAGAGACTCCATTCCACCCACGTATTCCTTGCAGGTAGCCGTGACGGTTTAGTTTTCGACATACTTCAAGTATCCCCTGGGTATATCTGGAGTCCCCTCGCCTAAGTCAAATTACTCATCTTCTTACATTAATTTAAAATTAACCAAGATAAAATTGCACAACATTCATTCCAGCACTTGCAAGCACTCTTAATTTTTTTTCGACTCCATTTTTAAGGCACTGGTCAACTGTTTATTTCTTTCAATCTATATGTGATTGGGTGTCATTTTCGTGCTTACTTGTGATTATCTCATCATGTTATCTATTATTTACAATTGTTAAATTGAAACTCCTAAAAAACTTACTCTTTAATACCATCATCATACTAAATAATTTTTCCTTAGTAACTTAATAGGGTCTACCCACCTTGGCTTCATTTGGAGTTGAGCCTAAACAGAGGAGTCAAGAACAAGGTGACAGCCTTAACTCAAGAATTGCCCCCAAGGACACACCGAGTGGCTTGAAGATTTCTGCCATGTAACCCAAGTGTGTGAAAGGTGGCAACACTTTTTGGTGTCGTTTCCGGGGATAAATCTTTTCATTCCCGAGTACGACTTTTGTTTTCTTCCTTTTTGTTTTTGCTTTGTTTAATGAATGCTTAACCTTCTTTCAGTTTTTTACAAAGAAAAGTAAAAAATGTTTTTATGAGAGTTCTTAAATGTATATTTTTATTCTCACATGGTGACTCCATTGAAGGGATCAAACCCTTGTTTCTCACAAAACTTTTTGAGACTGATTGTGTGTAGGTGATCCCACATAACAGTAAAATTTAAGGGTCAACTCCATTTTTTGGTTCTAGACTTTCTCCATGATCACTTATTCTTCATATGGATATTAAAAGAATAGAAGTTGCTACTTGAGCTTCCTATGATTGTCAACCCATTGATTTCTCTAGGATCCCTGGCTTTCCTAATCATCTCGCTAGTGAAACGGCATCTACTTCCCTTCCATGCTTTCACAGGGATGATAATGATCACTCAGCCAGATTCCATGTTATGATTTTTCTGTCACATATGAATCAAAACAACATCCAACATGAGGATCATATGATGGCCATGTTTTCTCATTCTCTGCAAGGGGATGCTTCATGTTGGCTTCATGAGTGTTTTCGTGAGAAATCTATTACTTCCCTTGCAAAGTTCTTCTAAATATTTTTGAACTAGTGGCATTATGATGGAAATGATATTGAATCATTCAATGCTAAATCATTCATTAATACCAATTTGAGGTACTTCTTTCCTTGGAAAGAGTTTCATACAGAGTACCCTAATATATCTAGTATCAACATGCTGTACAAAAACCAACATTTAGAAATCCATTATGATCCCATCGAATCTGTGCATGAAGAGCCATTAATTGAAACAATTGTTGAAGACCTCCTCATGTAAAATCAACAGAGAATAGTGATGATTGGGAATGCTTTCATGATTATTTTAGTGATGATGATCACATTTGTACTCCAAATATACCTAAGGATGAAATCATTGCAGAATATTATAGTGAAACTTATGATGAAAACCGTAATGTGCATGATGGGACTCCTACCTGTTCTCCATATAATGATGACAGTTTGGAAGATTTACTGCCTTGTTCCCATTTTTCTGAAGAAGATGAGTATGAAAATGAGGATAAGTATAACTTGGATCATGATACAAGTGACGAAGATTCCCTTATGTATGACAAATATGTTGATGAGGAGTCCTGGACATTCATGGAAAATACAATCTATGAGGAAAATAATAAACCAGATACTTTGGATGGTTTTGTTGATTCTCCTGTCTATGGAATATCTAAAGGAGAGAACATGGACCTTGTGGCCTTGGAAAATTTTGATATAGAAAAGGAGCATGCAGTATATCCATATGATTAGTATAAGCTATCTATCACTATCAATAATGAAGACAAAGAGAACTTGATATAAGAATGTAATATCAGCAATGGAGAATCCATCACATCTAACATAGATGGCGGTGATGACTATTGGAATTTTTGTGAATATATTATTAAGAATCCCATCTATTCTATATTCAGCAAGGGTAGTGTCTATTTAGAAATTTATGGAAGTCTAATTTACTATACTTCCACAGAAGGAAGCATGGATCTAGAGACCTCGAAAAATCCTAGTATGGAAGAGGAGCATTCAAAACTCTTATATGATCATTCAGAGCCGTACAAAGGTATCAATAATGAAGACATTGAGAAGCAATGTCGTGAAAATTCAGATGTGATGCAGTTAGTGGAATATCAATCTCAGCCATTTTTTTCACATATAGAGGTTCCTTGTGATTTGGAGCTACTTGTGGCTTGTGCAACGAGTTATCATTTGATAAGCCCTGGTGATCAGTGTGATGATGTAGTCAGTCTGCCTCATCGTTCTGATTGGTATATCAATCCTATCCAGTCATGGATAGAAGCAACCTACATGAGCACATACAAGTTGGGGAAGAATTTTTATGACATTATTCATGCCCATGATCTCCCATCCATCCCGCCCATTCTGAATCATCACACAGGTTTGCATTTTCTGAATAAGGTATCCTTACTTTGGCCTGTAACCAAAGACAAGGAATTTTTTTTATGTCAATAAAATTCTTAGGTGGTTACATTGGATTTTTTTATTACACCTAACCTTTTTATATCATGCTTAGAGTAGGAAAATAAGCTCCTAAAAGAGAGCATTTACTTTCTGCATTTATGTTTTGTACTTAGCCATAATAAAAAAAAAATTTCATTAGTTAACTACATTTATTTTGTTTAAATAAATCAGCTTAATGGTTCATTTGGTTTTTATATAAAGCTTGTGCTACTAATGTTTTCTTGTCAAGTTGAGATGTTTTTACAGGGTATATAAACCAGAGATTTTGGTGTTCTCGTATCCTCTCCTTGCCTTAAAGACTAGATTGAGCACACATCCCACAGTTGGAACCAGAATGTTACCACCTAAGTTGTACTTAGTGGTTTTTTATCAAGTGAGCCTAGTGAACCGAACAAGGATAACTTGTTCGTACTTTAGAAGACCTTCAGTCTTGTTTTTGGGAAACTGTGTTGTACTATATTACATGTTCATACCCCCTTGGGGGAGTTGTAATAAATTTTCTAGCATGATAGTGTCTGTAAAAGACTCGGTCTCTTAGAATTTATTTGTCAGTCTGATCAGCCCACGGTGTTTTTTCCCTTGGTTATTATTGGTTGTTGAATAAACGACTGATAATTTCTGAGTTTTTCACTCAATACGTCCAAAGTTGGGGTGGTCAGCTTGGTATTTACGCCTATTGAGGTTATTAGAGTCTATGTGTCAATGTATAAACATGTTAGGCATTCTCGTTGAGTCATATGAACATGTCTAAGTCCCCCTAGGTTTTTTAATTTTTTCAACGTTTTTTATTAAAATTTAATTTTTCCAAAACTTAGGCTATTTTTTAATAGTTTAATTCAGAAAATTGGTTTTGTAATAAAAGTGGGCTCAACAGTCAGATTCAGTCATGTAGGTGCTCATTTTCAAGCTAAGAGCACCCAGTAAACCTATAGACCCACTATTTCCTATTTTTGAGTAATTTTCCATCACTCAGGTCAGAAAGCCCAAAAAAATCATTTATTGATTATTTTAATTAATAAATTGATGAATAATGGAGCAAATCCAAAATCCTAGATCAGTGGATTCTCAGCCGATTTGATTGAAATCAGTCAGATTTGAACCAAATTGACTGGATCTGATAAATCCTTGACTGAAGGAGGTGATCTGGACAGATCTAGAGTTGAACTTCAACATCCTTTATGGGGAATTGCGCCCTCTCTCTCTCCTCCACACATGTGGTCTCTCCTGGAAGCTCTATGGATTGATGTGTCAGTCTGTCGGTTGATGTGTCAGCTGAATCACTCCCCTGATTGACAAGTAGGCTCAGTGGAAGCTCAGTTCAGCTTCAGATCAGGCATTGATAGACTCTCATTCAGCTGCAGTGGTCTATCTCCTTGGGATTTGCACCCCCCTGGGCTAGATCTCCTTTTTTTGTATAAATAAAGCTTAGACCACCTCTTCCAAGCTAGTTAGAACTGGGATTGAGGTGTTGTTTCTCTTGTACTATGTTACTATTTATTATTCTAGAATAAAGAAGCTTTGGAGGCAACATCTATGGTATAATGCTCTTCATGTGTGGAGGATGATTGTCAAATGCTTATGAGGTATAATCTGTGTTATTTATCATTGCTTTTGCTGGTTAATTGTTGGCCTTGAAGGAGAGAGCTCTCTACTATTAGGGTAAGAGTTTATTCTAGTTTTATTTATGCTCTTATTGTTTGCTTGTTTCAGATCTATTGGAGTTGCATGTATTTTAAGTTTAATTGCATGCTTTCGAATTATCTCTTCCAGCAGCACCTATGTTTTAACCATCTATTTGTGCAAGGATTTCTAAGTTGTAGGTGATCTCGCTTGTAGAAGAGGCTGATCTGGTTTGCATCTTCCTCATATTCAAGATCTTCTGAATGACATAGTCCCTCAGTGTTCCACCAAAGCAAACTCCAAAGCCCAACATTCCCAGGCTTCCAACTCTCTTTCTCTCTCTTTCTCCTTCAAAAAATCAATTTTCTTACCTGGTTATTATGCTCGAAAGCTTTGTTATCATTTGGATCTGTTATATTAAAGTAAAATTTACATAGATATTCTATTTCAAATCTCATAGTCTAGATCTCATTTCTGAAAAGTATCATTAAGCATTCTAGATCTAGCATAAGGAAATCGTCTGTTTTGCATGGCAAGTTAAAGAAAATCAGTAGGTTGCATGCTCTAGATTTTCTTTTCTGTTTTAAAAAAGACTAAATCCAGAAATCAGTGCATATTTAATTGGCTGCACAAATAGAAATCCAATATCCCAAGGAAAGCTTTCTTTCCTTGGTTCCTTTTTCACCTGTTTAGCTAGTTTTAACTTTGTCTTTTTTTAGTTAAGGTAGGCTGACCCAAAGGTACTCTTAAAGTGATTTTGGGCATATTTTATTCTAACATGCTTTCTAGTTTTTAGTAGGTGTAACAGAAAAGAAACGAAGCTCCTGTTTGAAAGTGGCCTTGGGAGCGTTCAAATCCCCCCAGAGGTCTCCCCTTTCACTAAAATTTAAAAGTTTTGGAAAGTTGTGAGATCTTGGTTTCATCCCGTATAAGGACCAAGAGGTTTCTGATATTTCATTTTTCTGATATTGTAACCAATAATAATAAAAGAAAATGTTTTTTGAGTAGGCTCTTTTGAGCTCGCTCCCCATCCCCCCAGAGAGGGATCTACGTCCGTTTCACTTTTTTGCATTCTTCCCTTTTTTCTTCTCTAGTTTAGTACTAACATGTAGGATTGTATACTTTGATATAATTTTGCATTATTCCATATTTTAATTTCAAAATTAATCATACTACTTACCCCACAACTTCCCGATTGACCTGCAAGGGGAAAGAGATGCGTGGTAGGACTAATTAGAAAACCGATGTTGTGTATCTTTGATTCCATTTTCATTAATTGTTTCGTTAGTCATAATAAAATCAACCCCTCCTTGATTCCCCAATTGAGGTCCACTTGGATCGAAAGAGGTTCCTGGAGGTTTTTCTTTTTAACAAGAACATCTATTTTAAAATTTACTAAAAATAACAAAGAATCCAGTGTGTATGCTCTGTACTTGGCTGCGGTTCGTCCAATCAGTCAAGCTGCATCAAAAACAATTGAGTGAATAGAATAATTAGGATTCACTTTCCCCAAAATGACTAACCATCAAGAGAAAATCCAACGCCTCAATCAAACCATTACGGTGGCAAAATACCTAAAGCAAGCGGGAACTCCTAAAAAGTGACCTCGGGGCACCGAACTCTATTACACCTTCGGGTGCACTATGAACAACAATCTTGTTGCTGCCTTTTCACACACCTGGATCACATGGCAGAAATATTCAAGCCACTCGGTGTGTCCTTGGGGGCAAGTCTCGAGTCAAGGCTATCACCTTGTTCTTGACTCCTCCATTTAGGCTCAACTCCTAACGGAGCCAAGGGGGGTAGACCCTATTAAGTTACTAAGGATGATTTCTTAGTGTGGTGATGTTAAACTGAATCAGTTACTTAGGAGTTCGAATAATTTAACTATAAACAATTGAAGATGACAAGATACGACAATAACACACGAAAGCACAAAGCTGATAAACAATATATATATGAAGCAAAAATGACCAGTGCCTTAATAATGGAGTCAAATCAAAGAGATCAATGTGCTTGCATGTGTTTGGAGTGAATGTTTTGCAATTGCATCTTGGTATGTTTTAAGTTAAAATTTGAAGTATGAATTGATTAAATTAGGCTAAAAGGGGGACTCCAGATATACCCGAGAGTACTTGGAGTATGTCCAAAACAAAACCTATACGGCTACCCGCAAGGAATATGTGGGATGAAATGGAGTCTCTGGGGCTATGTTCGTAACGCACCCATTAGGGTGTGACAAAGATCGGCACCCCGAGGTCACTTTTCAGTAGGTTCCCGCTTCCTTTGGGTATTTTTCCATCGTAAAGGTTTGATCGTGGTGTTGGATTTTCACCTGATGGTTTGTTAGTTGGGGAGGGTGAGTCCTAATTATGCTAGTCACCCAAGTGCTTTTGATACAGCTTGACTGATCAGATGAACTGCAGCCAAGTGCAGAGCATACACACTGGAGTCTTGTAAATTTTAATAAGTTTTTAAGAGATGTGTTCTTGTTTAAAAGAAAAGCCTCCAAGAACCTCTTTCGATCCAAGTGGATCTCAATCGGGGAATCAAGGAGGGGTTAATTTTAAAGCTGCTGATAAACAAATGATAGAAAAAATAAAACAACTACACAAATCTGGTTTTCTGATTAATCCTACCACGAATCTCTTTCCCCTTTCGGGTCACTCGGGAAATCGTGGGGTAAGTATTATGATTACTTTTGAAAGTAATATATGGAATATGGAATTAACAACAAGATAAAATATACTACCCTACAAATCAGATCAATTCTAGTAAAAGGAAATAAGCAGAAAACGACGAAAATGGCACCGACGCGAATCCCCCCAGGGGGGATGGGGAATGGGTTCCAAAGAGCCTATTCCAAAGGAAATTTTATTTATTACTTCTTACAATATCAGAGGACTTATATATCAGTCCTTATTGGTCCTTATACAGGCTGAAACCAAGATCTTACAGTTTATACAAAAAATTTACAAATTATGTGACAAAAGAGAGACCCCTGAGGGGATTTGAGTGCTCCCAAAGCCACTTTGGACAGAAGATTCCTTTCTTCTCTGTCAGAAATGCTAAATGACAGTGAGTGAATTATAATAACAAATGCCCAAAATCACTTTAAGAGTACCTTTGGGTCAGCATACTTTATCTCAAAAAATAATGAAATTAAACTAGCTAAACCGACGAAAAGGAACCAAGGAAAGAAAGATTTCCTTGGGATGTTGACTTGCTATTTGTGTAGCCAATTAAAATGCAATGATATTGCAGAATATTGAAATTTATCACAGTGAAAGGAAATCTAATGCATGTGATCTACAAGTTTTCTTTCAAATTCATGCAAAAATGACAATTTCCCTACAACTAGATCTGGGATGCTTATGATAATTTTTTTAGTGCAAGATCTAGGATGTGAGCTATGAAATATTATATCTATGTATACTTTACTTTGATGAAACATATCCAAATAAAATCACAGCTATAAACTGAAAAGGTAACCGGGTAAAGTGTTGATTTTGAGGGAGGAAGAAGAGGAGAAAAGTGTTGGTTTCCTTGAAGATCAGTAGTAGAGATTTCAAGTGGAATGCCGAGGGCCTATGCCTTTGAAATTTTTTGAAGAGAATGAAGAACCAAACTAGATCAGCATCCTCTCCAAAGTATGAACCTGCAACTCAGCTGAAATCAAAGAACTTGCCAAGAAACTTGTGAGATCCGATTAGTACATACAAAGAGATTCAAGATAACATGCATATAAGCTTATAGGACATGCTAAATCTAGATCTCTAAACATGCATCGAAGGAGAGTGACAGTCAATAAACCTATTGAACAACACCTTTCCTATCAAGATTGTAATAAGCTAATTACCAATCTTAACCACATATCTACAAGAAATTAGCAAAAAATGACCACAGATACAAGTTACCTCAGTAAAACAATGGCAATAATCATCCAGACATGTAATGGCACCACACCGTATTGCCTCCAAAGCTTTTCTTTATTTCAAATGCAGAATTACAACAATACAATAACAACAACACCTCAATCCCAGCTCTAACTAGCTTGGAAGAGGGAGCCTCAAGCAGGATTTATACAATTTGCAGGCCATCTATCCCAAGGGGGGTGAAATTCCTCATGGAATCAAGTGAAATCAACTGATGGAGAGTTCATCAATGCAGAACTGAGGCTGAACTGAGCCTACTTGTCAACCGGGGGCCTGATCTGGCTGACACATCAACCCATGCACTGACACATCTGCCCAAAACTCATCCAGATGAGCCAAAACGTGTTGAGGAGAGAGGGAGGGTGAAATTATCCATAAAGGATGCTCAAGATCAACTCTGGATCTGATTTGATCACCTCCTTCAGTCAAGGATTTGTCAGATCCAGTCAATCTGCTTCAGATCTGACTGATTTCAATCAAATCGGCTGAGAATCCACTGATTTATTGATTTTGGATTTGCTCCATTATTCATCAATTTATTAATTAAAATAATCAATAATTGATTTTTGGGGCCTTCTAACCTGAGTGATGGAAAATCACTCAAAACTAGGAAACAGTGGGTCCATGGGTTTACATTGTGCTCTTAGCTTGAAAATGAGCACCTACATGACTGAAACCGATTATTTGGCCCACTTTTATTACAAAATCAATTTTTCCAATTAAACTATTAAAAAATAGCCTAAGTTTTGGAAAAATTAAAATTTAATAAAAAAAACACTGAAAAAATTAAAAAATTGAAAAATTGAAAAACACCTAGGGGGACTTAGACATGTTCATATGACTAAAAAATGATGTCTAGCATGCTTATACATTGACACATAGACTCTAATAACCTCAATAGGCCCAAATTCCAAGCCGACCACCCCAACTTTCGAGGCATGGAGTGAAAAACTCAGAAATTATCAGTTGTTTGTTCAACAACCAATAATAACCAAGGGAAAAAACACCCTGGGCTGATCGGATTGACAAATGAATTCTAAGAGACCGAGTCTTTTATAGACACTATCATGCTAGAACATTTATTACAATTCCCCCATGGGGTATGAACATGTGATATGATACAACAAGCACTTTCCAGAAGTACTTCCATAGGTCTTTTGAAGTCTGAACAAGTTAACCCTGTCCGGTTCACCGGGCTCACTTGATAAAAACCACTAAGTACAACTTAGGTGGTAACATTCTGGCTCCAACTATGGGACGTGTCCTCGATTTGGTCTTTAAAGCAAGGAGAGGATACGAGAACACCAGAATCTCTGGTTTATATACCCTGTAAAAACATCTCAACTTGACAAGAAAAAACTCAGTAGCAGAAGATTTATAAAAAAACAAATGAACCATTAAGTTGATTTATTTAAACAACATAAATGTAACTAACTAAAGAAGCAAAGTTTTATTATAGCTAAAAATAGAAATGCAGAAAGTAAATGCTCTCTTTCAAGGAGCTTATTTTCCTACTCTAAGCATAATATAAAAAGGGTTAAGTGTAATCAGAAATCCAATGTAACCACCTAAGCATTTTATTGACATAAAAAAAAATTTCCTTGTCTTTGGTTACCAGCCAAAATAAGGATACCTTATTCAGAAAATGCAAACCTGCGTGATGATTCAGGATGGGCGGGATGGATGGGAGATCATAGGCATGAATAATGTCATAAAAAAATTTCCCCAACTTGTATGTTCTCATGCAGGCTGCTTCTATCCATGACTGGATAGGACTGATATACCAATCAGAATGATGAGGCTTATTGACTACATCATCATATTGATCATCGGGGATTATCAAATGATAACTTGTTGCACAAGCCCCAAGTAGCTCCAAATCATAAGGAACCTCTATATGTGAAAAATATGGCTGAGACTGATATTCCATTGACTGCATTACATCTGAATTTTCACAATATTGTTTCTCAATGTCTTCATTGCTGTTACCCTTGTGCGGCTCTACATGCTATGATTTTGAATGATCACATGAAAATTCTGAATGCTCCTCTTCCATACTAAGGTTTTCCCAGGCATCCAGATATGTGCTTCCCTCTATGGATGTATCATAGATTGGACTTCCACAAATTTTTGAATAAACACTCCCATTGTTGGACAAATCATGGATGGGATTCTCCATAAGATTTTCACAAGTTGGATTATCTATGAAATTCCAGTAGTCATCACTCCCATCCATGTCATATGTGGGGGACTCTTCATTGATGGCATCATGCTCCTGCCTGTCCATGTCTTCCTAGTATTCATAACAATATTCTTCAGATAAAATGTTACAAGGCAACAAACTTTCCAAACCTTCATCAACATGAGGAGAACAAGGTCTAGTGTCACCACACACTGTAGTGATCTTATCATAGGTTTCTTTATAGGCTTCTGTTATGATATCATGAAGAGGATCTTCAATATTATCTTCAATCAAGAAAAAAATTTGGACATATTCAATGGGATCACTTGGTATGTGTTGCTCAGTGGATTTCTCTAGAGGGCTTTCTGGAAAGGTATCATCATTGCAACACACTTGAGAAAACACCAAATCTTCAATGTCTTCAGCTATGGTGACATGATGATAGTCTTCAACAATGTGTTCCATCATGGGCTCCTCCTAGAGCTCTTCAATATGATCATCTTGGATTTTCCCTTCCTCAGAATCTTGCTGTGTATTGGGAGATACCTCATTTTCTTTAAGAAGACGCTTGATTTCTTCATTTCTTAAATAACCTCTAGGATGTTTTTTTATGGGAGTACCATGGACTTCCTCTTTACTTAAATGTTCAAGAAGTGATTCCAAGTCTTCAATACTTTGTATCATGGAAAAAGGTCCATCATATGTTTCCGTGTGATACTCTGTCCCAAATAGGTAGAAGGTACAGATCTTTTCAAGGAGCCTTTTTAAACCATTCGTACTACCCCTACCATCATGCCACTACTCTAAAAACATCCAAAGGAAGCTTGGAAAAGAAGTTATACATTTATCAGGAAGGCCTTGATAGAACCAATAACAAGCCTCACCCCCAAAAGTACTAGCAAACATTTGCATCATATCGTCTTCATGGAAAATATTGAAGTCAACAATCAATTGAAGGAAAGATTTGACATGCCAGATGGCTGAGTCACCATAATCTCCATAAAAAGTTGGAAGCCAATTATACACATCCGTCGAACCATCACAACAGTTAGGAAAACCCGGGATGTTTGAGAAATCGATAGGTTGAAACCTTAAGGCTAATTGGGCACCATATTTCTCCTTTAATTCATCCAAAATAGTATCCATTTGATATAATGATTAAACCTTGTACTGACAAAGTGGAGTTGTCAAGTGATGAGCTTTAAAGGTTTTAACATGTTGCATGGGCTCATCTACACACAACAAAACTTCACAAGTTTATGAGATAACAGGGTTTTATCCCTTCAATGGAGTCGCCATGTGAAAAAGAAAAATAAGTATTTATAAATCTTTTCACAAAAATTATTTTTTTGCTTTTCTTTGTAAAAATAAAACTGGAAAAAGGTCAGTGGAGTCGCCAGATGAAAATTAAAGATCTACTCTAAGCATTCATCAAACAAAGCAAAAACAAAAAGAAAGAAAACAAAAGTCGTACCCGAGAATAAAAATATTTATCCCTGGCAACGGCACCAAAAAGTGTTGCCGCCTTTTCACACACCTGGATCACATGGCAAAAATATTCAAGCCACTCGGTGTGTCCTTGGGGGTAAGTCTCGAGTCAAGGTTGTCACCTTGTTCTTGAATCCTCCGTTTAGGCTCAACTCCTAATGGAGCCAAGGGGGGTAGACCCTATTAAGTTACTAAGGATGATTTCTTAGTGTGGTGATGTTAAACTGAATCAGTTACTTAGGAGTTCGAATAATTTAACTATAAACAATTGAAGATGACAAGATACGACAATAACACACGAAAGCACAAAGCTGATAAACAATATATATATGAAGAAAAAATGACCAGTGTCTTAATAATGGAGTCAAATCAAAGAGATCAATGTGCTTGCATGTGTTTGGAGTGAATGTTTTGTGATTGCATCTTGGTATGTTTTAAGTTAAAATTTGAAGTATGAATTGATTAAATTAGGCTAAAAGGGGGACTCCAAATATACCCAAGAGTACTTGGAGTATGTCCAAAACAAAACCTATACGACTAC
>LPNX010181045.1:116765-257826 GCA_001517045.1 Pseudotsuga menziesii | reverse complement strand
AGTATTATGATTACTTTTGAAAGTAAGATATGGAATATGGAATTAACAAAAAGATCAAATATACTACCCTGCAAATCAGATCAATTCTAGTAAAAGGAAATAAGCAGAAAACGACGAAAATGGCACCGACGCAAATCCCCCTAGGGGGGAGGGGGAATGGGCTCGAAAGAGCCTATTCCAAAGGAAATTTTATTTATTACTTGTTACAATATTAGAGGACTGATATATCAGTCCTTCTTGGTCCTTATACAGGCTGAAACCAAGATCTTACAGTGTATACAAAAAATTTACAAATTATGTGACAAAAGAGAGACCCCTGGGGGGATTTGAGCGCTACCAAAGCCACTTTGGACAGAAGATTCCTTTATTCTCTGTTAGAACTGATAAATTACAGCGAGCGAATTAGAATAACAAATTCCCAAAATCACTTTAAGAGTACCTTTGGGTCAGCCTACTTTATCTCAAAAAATAATGAAATTAAACTAGCTAAATCGACGAAAAGGAACCAAGGAAAGCAAGATTTCCTTGGGATCTTGACTTGCTGTTTGTGCAGCCAATTAAAATTCACTGATATTGCAGAATATTGAAATTTATCACAGCTAAAGGAAATCTAATGCATGTGATCTACAAGTTTTCTTTCAAATTCATGCAAAAATGACAATTTCCCTACAACTAGATCTAGGATGCCTATGATACTTTTTTTAGTGCAAGATCTAGGATGTGAGCTATGAAATATTAGATATATGTATACTTTACTCTGATGAAACAGATCCAAATAAAATCACAGCTATAAACTGAAAAGGTAACCGGGTAAAGTGTTGATTTTGAGGGAGGAAGAAGAGGAGAAAAGTGTTGGTTTCCTTGAAGATCCGTAGTAGAGCTTTCAAGTGGAATGCCGAGGGACTATGCCTTTGAAATTTTTTGAAGAGAATGAAGAAGCAAACTAGATCAGCATCCTCTCCAAAGTATGAACCTGCAACTCAGCTGAAATCAAAGAACTTGCCAAGAAACTTGTGAGATCCGATTAGTACATACAAAGAGATTCAAGATAACATGCATATAAGCTTATAGGACATGCTAAATCTAGATCTCTAAACATGCATAGAAGGAGAGTGATAGTCAATAAACCTATTGAACAACACCTTTCCTATCAAGATTGTAATAAGCTAATTACCAATCTTAATCACAGATCTACAAGAAATTAGCAAAAATGACCACAGATACAGGTTACCTCAGTAAAACAATGGCAATAATCATCCACACATGTAATGGCACCACACCGTATTGCCTCCAAAGCTTTTCTTTATTTCAAATGCAGAATTACAACAATACAATAGCAGCAGCACCTCAATCCCAGCTCTAACTAGCTTGGAAGAGGGAGCCTCAAGCAGGATTTATACAATTTGCAGGCCATCTAGCCCAAGGGGGGTGAAATTCCTCATGGAATCAAGTGAAATCAACTGATGGAGAGTTCATCAATGCAGAACTGAGGCTGAACTGAGCCTACTTGTCAACCAGGGGCCTGATCTGGCTGACACATCAACCCATACACTGACACATCGGCCCAATACTCATCCAGATGAGCCAAAACGTGTTGAGGAGAGAGGGAGGGTGAAATTCCCCATAAAGGATGCTCAAGATCAACTCTGGATCTGATTTGATCACCTCCTTCAGTCAAGGATTTGTCAGATCCAGTCAATTTGCTTCAGATCTAACTGATTTCAATCAAATCGGCTGAGAATCCACTGATTTATTGATTTTGGATTTGCTCCATTATTCATCAATTTATTAATTAAAATAATCAATAATTGATTTTTGGGGCCTTCTGACCTGAGTGATGGAAAATCACTCAAAACTAGGAAACAGTGGGTCCATGGGTTTACATTGTGCTCTTAGCTTGAAAATGAGCACCTACATGACTGAAACCGATTATTTGGCCCACTTTTATTACAAAATCAATTTTTCCAATTAAACTATTAAAAAATAGCCTAAGTTTTGGAAAAATTAAAATTTAATAAAAAAACACTGAAAAAACTAAAAAATTGAAAAATTGAAAAACACCTAGGGGGACTTAGACATGTTCATATGACTCAAAAATGATGTCTAGCATGCTTATACATTGACACATAGACTCTAATAACCTCAATAGGCCCAAATGCCAAGCTGACCACCCCAACTTTGGAGCCATGGAGTGAAAAACTCAGAAATTATCAGTCGTTTGTTCAACAACCAATAATAACCAAGGGAAAAAACACCCTGGGCTGATCGGATTGACAAATGAAGTCTAAGAGACCGAGTCTTTTATAGACATTATCATGCTAGAACATTTATTACAATTCCCCCATGGGGTATGAACATGTGATATGATACAACAAGTACTTTCCAGAAGTACTTCCATAGGTCTTTTGAAGTCTAAACAAGTTAACCCTGTCCGGTTCACCGGGCTCACTTGATAAAAACCACTAAGTACAACTTAGGTGGTAACAAGTCTCAGAGACTCCATTCAGCCCACATATTCCTTGCAGGTAGCCTTGATGGTTTAGTTTTGGACATACTTCAAGTACCCCCTAGGTATATCTGGAGTCCCCTCACCTAAGTTAAATTACTCATCTTCTTACATTAATTTAAAATTAACCAAGATACAATTGCACAACATTCATTCCAGCACTTGCAAGCACTCTTAATTGTTTTTCGACTCCATTTTTAAGGCACTGGTCAACTGTTTATTTATTTCAATCTATATGTGATTGGGTGTCATTTTCGTGCTTACTTGTGATTATCTCATCATGTTATTTGTTGTTTACAATTGTTAAATCTAAACTCCTAAAAAACTTACTCTTTAATACCATCATCATACTAAATAATTTTTCCTTAGTAACTTAATAGGGTCTACCCCACTTGGCTTCGTCAGGAGTTGAGCCTAAACGGAGGAGTCAAAAACAAGGTGACAGCCTTGACTCAAGACTTGCCCCCAAGGCCACACCAGGTGGCTTGAAGATTTATGCCATGTAACCCGAGTGTGTGAAAGGTGGCAACACTTTTTGGTGCCGTTGCCGGGGATAAATCTTTTTATTCCTGAGTACGACTTTTGTTTTCTTCCTTTTTTCTTTTTGCTTTGTTTGATGAATGCTTAGAGTAGAGCTTTAATTTTCATTTGGCGATTCCATTAACCTTTTTTCAGTTTTTTACAAAGAAAAGTAAAAAATATTTTTATGAGAGTTCTTAAATGTATATTTTTATTCTCACGTGGCGACTCCATTGAAGGAATCAAACCCTTGTTTCTCACAAAACTTTTTGAGACTGATTGTGTGTAGGTGATCCCACATAACAGTGAAATTTAAGGCCCAACTCCATTTTTTGGTTCTAGAATTTCTCCATGATCATTTATTCTTCATATGGATATTAACAGAATAGAAGTTGCTACTCGAGCTTCCTATGATTGTCAACCCATTGATTTCTCTAGGATCCCTGGATTTCCTAATCGTCTCGCTAGTGAAACGACATCTACTTCCCTTCCATGCTTTCGTGGGGATGATAATGATCACTCAGCCAGATTCCATGTTATGATTTTTCTGTCACATATGAGTCAAAACAACATTCAACATGAGGATCATATGATGGCCATGTTTGCTCATTCTCTGCAAGGGGATGCTTCATGTTGGCTTCATGAGTGTTTTCGTGAGAAATCTATTACTTCCCTTGCAAAGTTCTTCGAAATATTTTTGAACTAGTGGCATTATGATGGAGATGATATTGAATTATTCAATGCTAAATCATTCATTAATACCAATTTGAGGTACTTCTTTCCTTGGAAAGAGTTTCATACAGAGTACCCTAATATATCTAGTATCAACATGGTGTACAACAACCAACATTCATAAATCCATTATGATCCCATCGAATCTGTGCATGAAGAGCCATTAATTGAAACAATTGTTGAAGACCCTCCTCATGTAACATCAACAGAGAATAGTGATGATTGGGAATGCTTTCATGATTATTTTAGTGATGATGATCACATTTGTACTCCAAATCTACCTAAGGATGATATAATTGCAGAATATTATAGTGAAACTTATGATGAAAACTGTAATCTGCATGATGGGACTCCTACCTGTTATCCATATAATGTGGACAATTTGGAAGATTTACTGCCTTGTTCCCATTTTTCTGAAGAAGATGAGTATGAAAATGAGGACAAGTATAACTTGGATCATGATACAAGTGAGGAAGACTCCCTTATGCCCGACAAAGATGTTGAAGAGGAGTCGTGGACATTCATGGAAAATACAATCTATGAGGGAAATAATGAACCAGATACTTTGGATGGTTTTGTTGATTCTCCTGTCTATGGCATATCTAAAGGAGAGAACATGGACCTTGTGGCCTTGGAAAATTTTGATATAGAAAAGGAGCATGCAATATATCTGAGCCATACATCACTATCAGTAATGAAGACAAAGAGAACTTGATATCAGAATGTAATATCAGCAATGGAGAATCCATCACATCTAGCATAGATGGCGGTGATGACTATTGGAATGTTTGTGAATATATTATTAAGAATCCCATCTATTCTATATCCAGCAAGGGGAGTGTCTATTTAGAAATTTGTGGAAGTCCAATTTACTATACTTGCACAAAGGGAAGCATGGATCTAGAGACCTGGGAAAATCCTAGTATGGAAGAGGAGCATTCAAAACTCTTATATGATCATTCAGATTCATATCATTTAGATCCATACAAAGGTATCAATAATGAAGACATTGAGAAGCAGTGTCGTGAAAAGTCAGATGTGATGCAGTCAGTGGAATATCAGTCTTAGCCATTTTTTTCACATATAGAGGTTCCTTGTGATTTGGAGCTACTTGGGGCTTGTGCAACGAGTTATCATTTGATAAGCCTAGGTGATCAGTATGATGATGTAGTCATTCTTCCTCATCATTCTGATTGGTATATCAGTCCTATCCAGTCATGGATAGAAGCAACCTACATGAGCACATACAAGTTGGGGAAGAATTTTTATGACATTATTCATGCCTGTGATCTCCCATCCATCCCGCCCATTCTGAATCATCACACAGGTTTGCATTTTCTGAATAAGGTATCCTTACTTTTGTTGGTAACCAAAGACAAGGAAAAAAAAATTATTTTAATAAAATGCTTAGGTGGTTACATTGGATTTTTTATTACACCTAACCTTTTTATATCATGCTTAGAGTAGGAAAATAAGCTCCTAAAAGAGAGCATTTACTTTCTGCATTTATGTTTTGTACTTAGCTATAATAAAACTTTTTTTTCATTAGTTAATTACATTTATTTTGTTTAAACAAATTAGCTTAATGCTTCATTTGGTTTTTATATAAAGCTTGTGCTACTGAGCTTTTCTTGTCAAGTTGAGATGTTTTTATAGGGTATATAAACCAGAGATTCTGGTGTTCTCGTATCATCTCCTTGCCTTAAAGACCGAATCGAGCACATGTCCCATAGTTGGAGCCAGAATGTTACCACCTAATTTGTACTTAGTGGTTTTTTATCAAGTGATCCTGGTGAACCGAATAAGGATAACTTGTTCAAACTTTAGAAGACCTTCAGTCTTGTTTCTGGGAAACTTTGTTGTACTATATCACATGTTCATGCCCCCTTGGGGGATTTGTAATAAATTTTCTAGCATGATAGTGTCTGTAAAAGACTCAGTCTCTTATACTTTATTTGTCAATCTGATTAGCCCACGGTGTTTTTTCCCTTGGTTATTATTGGTTGTTGAATAAACGACTGATAATTTCTGAGTTTTTCACTCAATACCTCTAATGTTGGGGTGGTCGGCTTGGCATTTAGGCCTATTGAGGTTATTAGAGTCTATGTGTGAATGTATAAACATGCTAAGCATTCTGGTTGAGTCATATGAACATGTCTAAGTCCCCTTAGGTTTTTTAATTTTTTCAGTGTTTTTTATTAAAATTTAATTTTTCCAAAACTTAGGCTATTTTTTAATAGTTTAATTGGGAAAATTGGTTTTGTAATAAAAGTGGGATCAGAAGTCACATTCAGTCATGTAGGTGCACATTTTCAAGCTAAGAGCACCCAATAAACCTATAAACCCACTATTTCCTAGTTTTGAGTGATTTTCCATCACTCGGGTCAGAAAGCCCCAAAAAATCATTTATTGATTATTTTAATTAATAAATTGATGAATAATGGAGCAAATCCAAAATCCTAGATCAGTGGATTCTCAGCCGATTTGATTGAATTAGTTAGATATGAACCAGATTGACTGGATTTGACAAATCCTTGACTAAAGGAGGTGATCTGGATAGATCCAGAGTTGAACTTCAGCATCCTTTATGGGGAATTGCGCAATGACCGAAGTTACACTGAATCCATTCTGAACCGAAGTTCAAGGATGATACAATCCTACCACAATCTCGATGACCGAAGTTACACCGGATCCGTTTTGAACCGAAGTTCAAGGATGATACAATCTTGCCACATTCTCGATGACCGAAGTTACACCGGATCCATTCTGAACCGAAGTTCAAGGATGATACAATCCTTCCACATTCTCGATGACCGAAGTTACACTGGATCCGTTCTGAACCGAAGTTCAAGGATGATACAATCCTGCCACATTCTCTATGACCGAAGTTACACTGGATCCGTTCTGAACCGAAGTTCAAGGATGATACAATCCTGCCACATTCTCGATGACCGAAGTTACACCAGATCCGTTCTGAACCGAAGTTCAAGGATGACATAATCCTGCCACATTCTCGATGACCGAAGTTACACCGGATCCGTTCTGAACCGAAGTTCAAGGATGATACAATCCTGCCACATTCTCGATGACTGAAGTTACACCGGATCCGTTCTGAACCGAAGTTCAAGGATGATACAATCCTGCCACATTCTCGATGACTGAAGTTACACCGGATCCGTTCTGAACCGAAGTTCAAGGATGATACAATCCTACCACATTCTTGATGACCGAGGTCACTGGATCACTTCTGGACATATGTCCCAGGATGATACAATCCCTCTTCATTATCGAAGACTGAGGTCTCCAGATCACTTTAGGGCAAGTGCCCAGGGATGATACAATCCCACTACAACATCACTACTCCCCCTTTAGGGGAAGGTCTTTCCGAACCACACCAAAAGTGTTCAAACTTTACTCGAGACAAAGGCTTCGTCAACACATCATCATCTTAAACCATCATCATCTATATCTTTAGTATGTGAATAATGAACTATCACTATCTGTATCTCTAGTATGTGAATACTGAAGGCATCATCATCTATATATTCCGTATAGAAATACGGAAAGCATCATCATCTCTATATTCAGTATAGAAATACGGAATCGCCATCATCTTCATCTACAGTATGTAAATATTGAAACATCATCTATATCTTCAATATGGGAATACTGAAACATCTGCATCTTATCTCGTATGTAGAAATACCGGATTTCTATGTGTTATAATGGAACACAGGGTTCTCTATCATCACAACTCTGGTTATCACATAGAATCATTGTAGTATCCATCTTCAGATCAAAGAGACCTGATATTAGCTTCCAAAGCCATATGACTTCACAACTTAGCAGAGCAATCTACTATGTATTCTGCTTCAGTCGTGCTAAGAGAAATACTGGATTGTTTCCTTCTAAACCATGAAATCATAGCAAACCCCAAACAAAAGCATCTACTTGATGTGCTTTTCCTATCTGAGATACTTCCAACCCAATCTACATCTGTGTAACCATACAATCTATACTCATGGCTACCATCATAGTATAGACCAAGGTCTATAGTCCCTTTTAGATATCTCATCACATGTTTTGCAGCTACTAGGTGAACCCGTCTTGGTTGAACAAGATATTGACTTAAGGTGTTCATGACAAAACAAATGTCTGGTCTGGTATTTGTTAAGTACATCAATGACCCAATGATCTGTCTGTAACGAGTTGCATCCACTAACTCTGATGAATTATTAGCTAACAGTTTCAGGTTGGAGTCCATGGGTGTGGCCATGGCTTTGCATTCCAACATATTGAATCTCTTCAATATCTCTACCGCATACTTTCCCTGGTTGAGAAAGATTTCTTCTGAACTTTGCCATACTTCCAGACCTAGGAAATAATGCATTAACCCAAGGTCTTTCATCTCAAATTCTTCTGCTAGTTTCTTCTTGCTTTCCATGATCTGTTTCTCATTCCCTGTCAAGAATAAGTCATCCACATATAATAACAGGATGACAGGTTCATCTTCTACAACCTTGAGATAAAGGTTAGAATCAGCTTTACTCTTGGTAAAGCCCATAATTGATAGGAAATTGTCTATCCTTCCATACCAAGATTTGGGAGCTTGTTTCATGCCATAGAGGGCCTTCTTCAACTTAGATATATGAGTCCATCTGTCTTCAACTTTAAATCCTTGTGACTATTCGATGTAAAACTCTTCCCCAATCATACCATTAAGGAAGGCTTGTCTTTACTTCATCATGGAAGCAACTACCATCATAGTTCTGAAGGAAGTGTACCTTGCTTTCTAGAGTAAGTGTCTCTTCAGAATTAATTCCCTCTTTCTTATAGAAACCTCTAGCCACAAGTCTTTCCTTACTTCTATCAGCAACATATTTTATCTTGCAAATCCATTTGTAAGATACCACATTCTTGCTTTCTGGTTTGAGTACTATATCTTAAACATCATTCTAGTATTCTTTCATCATAACATCTTCCATGAGTTCGCCTTGTCAGATCATCAACATATCCTAGTCTTCTGCATTCAACTTTGAAGGTTGGAACCCACTTTACTCTTGGTAAAGTCTTGATCCATCAGGAAGCTGTCCATCATGTCGTACCGTGTCGAACTTAGATATCTTCTGTAGTCACTCCCCTTGAAGTGGAGTATTATCTTCCTTCTTCATTCTGTACAGGTGATTCTATGCTTGATATATACTGGTCAATAGAGTATGTCATGTCATAGTCTATTCTTTCTGAGGCAAATCATGATCCTTGCTTTGTACACTCGTTCTTGTAGATCCATATGGAAGATACTACGTACTTCCCTTTATGTCTTGAAATCATTTCATATACATCATTCCCCATGATCAACTGTTATTCTTTGATCATAGCTTCTTTCATAGCATTATTTTCTTCAATTTGAGTTATCTCTAATACCCATGGTGGTCTTCATCCTTCGAGGTGTATCTACCGCTCTCTGAAGCTCTTTCTTTTGTCATGGTGTCTCTGACCCTGGGAGCTTCATATTCATGTTTATTGAATTTTCATCACTTTTTCTTCAGAACAAGTCTCATCCTTCTTTAGGAGGTTGTATAGGACCTTTCCTACAATTCAAATGCACCAGTTGCATGGTTGCATCCTTCTTGATCATTCTGCTTTATCATCTTCTCCATTCATGAAATCATCATTTCTTATCCAAATGATAAGATGAATAAGAGGTTCTTCAAGAATTGAGTTCTTCATATTCCTCATCGCATGAGGGATCTTCTTTTAATGGTGAGATCTTGATCTTCATCTTCTTCTTCTCTTCTTATGAGTTGAGCTGAAAGTAATCACTTCCTTCTAGCATACATTCTTCACATGAATGAATCCCGTGATCATGGGAGGCCATTCAAGGTGGCTATCACCACTTCTGCATTCTCTTCTTCTTCTTCTATCGCTTCAAGATGTCATGCATTCTGGATCTTCACATTCTTCAATTGTCATCTTCTGAATTATGTTCTTATCTTCAAATAGCTTGATCAAGGAATCTAACATCTTTCGTTTCTTTAGGGAAGACACTTGTGGTATAATTTGATCCGTGATTCAAGCAACAATGATCTTCTTGGCGTTGATCAAGTTCTTCTTGTGTAAGTCTTTGAGGCTCATCTCCCTCTAGAATTGGAACCTCTCTACTAATGTAGGTGTCCAATTCATTTTCTTCAGAGAGATCAAATACTTCCATGCTTGGAAGTTTTCAACTTCACCAAGCTTATCATCAAGCTGATGTGATAGATCACTTTGAAATGAGAACCTCAAATGCAAATAGCAAAAGATTAGATCTTACCGATTTGAGGTGTCCGTCTTGCTTCAGGAGCTGGCTGATCTAGGGTTTGTCAGAGAAACCCTAATTTTCAAAACTTGGAATCTTTCAGATATTATTGGATAAAAGGATATATCTCTTCAAATGGAGCTGTCCAATGTACTCCTTTTCTGAAAACAGTGGAGGGAAGCTCTCGGAACAAGAAGCCCTAGTTTTCCAATTTCTTCTGCAAAAATGCATGTTACTGTTTCTGTGATCTATCTGAAATTACTGGTCCTCTATGTTTGAAATTTCTCACTGAGGTAACCTCACATGTCCCTGATCCAACACCATAGGTTTCATCAAAATTGGTTTCGCCAATTTGTATTTATGATCCTTTTCCCAAGGTGACCTGTTACAGGACTGTTCAGAACAACGAAGTTGTACGGCCTGCCACGTGTCACTGTTTCATCTTCTGGTTCTGAACTTCAGACCACAGAAATTAAAGTCCATGATTTTTTTGGAACATCTTTAGGAATTCCATTTGGATATCTGTAGCCCAAGCTACAACAATTCTGCGCAGGTGTCCTGTTTAGGGATGAATTCTAGAAGAGGCTGGAACCCTAACTTGGACGGATCATATCTCACGAAATATAGAGAATATGAGGCTAAATTTTGGACACAATTTACATAAGGATGTTATCTTCAGACTCTGCAATTTTTAGCTCCTGATACTTATCCAATCTCAATATATAGTGAATGTACCAAAACTTAGCAGTTTTAGTATTTAGGGTTTTTCTAGCTCGGGGTCAAACTAGGGTTTGACTTTCCCGAAGTTTCACCCAACCAAATTTCTTGATCCAGGTCTCTAAACTTCGATTTTGATGAGGAGAAAAATCCTATGCCAGGCTCACTCAAAAATTCCTCTTCTGTAGAAAGCCCTAATTTTCTGCACCAAAACTGAAAATGCTCAGAATCGAATTTTGCTTCGACAGAAAGATGCGCCCTTCAATGGAGAGTCAGCCTAGCCTTCTTTTGCTGATCGATTGTGGAGAGAGGACCAAAAATTAACAAGCCCTATATTTTGTAGCTGCACAATGTCTTCTTTTCAGGGTGGCTCTGATACCATGTTAAATTTTCATATGCTTAGCTAAGACATCAGTATTTCATTTCATTTTCATAACAAAAGAATATAAACAGGATCACTGAAAGATAGACAAGCACAACCATACAAAAGGAACACAAATATTTATCCTGGGAAAACCCTAAAGGGAAAAACCCAGCAAAAGCTTCCTCAATATAGATGTCC
Source organism: Pseudotsuga menziesii (assembly GCA_001517045.1). Lineage (NCBI taxonomy): Eukaryota > Viridiplantae > Streptophyta > Pinopsida > Pinales > Pinaceae > Pseudotsuga > Pseudotsuga menziesii. The sequence continues at coordinate 246,492 of LPNX010181045.1, read as the reverse complement.
CAAAAAGATAAAAGATAAAACCAGCAAGGAGATCAAAGCCTGATCCTCCTCCTTCTCCAGCTACTTCTCTTCTCCACTAATGCGCTACACAAGTGAAAGTGTGTGTTTCAAATGAGGAGCACTACACCTCTATTTATATTCATCTGTTCACTTAAGTTAACTCATCTGTCATGTAGGCTCGAGTTAATCATGTAGGCTCGAGTTACACATGTAGGCTCAAGTAACCACACTGGGGTGCTAATGACCCACCTTTACAATTAGAGGGGACTGCCTCATGACTCTTATTAGTTCTTTCGATTAGGAGCATCGGGGTACAAAGTAATACAAGTGGTTCTCCCGGTAGGACCATCGAGGACCACAAAGAAATACATATAGAATATTCTTCGAAGTTACAATATTTCAACATCTCCAAGTGACTCAAGTGAACATCATAGGTGCAACCATGTAGATGTGTAAAATCATAATGTAAACAAGTATTATGCTGGAAATGTAAATAATATAGTGCTCTAATAATTCCATCATCAAAATGGGAAATAGAATGTCCATGCTCTTCATGTGGCACTATAAAAAATAAATCTTTCACCCATACTTCATTAGGATAACAGCTGCAAAATTTAGAAGTGTAGGATGTAGGAGAAAGAACCAACTCACCCAAATCATCAGTAAGTGCAAAATTGTCATAATGTGAAGGATCCATAGGGGTAGGATTATGCATCTGCTTCAAAAGTGTGAAACCTTTGTCATATATTGGTTCCAATGTAGAGGAATCATGCTCTTCTTTAAAAATTGCATACCCTTCATCAAGAGACAATTCAAGATCCTCTTCCATGACATCAAGTAGTTGGATATCTTCAATTTCATATTCAAATACATCAAGTACATTCAAATTTCCAAATTTCTCATGATCCACCATGTCATGAGAATCCTCCAAACAATCTACCATTTGACAATCTGAAACATTGGAGGAAAAACAAGTGTCTTGCAACTTTTCAAGAAGTTACTCATTTTGAATTGTGAGCTTATGAATAACTTCATTATTCTTCAAGTAGGATTCATGTAACCATTAACTAAGCTCAATGACATTTTTTCTATGAAAAATCAAAGACATGAAATTACCTTTGATGTTGCACGTTGCTCTTTGGATCTTCTCCATGTCTTCAAGGAAGGATGGCTCCTCCAAGGAAGTAGCTCTCCAACAAGAATTTGATACCAATGCTTGAGTGTCATGGAGTATGCTAAGTGCCTCTTGGATCTTATTTTCACTCATATTTAAGGACCCTTCAAGAAAATGAGGCTCTTGCAAATGAACCTCCTCATCTTCTTCCTTCTTGCTTGGACCAACTTCATGAAGCTCAAGTGGTGATGGGGAAGTTGATCTTGTTTCTTCTTCAACTGCTACAAGGTATTCATTTTCGTGTTTAATGGAATTTTGTCTTGCAGCAACATTTTGAAATCTGATATCTATGTCACCAACATAGATTTGTGAGCACCCATCAGTAGGTACTCCTTCATAGTTCAAGCATCCATCAGTATATTCTCTTTGGTCCATGTCCATAGTAAAATTTGTTTCATAATGATATTCAGTAGTTTCAAGGTACTCTTCTTCCTTCTCATGTGATGTTTCCTCATCTTTTTCAAATTCATTTGGGAGTGAATTCCTATCCTCTTCATGTACTACTTCTTCTACTTCATCTATTTCAGAACTAGGTGGTTCATGGGTCTCCTCCTTTTGCTCCTTCAAGCAAGCTGATGCGCATTTTCCCCCTTGGTTTTCTTAAAATCAATATATTGTTCCCAACTTTGGATAGCCAAAAATTCAAATCCTTTCATAATATTCTTGGTCATGTCTTCAAAGATAGGTTCCATGCTTTTTATTATCTCCTTACCATTATATGAGGTTCTCTTTTCATGCCTAGTCATAGTTTCCAAATAATTGCCTTCTTCTCCTACTTTTTTTTCCCTCTTCAACAAAAGCACTTTTGGGTTTCAATATATAATGGTGGTCCCTGAATTATCATACTCATAAATATCAGACCAAATCAGGTTCCAAGCTCATGCTCTGATACCACTATAATGTCCCCTTTTAGGAAATTGTATTAAAATGCCCAATTTTCCAATTTTTTCACAATTTTGGCTCGACTAGTTTTACTGTCTTTGTCTCCAAATTAGCCCAATTGCTCCCAAATATTCAGAGAAGGTGTATGAAAGATATAATAACTTAATTATTATGTTCAGGGATGTATCATGGTCCTCCAATCAGTTTTGGAAGTCTATATCAAATTCTGAATAAGATAGATGAATTTACTAGCAATTTTGGGGCTCAAATCTGTCTCGGGTAATTGCCAGAATGGCTTCCCAAATGTACATAAAATCACTAAAATTCTTAAATTGAAGAAGTGAATGTGTATAATACATTATCAGAGACTCATATTCAGAACCAATTGAACTCCCATGGCTGTTATCACTTCCTTCAATCATATATAAAAAACTAGTTTTGGACCCTTGGGGAAATGAGATGTAGTTTGCCCCAAATGCTATGAAATTCGACCCAATGGCCACAAATTATTAGTTACAAACCATGAAACCCATAATATAATTTAATGAAAGTTCATTCATTCATAAATCATCAATGTTGCACACATATATTCGATTCCATCAAGATTGCAAGAGTTTACAACAAGGTATTGGGGAAATGGCACTGTTTCTTCAATATTGGACAATAATACATGAGATATATTGTATTTTTGAATTGAGATATTTATTAAATTAAATAAAATATAATTTATATCAGAATACAAAATACTGGAGCAAGAGAAGCTCCCTCAAAGAGATGAATTTCTCACCAAGTGCGCCTCACTCCATAGAGCTGAAATATGGTGAGAAAATTTGAGATGAATGGAAGAACAAGCTGGTATTGAGATGTCCATGAACTTCTTGTAGATTGCACCTGCAAACAATACTCCATTAAAGCTCCATGAAAGACCAGAGTGGCCTTTCCAAACACCAACTAGGATGGGAATCTTTCACCCTCGAAATTGGATTAAGCAAGAAAACTAGTCATCCATTAGCTCTCACAATTCACAAATGACAATTTCACAAATGAGAAAAATATTCTTCTCATGGCTGATACATGTATTTTTTAAATATTATTAGTTTTCTAAGGTTTCAAATCCATCCATAAACCAAAGCCAATTCGAATTGGTGTGGCTCCTCATGCTATGCCATGTGGCCTCTCTCTTCACCTTCCCTCTTCTCCCAAATTTGAGTAGGAGCCTCTTGGCCTTCTCCAACTCCAAAATTCAACCTCTAAGATGCTCTATTCAGTCCTAACATGTCACTATGTTAGCCTTCAGATCTAACTTGTGTCATAACTTTCATGGAATCTCCATCATTGGTGTCATAGATGTCATAAATGTAAGGGGAATCTAGCCAAGTGTCCATGAAACTCCCATTTGGCTCTTCCTCTCCCATGTAAGTTACAATTCATACAAAATTCCACCTATGAAGTATATGGACAAGTATATTAACCTAATAATCCATCCCAAAACATTAGGATTCCCATATATTCAAAATTACAAGAGGAGGATGCTATTTAACATAGGAATTCTAGCTTGAGTGGGCCCCATAGTCTCCATGTGTCTCCATTCTCCATAGCCATTTCAGTTTTCTCTTGTATTTATTTAATAAGGTACATTATTAAATATGTATCCTCTTCTAATTTCTAAACATCATTTATTATCTCCCTTATTCCAAATCTCAAAGCTTACACCCCCAACCTAGGAAACTAGTGATTTTCCTCCTTGGCAATTATTTGACTTTTAACATCCCTTTGACAACTTTCATGAATATGGAAAATTTAATTTGGCCATTGTGACCCAATACAAAATTTGGGACATTACAGTTGATAGATGTTGTCCCGTCCTCTCTGCCGAGTAATGGTTGGGGATGTGACAACAAGTCTCGATAGCTCTGTTGAGGAGCTCACTAGCTTATTAGTCACCCTATCCATCTCATTTGCAGCCTAATAAACCCGACTGTGTTGTCTTGGCTGAATTTTGTGGTATCCTTGGCTTTGTGTGAGCTTGCTAGTGTTCCTTATTCCTTGTGGAAATCATGCCCAACTCGAGGGCGGTAGTGCTGCTGAGAGATTGATGAGCACACTAGCCTATGGTTGGGTGGAATGTTGCAGCGACATAGTTGGTTGTGGGACGATCTTATTCATAAGATAAGTATTCTTGTGTTTAAATCTCTGCGTTTACATTTGATAATGAATTACAATGAACATGTGAATTAATGGAATGGATTTGCTTCCGCTATATTTGAAATGTTTATGTATCTATGCATGTATTAGTTCAATGCATTTTCATTTTATCATGTGTATGTTCATGGGATTTAAATAGCTCGGATTAGATAGCAGCAATGTTGCATCCTCTCCATCCGGTAGAGGGGCGGGGACGTGACACCCTCCATAGTTTCCTCTTGAACCACTTCTTTCCTTAACTCCTTTATCTACTTTTGTCACGCCTCATATACTCTTCCTTTCCTTTTGTTGTTGCCTCTATCGCAACTCTGTTCTCCTTTTCTGCCTTAGCTCTTTTCCATACTTAAGCAAAATTCTAAGTGAATTCTGCTTTCCTTTTTATAGGCCCAACAAGGTAGTGGAGAGAAATCCCCACCATCAACGCGTAGATTGCCTCGTGCTTGACTCCTATGTAGGAGGAGCTTCCTTAAAACACCAATTATAGCAAGGATTTCTCCTCTCCCTTGTCAGACACCTAATTGTTTTTGTTTTATAGTCTTGGAGACGTTTACTCACACAACCCTATTCCAAGACTGTAAAACATAATCCTGTTGGTGCACCCTATAAATTAAAATATATATACTCAATTTTAAATTAAGCATTCGTTTTAATAGGCCATGGTTACTTAAGAGATATGGCCGTGAAACTAATGATGTTATGAATCATCAATAAAAGTAAATATGCACACCTAAAAACATGCCAAGTGCAATCTTGTTTTCCAATTGAAAAGATGGCATGCCACTAAATGAAATGCACAAAAATAATTTCCTTTCCTTTCAAATGAAAGTCCAATCTTTCATAAATGAAATCCTAGACTAATTCCATTCCAAGCAAACCAATGCAAGTTCTTCTTTTAATGCAAATGAACATGCAATATTGCAATTTTTTTGTATTTCCACAATAAATTAATGAAAATTAAAAAGAGAACCACTAAAATCTCATCCCCTAGTAGCACATATAAAGAGACAAATATGGAAAGACACCAAGATTCAATGATTCATGCACTACAAGCAAAACAAAAAGGCGGAAAATGATAAGAACAACTTCTCTAAAAACTAATAAAAAGAGGTTTCTAGTCACAAAAGAAGAATACAATAGACACCATAGAGGTATTGGAAGACTCAAAAATACTCACAACCCACCTAACAATACCTCAACATCAAGATATCAAACAAAACTTGAGCTGTACATGATTGTTCAGAGAACAACAATGTATGTACGCGACCTACCCAAGAACATCCAACGTATATATGTTATTGTCAATTCTGTGACCTGTGTATACAAAGAAAAAGACGGTAAAAAAAGACAGCTTAATCCCAAACCACTCCAATGAATTGTCAACAGATGACTATAATACCAAATGCGACACAAAAAAGAAAAGAAAAGAAGAGCAATTTAAGCAAAAATGCACCCAAAAATCCCAACAAAAAGGAGACTTCCCCAATGGAGTCGTCAATTCTGTTATGGAGGAAATATTCCTATGGCTTGGGGTGGGACACAATAGACATGATGACACTAGAAATCACATCCATTCTCAAATATGCTAGATAAATTAAAGAATCTAACAACTAAGGGATAGAGTCTGTACCTCAACTAAATATTTGAAGAAGACCATTGTTGAGCTTGCGATCAAATGCTTGTTCACTACAATTTTTCCTCAACAAAAAATATATATCCAAGCATATTAAATACATTAAATGCTATCATTCAAACTAGCATAATCCATTTATGTATAAAGTAACTATACCCATGGATACAAATATAAACAATTGCACATGAAATTTGGATGAGAAATGGATATTTATATTAATATAAAAACATAGATACAATGTGACAACCTTCATTGGCAATTCGTTGAAACTAAAAAACCAAGCTCCTCCTCCTAGGCCTTGACCACTTCAATCCTCCATAGCAAGGAAAGCTCACAAAAACAATGGAGATCTTCGGATATTAACATAAAGAGTTCTATCAACAAGGATAAAGGGATGCATACCCAAGCATATTGCAATGGGGAAATTTTTTTCTATAGTTTCCTTACTCTCAAAGTGTCTCTTCCTCCAATGCTTCACAATGGCTCAATATATAGCCACCGGGTGGGAAGTGGAGGGTCGAATCAGAACATTTATAGGCATATGGAAGGCCAAGGATCAAGTTATTCATTAATTGATGAGGAAAACTCGAAATATTTTTTTTAGCACAAAACTTGATGTATGTGGGCTGTGATGGTGTAAGTTGTGTATAAGCAGGATACATAACTGTTGACCTGCATGTGTCTTCAAATATGTCTTTTTTAGGGTTAAAATAAAGCATCAATGATATACTCAGTAAGGGGGGGTATAGTGATTCTGCATAGGGACAACGAAAGGCCATCAAGGCATGAAGCTTAAGGTGTGGCAGATCACACTATAACAATTACGAAGCTCTTATAATTCTGCTTACAATGTCAAAATACTATAAATTACAAACTCTCGTGGCTGATTTCATTTCTTTATGGCTTGGGGNACACTATAACAATTACGAAGCTCTTATAATTCTGCTTACAATGTCAAAATACTATAAATTACAAACTCTCGTGGCTGATTTCATTTCTTTATGGCTTGGGTGCTTGTTCTATTATGCTTTCTTTGGAACTCTTCATATTTGCAAGAAACATTTCAAAGCCTTTTATTAAAGGTGATTGTTATTGAATAATTGTTTTCGTTCGATTGTCCTAGGGAAAAAAATAATTGTTCCAATGCCTGTTTCAATGGGGATTTTTTTTTTAAATCTCTGTTGAATTAATCTACCTCCCCCGGTCTAGTGTAGATCATGAAAATAATTTGTGCTAGAGTGTAGTCTTCAACACTTGTGCATTAACAAAACACATCTTAAATAGACCAAGACTTCCATCCTTTGCTAGAGTCCAAATCCTTTAAAGAATCTTTTAGGATGCAATTTGGTAGATGATTATCAAGATAAACCTACTTCTTTGCAATCCCTTGCTATTTTTGAATTCAATATAGTGATTTATTTCAGGGATCTTGAAGTAAGTAGAAACTCTATCAGCCTCCTCATCTGACAAAATATATGGAAGGTAGTTTTTAAAATCTACCTGTCCAATAATTGACATAGGATTTAAGCTCTTGACTCGTTCTTATAGAGTGACTACATACTTGGTTGGTTCTTTTTGTATGTATATCCAATAGTTATTGATAACCAAGGATTAGTTTTAAAGAGAAGAAGAAAAAGTAGATATTTTCCATAGTTTCTACAAAGGCATATTGTCTTTTAGATTTACCTACAAGTATGACATCAAAACAAAAAACTATAGCACAAGTGCTAAGGTATTGTTCTCTAAATTATAATGATTATTGTCGCTTAATGTTCCATAAATGGGCTTTGAATTTACATGTTTGGGAGGTGGAATTAATATAAAATTGATATAATCCCAACTTACTTTCAATGTTTAAAATATCCTTGGAACTTGAACTAATTGTTCCAACTTGTCATTTGAACTTGCTTAGAAGTCTCGATGATAGTTGAACATGGAGACACTTGAAATTTCGACTTAGTATTCTAAATTAGAACTGCCATATTCAAATGTTGATCTTGTTTCAGAACCAACATTTAATTTTAAGCACACACTTGAGAAACTTCCCATTTTATTTGTATACTACAAGGTCCACCGAGAACTAAATGACAAGCCGATTGTAATTGCTAGACTATTTGTTCTTAATATTAATTTCCCTTATATTGATTATACAATTGTAGATTCTCAAGAAATGAGTGAAATGGAAAGGTTCTCTTCCAAATACCATTTTTTTTCAAAGGAAAAAATACCAGTCTTTGTTATTCAATAAGAATCAAAAGACATCTTAAACAATAACCATCTTTCCTGGCAATAGAAAGCAAGTATGTAACCACATCAAAGCAGACAGTATAGAACTGAACATTCATACAACCATCCCATAGAGTAGGAGCACTAAGTCTGATCATAGCAGACTTATCTCATCATCCCTGATAATACAGGTCAGAATATGCTAGAAAATATCGAGAGTGATCATCAAACAGACAGATCCTGAGCAAAACTTGCCAGTTGATAGTCTCTAACAAAGCAGATATAATATAATAGATATATCAATCACTGAGTGCCAATAAAAAGTAACAGAAGCTCAGCACAATCTAGAAAATCATAAATTGGCCTCGATCTATGATCAATCCTTCCAGAGATTCAGAGAAGATTCTAGAACCCATATCCAACTTCAAAGCCTGTTTGGAGAGACCATCAGCCATCGAGTTATGCTCACGGTATATATGTTTGAAGATCACAAGAGGGGCATGTAACAACATAGAACAGATATCATCACACCAATGATTCAGAGATGGTACATTTAGTGATGTGAGTCTGTTAAGCCAAGAAATAATAACAAGTGAGTCACCAAAAATCGTATGCATGGGTAAACCCATCAACTTACTCACCCTCAATATAGCCCAAAGTGCCAATAATCCAGCTCTGGTGTTTGAGCTACTACCACAGCCCATGGAGAAGCTAAAGAAATGATCATTATTGAGGAAGATCACAAAGCCAGCACCACCCATATGCTTAGAAGCTGCCCTGTCAAAGAAGCCACAAGGAAAAAACTTCATGGGACTTGGACCGATGTTCCTGAATTTTTGTTTTTTTTGTGGGACTGGGTATAAGTTCAGAAGGCTGTCGATCTGAGAGATAAGTATATGAGCATTAGGCACTCCAAAGTCAAATATGCATCTGTTCCTAAGTTTCCAAATACACCAGAATATGAAAATCGGAAGGTATCTGAAGGGAGCATAATATGCAATATGGCAGAACCAATAATCCAAAAAGGTAGATACAGATGCATTATGGGGAGAAGAATACCCAAAACGAGCTTCATAGTAAGAATGGATACTAATAGAAAAAGTACAGTCCAGAAAGAGGTGCTGAATATCCTCTGCATTCAGCCCATAAAGAACACATCTACTAGGCCCCTGGAAATTGTGGTGTTGAAGTTGATCCCATGTCAGTATCCGGCCCCTCCCCAGTAACCAGGTGAAGCAACCAATCTTTAGAGGTATATTAAGAGTCCAAATCAAGTCTAGTACCGAAGACTGGTCCTCAGAACAATACGAGGAAGTGATACAATCATATCCCATAGCTGCTGTTAAAGGGCCCACATATTTTTTATATGACCATAAAAGAGAGTCATAGTGTTCAGAGAGACGAATTCTTCCAAATTCCAGCCCCCTCATGAAGTTCTCCCATATAATCTTCCAGTCACCTTGGAGGTCGAGATCATCTGCTGAGAATCGATAATTCGTAGCAAATGGTGTTTGATTTCTTACTTGAGCTAGTGTACAGATACCATAATCTTCCAAGTAGTCCCGTAAATCGCATGGGAGAAGGAAGGTAGACCCCAAACCGATGATGGGATCCACACCCAATCGTATAGCAGAACCATTTCCAACTTGCCAGATTAACCCCCTGTCCAGCCAGGAGATAGTTAGTAGGAAACCTCTCCATATAATCGATGCACTTTGAGGAGAAAAACACTTTTCTCGTAGCCACGAATGCAAAGGTAAATTTTTCATATATTTAACAGAGATAAGCTAATACCAGATTCCATTTCCATTAAGTGCAAGCCAAAATATTTTTAATCTCAAAGAAAGGCTGAACCAAGTAAGATGCTTGATGCCTCATCCACCCATGGATGTTGGGCGCGCAAGGAGGTGCCAGTCCACAAGGTGGAACTTCTTATTCTTTGGTGAAGAACCCCACAAAAAGGTGAAAATCAAACGTCTGAGCTTATCAATTATGGACTGAGGAATCAGGACTAATGCCATCCAGTAGACAGGAAGACTGGAGAGAATAGATATAATAAGGACAAGACGACCACCAAGGGATAAGAGTCGGTCGGTCCAGTGGAGGATTCGCTTTTCATATTTAGATGTAATCCAAATCCAGTCTTTGACCATGTACCCCGATGGCTTAAGAAAGTATCCAAGATAGTTAAATCCATGATTTATGTGCTCAAATCTGTAAGGAAGCAGCCCTGTGATTCTACGGAGTAAATCAACTTCCAGGTCGTTATGGAGAAAGCAATATTTGTCCATGTTAATCTGCATACCAGAGGCCTCACAGAAAGTATCTAGTATAACTTTGAAAGCCATCCATTCCTCAAAGGAGCCCATTCCAAACATAATCACGTCATCTACAAAGAGTAGATGTGTGAGGAATAGGTGTGGCGAAATCTTGATACCTCTAATTCTGCCATTGACTTTGGCATCTTCAATCAGTAAGCTTAGACCTTCAATAACCAGAATGAACAACAGAGGAGACAAAGGACAACCTTGCCTAATTCCACGAGTGGCAGTGAAGAAGGGCGAAGGGGAACCATTTACAAGTATGGAAAAATTTGCAGAAGAAATACAACCCAGGATCCAGTTCACGCCCTGAAGTGGAACCCCAATTTGAATAAGAATAAGATGGATATAAGTCCAGTTAACCCTATCGAAAGCCTTTGTCAAATCAAGCTTGAGGATAAGGGCACACCTATTTTTTGTTTTGACAGTATGGAGGACTTCCTGTGTAATGGCTAATGGTTCAATGATTTGATGATTCTTCAGAAAGCCAAATTGCTGAGGAGAGATAAATCTATCTAAAAAAGGTTTTAGTCTCAGAGCCACTACCTTGGATATCAACTTATAGACCAGATTACAGAGAGAAATTGGATGGAAATCAACAAAGGTGACAGGAAGTTCTTTTTTGGGGATGAGAGCAATAAAGGTAGAGTTAGACATTGAACAACTCCTCTTGTTGTTTCTAGCCAAAACAATATGCCACTTATATTTATAGTTGTATTTTAAAAAAACTCGGTCTTTTGGGTGTCGACTATAAACATGTTTCATGTAATTACGACAATAGAAATGCAATGCCATATTAATTTGCATTGATAGCACGAACTATATGTCACTTGGCTTTACACTTGTATTTAAAAAAAAATTACTTTTTGACAATGCCAACTATAAACATGTTTTCATGTAATTGTAACAATAAAAATGCAATGTTGTATTTTTAAGTTACATTGGTGTCATATTCCAGTGACAATTGTAACTAGAGGAAAAAAATGGCTCCTTCCATTCCCAATTTTACTATTATCTTTATGGTTTTTTTGGTAATCATAGGCACATAGAGTAGTTCCCACTATCCCTTTATGTTATTTTGCCATGCCATAAGGATTTGCAACTAGGATTGAAATTTGACTTCCTATGCATGCTATTTTGCTATGCCACATGGATTTACAACCATGCTATTTTGCTATGCCCAAGAATTGAAATTTGACCAATCATAATAATAATTAATTTTTTTCTTGACATAACATTTATAATAACTATATAAAGTATTGAATTTACATATATTAGATTGCATAATACAACAATACAAATTTTACAAAATAAAAAAAATAAAAATAAATATAAAATTAAACTAAACAAACACATAATAATAAAAATATTTATCTTAAAACTTTTATTGTATAATAAAAAATACAAAATATAATAAAAAAAATAATAAATATAATGATTAAAAAAAACAAACACACAATGACAAAGATGTTTATCATACAAACTTTCAAATCACAATTAGGCCATTAGTCAAGTTTAAAGACCCAACAAAACCATAACAAAAATTAAAAAAATACAATAAAAATATTATATAAAATAAAATAGTAACTGATAGTTATTTATCAATCAAATTTCAACACTTGTTACCATGTTGGTTTTGTTTCGATCGAAGTAGCCCATGGTTTTATTTTGAGTGAATGTTTTTTAACTTAATAAATATAACGTTATATATCAATTTTTAATAAATTGTCACCGTGTTGCTATTGTTTTTGTTTCGACCGAAGTAGCCCATGGTTTTATTTTGATCGAAGTAGCCCATGGTTTTTTTTTGAGTGAGTGTATTTTAACTTAATAAATATAACGTTATATATCAATTTTTAATTATTAAAATTGATTCCAAAAATTTCTTTTAATATAGAAGCCGTAAAGCCGGTTTCCGGTTTTCATGTTCAGTAGCGACCGCGGTAGCTGATGGTTTCATATTCGATAGTTTCATTACAAAAGGTCGTGGTTCCAGTCCTGCGGAGGTAGAACCACTGGTTCGAGATAAAAACGATGTCTGGAGGTGCCAAAATCTCGGATTTTATTCCCTCTAACCGATCTCAGTGTGTAAATGCCAGGAGTTTAAGGCCGGATTTCGAAACGTTCGCTAGGTTCATCAATGGCGAAGCTGTGCCAGAATCCTTAAATAAATCCGGCAGTGTCGACGGGGGATACAAGCAGAAGAATACGCACATAAGTAATTTGGTCAAACCGAAAGAGGAATTTTCTTCAGGTGAGCTCGATCTTGCAGGATTTAAAAAGTCGTTGTTGCTTCTAGGGTTCATTTTTTGTTATTTTGACTTTGGTTGGGGTTTGAAGGTACTGAAAATGGGGCGATTTCTCCTTTGAAGGATTTCGAAAAGTACCCAGCCAAGAGCGCGGGGAGGAAGAGGACGACTTTGTACAGAGGTATCAGACGGCGTCCACGGGGAAAATGGGCTGCGGAGATTCGAGATCCAAGAAAAGGCGTTATGGTGTGGCTTGGAACGTTTAACACGGCGGAGGAGGCCGCCAAGGCTTATGATGCAGAGGCAAAAATTATCAGAGGTAAGAAAGCCAAGCTTAACTTTCCTGATGACTCCTGTTCTCTAAAAATGGACAGTAGCAAAAAAGTGTCAGGGAAGAAAGTAAAGTCATGTGCACAAAACCCTGATTTATCATTTGAGGCTTTCAACATAAACTGTAAGGTAAAATCCACATCTTCCCCGATGCCAGAGGGTTATTATATAAACAGGCAAGTGGAATCCTCTTTGAGCGATGTCTGCAAATCGGATCTTCCCATCTATGGCTACGATGCTACGGAGTACGGGGACTCTAAGTTAATAAAACCCGGAGCCCCATTTCGAAGCAATTCAGATGCATCCAGAGTCCAACCTTTGAAGCAAATTAAGCTAGAGCCTGCATAAATCGTGCTCTTCTGAGATCTATAGTCACTGAGATTTCATTTCCATTGTGTGACGGTGCATTAAGCCAGAGCTTGCATAAATCGTGCTCTTCTGAGATCTATAGTCACGAACATTTCATTTCCATTGTGTGACGGTGCCGTAAATTTTGAAACGTTAAAATCTTTCCATCCTGTAGGTTATTTTGATTCTGATGACAGGAGCATCTCATTTGATGGGACACATTTCTTATTTTATTTCTTATTTCATCTCTATAAACCGAAAAAACCCAGAAATTTCATCTCTATATGATGACGCAAATGAATCTTCCTTTCTGGTCATTAAACCCCCGGTCGATGGTGTTTTTAAGGATAAACCCGTGCATACCTTCATGGAGTTTAACTGTATAGTACAGAATGCTACAAAACAGAGGATAGCATAGTGCAGCGTTCCCTTGAAAGATGGATCTAGGACGATATGCCAATTTCAGGTTCTATCAAAGTGGGTTTGGCTCTTGCGTCTAAGGCTTATTATAGATAGATAACAAACAAGCAGATTGGTGGTTTGGGTATTGTTCAGCCATAGCCTTTACAGCCTTGAAAGTGGTTTGCACTTTCATTTTATGTTTTATAATTTGTTTTTTTCCACTGTAAAGTCTCTTTCCAACGTTGAACACAGGATTGCAAATTCATATGTAGTAATTGTTCATTTTATGTTTTATGATTTGTTTTTTTTCCACTGTAAGGCCTCTCTCCAACGTTGAACAGAGGATTGCATAGTTCATATGTAGTAATTGTTTATGAAACTGTAGATTTCATATGTAGTATTTGTTTACCACACATTTGGGTGTAAGAATTGATGGGTTTGAACACAGGATTGCATAATTCATATGTAGTAACTGTTCATTTTATGTTTTATGATTTGTTTTTTTCCCACTTTAAAGTCTCTTTCCAACGTTGAACAGAGGATTACATAGTTCATATGCAGTAATTGTTTATGAAACTGTAGATTTCATATGTAGTATTTGTTTACCACACATTTGGGTGTAAGAATTGATGGGTTTGTCCAAATGTTTTGAAACATTTGTGTATTGGAATTGGCCTATTATTTAGTTGTTAGAAAACTGTGGACGGTATTACGAAATTTTGTAATGTTATTTTTAATTTAATAATTAAAAAATAACAATTGTATGTAACATATAGGTGTTAGAATTGATGGGTTGTAGAAATGTTTTGAAACATTTGTGTTGGAATTGGTCTATTATTTAGTTGTCAATGATGGCAGAGTATTAAGAAACTTTTAATATTATTTTCTAATTTATTAATTAGATTAGGTTATTATAATGAAAAAATTATATATAAAATATTAAACATAAGAATGATAAAATTTTGAATTTATTTAAAATAAATAATATAAATAGAAAATGAATTGTAATGGTATACTTATTGCATTGACGGTCCTAAAGGTGAAAGGTTGCGTACTTTAGTTACTAATTTAGTAATGCTTTCACATTTTCACTAGTCATAAAGGTGAAAGGTTGTGTACTTTAATTATTGATTTAGTAGTGCTTTCACATGCTACTTTCTTCTTGATGTTGTCATGACTAAATAAATAAATGTTGATTTAGTAATGTTTTAACATGCAACTTTTTTTTGATGTTAACAAAACCAAATAAATAAATGATGCACTATGATCTTCAAATTATTGAATAAAGTTGAGGCATTAATGCAACCTAGTTTCATATTTATGGAACTGAGTTTGTATGATTTTTAAATTTTGTGTTGTGATTTTAAGAGTGATGGCTATATTGAGACCAAATTGAATTGATCTTTAAAATATAGGTCAAATATTGTATTTGTTCATAGTGATGTTGATATATTGATTAGTTATAGTTTCAAGTTTCAACCTTGTGATTATGATCTTGATAAAGGTGTCCTTGTTTCACCTTTGGTACGATGTCTTCTTTGTATACCTGTTTTTTTTTTTGTTGATCATTCATGTTTTACTAGTAGAGACACTTGAACTTGCCCATGTTTTTGTATCTTTAGTTTGTGCTTTAATATTTGAAGATATTACTAATTCAATTGGATTGGTCATTGCTTCTTTGTCGATCCGTAATTGTTTTTTGGTAAGTTAATTTAGCATTTATTCTTGTGTTTTCTTTTCCTTTTTTCCTCAAGGAAAAGGACCATGTATTTTATTTGAGTTGAAAGTAAGAGATATTGTGTAGATACATTGAGCATTTGAAGAGAGGTATTGCAATCCTCATCTCGATTATACAAAGAGAAACCTCGAACAATAAGGTGTCATAGATTGTTTTCACAAAATAAAAGCTTTTCCTATATATTGTCTCCATAACATTATTTGTAAAGTAAGCAGGAAGATCCTTCTATTCTATTAATATATAGAGAAGTTATATATAGGGATTAGAGAGTTCATTGTTTTGTGCCCACCAGAAAAACAAATTTCCAAGAGATTAACCAAGGTCACTTCATTGAGGGAAAACAATGTTTCCATTGAAATTGGGAGAAGCTTTTAAACAAACTATTGGCATACACTTCATGTTTAAGATTACATATTTAACAAAAAATTCTTTATAGGTCTGCATTTCAAGAACTATGAGTAAGCTTGCTTAAAACCTTGTAGGAGTTCTAGTCATGGAGACAAGGGTTGAAAGACGGGAGGTCCTAGAGCCTCTTCCTTCTTCTACTTCATGTCGAGGTCCAGATCAATGAAGGGAGGCAGTATTGAGGCCTTGTTCGGTTCAGTTTTGATTTTGAATTTGACTCCCACAATTGAGCTAGAACAGTTTGCTTGGCCTCTATCACTTTGTGCCTGTATGGGACGTCTTGTCGGGGTGCAATAGTTGCATAGATTTTGTCCAGTTGGTTGAGAATTTCCCCTTGGTTTTCTCCGTTGTCCTCCAACATTTTACCTAGAAGGACCTTCATGGTCCAACAATGATCCAAATCTTGGTTATAGAGAGCCAAGCAACCTTTGGTGTTTCCTGGATCCACAACCCAATCTTCAAACTTGAGTTTTTGTTTCTCTGTTGTTGGCGATTCTTCCTTTTGGATTTGATCCTTAGCAGAGTCAATTGCAGTCTGTGTCTCTTGCCAAATTTTCCTTCGATAGTACTTGGCTATATGGTAGGCTTATTTAATGTCATGAGATGTTTGACTACATCATCTCATGCACTTAGTTCGAAGCACCCTAATAGTTTTTTGGCCAGCCTCCTCCATGGTTGCTCTTTTGAAATTATACATTGGTTGCCACTAAGAAGGGACCCCATTTCAAGGGAGATGAGATTGATAACGCATGTGCTGCAAAGTGTGAGATCGATGGATGGATTGGGAACATATAATGACATCCTTATCCTTGCATCAACCATGCTTAACTGTTCCCTTTCTCATCAGCATTCACAGATTATACTTGCTATTCATGTTTGGATGTGCTATCATCTGCCCTCCAGGTCTCCTCCCATCATTAAGGCATATGATCATCATAGCGCTTGAGTGGAGTTAATGGTCTTGTACCATCGACTTTTGCACTGCTTATAGGAGGCGTACCCATCTTACTTACACCACGTTCATTCATATTGTGTTGACAGGTCACCACCACGCTTGCATTGAGTCTGCTTGTATCCACATCAACCTCATGCATCATGATTCTCTCTCTTTGATCCACCTCAATAGGTCCAAGTCCATTGCTGCTTGTGAGTTTTGTGAGTCCCCTTCCCTCAGTGTTTACCAACGTATTTCTTGTCTCGTTGGCATGACTACGGGGTGGTTTCCAGTGGAGTTCACTCGACTTCGGGGGATTTGGTCCCAATCTGCGATGTCGAGATATTATTGTTTGAGGGGATGCATTTGGAATTCTTAAATTGACTGGATGAGGTCCTCCCCTAGAAGTTAATTCCTTCAATCGCAAGTCGATCTTCTACTTGATTGTGTTAATTTTTATTCTCCAACGCCAACTCGATTTTAAGTCTCAATAAATCATAGTTTAATGCCCAAACCCAAATTTTCTCCCGGTGAAAATATATAAGCATAAACAAATATTATTATTGGAAACACATGAATTCTTTTACTCTTTTAAATCAACAATAATTACACACACACACACACACACACAAAGGATTGACACATGTATTTTTTGTCAATATGACTATGGAAAACTAGTGAGAGAGTAGAAGTTCTTTAATATATCAAGCATATATAGAATGAAGTACAACCTAATTTCTTTCTGCAAACACATAGACTTATCTTTGTCCATTGGTTGTAGCTTGGGTGGTTGGGAGGAATGATTGTTACCCTCCCCACCCAGGTTCAATTCTTATAAGTGACATGTTAGCTCTTGTTGAGCCTCTTTGTAATGAATGAATGGATTGTGTAATTTGACAAGTATGTAATTCTGGCAGGGCCTTGACACAATAAGTAAGTTCCAGGCCCAACACTTTCACATGTGAAAAAAAAGACTTATCTTTGAACCTTTTTCCCCAAAGTTCATGCCAAAATTCAACTAAACATTTTCTTAGGAATCACGCCCTTCTTTTTTTGTTGAACGTCTTGTGATTCGTGACCCTCTCTGTTGGCCTTTTGTTGTGGGTTCCACACCCCTCTTCAACTACTGGACAATTTCCCTCCCAACAATTCATCCTCTCTCTCATTGGCTATTGAATTCACTCTTTGAATTTTCCCTCTCTCTCCTCCAGTGAAATCGCTTTCTTCTAGCTGCAAACTCTACTACTGCAAATCACCTTATTCACTACTTTCTCCAAGTGCTCATGAATAATGATACAACTCATCCCTCTTGTTGTCTCAAGTCGCCTTTTCTATAATTTCATTATGAAATCAATTTAGCTCTAAGTTTCGATGGTTGAGATTAAATCTTAATCCATTAAGATCAACAATGGTGTTTTAATTCTCTGTTGAAACAACTTAAAACACCTCAAGTCACTTTATTCATAAATATTAATCTGAAAAGCTACTTTAACTTTATATCTCATAAAGTCAAATAACATGGGGTCCTTCTTGGACACTTTTCCTAGGCTAGGCACCAAGCCCAAGAAATCACTTGTCTGAGTTAACTTTTTTAACACTTCCTTTTAGCGAGGAAAGTGTTCTTCTCCACTCCCATCTTGTCCCTGAAATAAAAAAAAAACTTTCCCTTCATCAGTGAATTCGTGAAAATGCCTACTACCTTCTCATTTGTAGACACATACTGAAGCTCAACTACCCCCCTCTAAACATGATCCCAGATGAAATGGTATCTGATCTCAATATGTTTTGTCTGGTCTTGAAATATTGCTTCTCTGTGAGTTTCATGCCACTTTGATTGTCACGGTAGATCACAGTTTCCCTCAACTGTGGATCAAATAAGTTCATTAGCATCTTGCGAAGCCAAATAGCCTCACAATTAGCCAAGCTAGCTGCCATATATTTTGCCTCTACATAACGTAGTGCTATTGACTTTGTTTCTTGTTGAGTCATGACACCACTGTTGAACCCAAGCTAAAACAACACCATATAAGAAAATGAATGATGACAACTGACATAACTGTCACAACCGCCATGCTTCAATAACTATGTGACCTCACTTTTTCCACCAACCTCACCCATGAATTCAATGATTGGGTTAATAGTCAAAATGAATTAATTGGCTAATTCAAAGCACATGTCAGAATTTTTGGATGAGTTCTAAAGTTGACACATGGAAGCAAAAGATTTTGTTTCCCATATGCCCTCTCTCTCTTCCTCTCTAGTGAAATCATAGCCCTTCTAGTGCTCTTTACACAACCATCTTGGACCATTTTATTAATTTCCAACATAATATTTACATACATTTTGAATTGGCATGATAAGAAAGCATATGGTCCAAATAAAATAAATATATCATACATGGCTAGCCATTCATTAGTCAGGCCTTAGCCTTGAGCTTCGCATTAGGAAATCCATACTAGCGTATTTACAACATTTACATAATTTTGATTAAATACATTCCAAGTCAAAACTGGGGGTATTGCAATCCTCTTCCCCTTGGAATAACACCATCATTGGTGTTTGCTCAAAATTAGAACAAAAATAGATATGCCTCTAATATGGCATCATCCAACTCCCACATAACCACATTGAGAATGAAGTTCTTCCATTGCACTTTTACTTGTTTGATGGCTCGATTTCATATTAATGTTACTTTCCATCTAGGATGCATAGTGGATCAGTAAGGACCCTTCCTCGGGTTCCACCTGAATCACATCCCAATCAATCACGTGGTTTGGGTCATGTACATATTTCTTAAGCAAAGAAACATAAAAAACATTATGAGCTCTAATATTAGCAGACAATGCAATTCTATATGCAGTTGACCCTTGTTCTTTTAATCAATTTAAATGACCTACAATATCTTATTGACAACTTGCCACAACTTCCAAGATTCCAGGGACTCTTCCTTTCCCTCATTCTATAAGGTAAACATGATCCCTAACATTTAATTCCCGATGCACTCTCTTTTTATCCGCATAGCTTTTTTGTCCATCTTAGTCTGCCTTTAAATTCTACCTAATGTTTGCAACCTCTTGTCCATTTCCTTCAACAATTTTGGAATAATAACAAATATGTTGACTGGATTATCCCAAGTCACTAGTGTCCTTCACTTTGTACCATACAAGGCCTCCAATAGACTCATGTCCAATGAAGCCTGCTTCCCATTGTTATATGCAAATTCTACTAAGTGTATATAATTTTCCCACTTTGATGGTTTGTCCATCACATACATGTGAAACATGTCTTCAAGAACTTGATTTACTCTTTCTGTTTTTCCATCTGTTTGTGGATGGTAGGAAGAGGTAAAGTTCGGTTGTGTACCCAAATCTACAAAAAACATTTTCCATAAATTTGAAGTAAATATGGTATCCTTGTTTGAAATGATTGCTTTTGGTAATCAATACAATATGAAAATTTCTTTCATAAAATGATTTGCAATGACATATGTTTTATATATTTATTTAATTGGTATAAAGTATGTTGATTTGGACAATTTATCCACCACAACCATGATAGAATCATGTTGTTTCATGGTCATTTGCAGACTTGTAATAAAATCCATGGAAATTATTTTCCATTTCCATTTTGGAATTAGCAAAAGATGCAATAAAGATGTTGGGTGTTGATGTTCAACTTTTACTTGTTGACATTTCATGCGCTTAGAGATATACTCAGCAATGTCCCTTTTCATCCTTGGTGTTAACAATAAAATTAACACCCTCTAAGATAATGGTCTGAAAACGTATCTTCTTTTCGCTCACAACATGAAGACCAAAATTTGGAACAAATTGAGAGCTTTGATCTCTCATTGAACCACTGCTTCCACAGAGGAAGAAGGACACGAAGACAAAGGTTTTTAAAGAATTCAAGACCAAGACTACTTAAGGGTCAAAACCTAGTTACCACAACTCCTGGAGTGGAAAGAATGCATGTCATATGTATTAATTGTCCTAAAACCCTAGAAATTCAAGTAAAATGCCTAAAAACTAAGTAAAGTGGGTTTTATGAAGGAAATAATTAAAAAGCTTAAAAAAATTAAACCCACATTCATGGTTAGTGATTGGAGACACAAATCCCAATGCTATATAAGAAATGAATATGAGGTGAAAGAAGAAGGACAAGTAATAACGCAAAGACATGCTGAAGGATTTGGAGGCTAGATAGAATCTTTTTCATATCAAGCGTTTTTGTTATCATTAGCTTTGATGGAGAATGATGGTTTAGAGCAAAGGGGAAATGGATTCACCTATTATTGGGTTGTAACCATTTTCTTCCTTTTTTTAATATGATGCAATTCCAGTTTCCCCCAAATGTTGTGATTGAATCTATGTATTTTCATATGTTTTTGTTAATGTTTGGTAGATAGATTCAAGTTTTTTTTAAATTTTTTCCAAAGGCTAGAGATAAGGACCTAGAAAGCTAGATGCGAATGGAGGCCTAAAGGCCATGGATGCTCAAGCAGAGGGACCTTCCACAAACGACACGCTTTAAGAGGTAATCTCCTTTCTTCCTCCCCTCTCTTCTCTTTGAAAAGACTTAGAAATTTCAGGAATCTTTCAATTATTGCATGTATTCTGTCAATCAGGATTCACCTCCCTATAGTGAAAGTTAGATTAGGCTGTAGATTTATCTCTATAGAGAAATCTAATAACAAAATGGTGACCATACTTGGGAGCTAAGGGGTTCTTCTCCTGAAAATAGTTTTCTTGAGAGTTTCCCCTTGTTTGGGTGTTTCTTTCCTTTTAAATCCTTTGATGCATGCTTTATCTTGGTCTTGGAAGGATTTAGATCAGTTATGGAGGTCAAAACCGGCCTAGATCTACCTTTTCATAATTAAAATGTTCGAAATTTTTAGGGTTTTTTGCGAGATCTCCATGTTCTTGATATATGCGTCTCACAGTGGTGACAGGGGCGTATACATGCAGGTCAAACACATATAGGTCACATATACCTTCATATACACGCGGCTATTTTCTAAATAATCGCATATGGAATAGAGTTTAGTATCTTGGGCATAAAATCCTCAATTCTTGTCCATTTGGAGTGAATTTTCTTGCTAGGGAAAATGTTAACACCATTTTTGAGCTAAGTAATTAGTAAGGGATTTGGCCAATAATGGTGAAATAAGGTTTGTAAATTTTCATATCATATGAGCTTAAAGATTGTTGATGAGGATCTACAGGTGTTTTGAAGGGATATTTCTAGGATAAGAATGCAAAACACTTAAAGAAATTCTGATTTTCGACATTGAAATGCATATAAATGAAGAAATTCGCCCTTAGCTGAATGTTGACAACAAATAAATGGTTTGGATTTGCAACAGACAAGATCTAAGTCCAAAATTCATTTATGTCCAAGGAAAGTTGGGAGTGGAACTGCGGAAAAGGAAAAAAAATTGGTTATAAATGTGGTAAGCTCGATTTCCACTTTCCGCGGTCTATATCCGACAGCTCAAACCGTTTCCGCATAGATTGACAGTGCAGAAATGAAAAAGCGGGAATAATAGTGACAAAAATTGGAAAGCGAAAGATACAAAGGTTTGGTTGTAGAGAGTTAGAACTTTCGTCTTTCGCTTTCCGCAATCCAATAGATCGACAGTTAGGAAATATCCTACACAGATCAACGGTTCGGAAAAGAAGAAAGGGCAGAGATCAGAAGGAAAAGAACAAAGGGCGGAGATCGGAAAGCAGAAATACCAAAGGATTTTATCGTGAAAAGTTGAAATCCCGCTTTCTGGGATCCACAAGATCTACAATTCATAGAGCTTCCGCACAGATCAACGGTGCAGAAAGAAAAGGGTGGAAGTCGAAAAGCAGAAGATGCAAAAGTTTGGTCGTAAAGATCTAGAACTTTTGCCTTCCGCTTTTCGCATTCCGAGATCCGACGAATCAGAGTGTTTCCACAAAGATCAATGGTGTGGAAAGAAAAGGGCAGAAGTGGAAAGGTGGAAAACATAATATTTTGGTCACGAAAGGTTGAAAGTTCGCTTTCCGCAATCTGCTTTTCGAAAAAGTGCGGAAACAGAAAGGCGAAAGCGGAAAAGTTAGAATTTGCTGTTGCGAAAGGTAAAGTTCCGCTCTTTGCTTTTCGGAAAAGTGTAGAAGAGGAAGGGCGGAAGCAAAAAGGTTAGAATCATATTTTACAAAACGTGGAAAGTCCGCTTTCCGCCAAATCAACAGTCCGAAAGTTTCTGCAGATGATCAATGATGCAGAAAGAAATGGTGGAAGCGGAAAGGAGGAAATGTGAAGTTTTGGTTATGAAAGTCAGGATCCCGTTTTCCAATTTCTTCCCTCCGCAGATTTATCTCAGATCAAAGGCTAAAAATAAATCCTGCAGAGATCGACGGTGCAGAAGAAGGGAACATGTGCACGAGTTAACTAGACTTCTCGGTATGCGGAACTTGGTATACCCCGCAGCTTTCAACGGCTTAGATTAACGAATGATGAAGATATACGGTGTGTTATCACCCTGTAATTTTCCTATGGTTGTGGTAGGAAGTCAAAGGGGTGACCATTTCAACCAATCTTTAGATTGTAGTCTAGCCTTACAGTTAGACTGTAGTCTAGCCTTACAGTCAGAGAGGGCTCTCTCTTTGTCACAAAAACAAATTCACATACACATTCAGCTTTAAACAAGCACTCAGAAGGCATAGATCTTTATGGGAAACAGGTTTTTTGGGTTTAAAAGAGTGTAAGACAAACATATAGACAACACCATTGGGCAATGGAGTTAAAGCCTGAAAAATTCATGGGCTTACAACAAATAATGACCAGGGATAACTTTCATATTCTGAGGAAAAAAGGCATCAATGTCCAGCAAAATATCTTTCGAGGGATGGTGGGGGGAAAGGAGAAGAAGCCCAGTGAAGTTAAAGGTACCTATCTGTGGATGAATCTCTTGCAAACACCTTTAGTAGAAGCAACAATAAAGGCTGATAACTGTAATGGAGCATAGAAGATGAATTTCAAAGCATTTACCAGAAACACAGACAAATGTATTATCTAATGCAAGGAGCACTAAACAGAGAGCGAATTCCTCCCATTCAACTAGAAACACATTAGCATAAGTACACATTCATGGAAATGAAATATACAGAGGAAAAGTAGTATGAACCGTGAACGTCGTGATGAATCTCATACATTCAAGCTATGCTTTTTGTTAATGCTCCCAAGGAAAGTCGCAGAGCTACATAACCAAGCCCATAGGCTTCAAAAATGAATGTCAAACAACAATAGTCAACCTTTTTTTCCTCTTTTGAGGGTATATTTATAGTGTAACAGGTTCCCGAGACTAACCTTGAAACAGAGCCAAATGCATTTAACCTAAATCAAGAATCAATCCCGCACACATAAAATCCTGACATACTATGATATGGCAGATTCACCATGATCACAAAAATCAAAACAGGCAACCATGATGGGATGCGCATGATGGAAAACATGAGAAATTGAACACCTGGAAACCACGCCTGCTGGATGAAAACCATGGCTCTGCTCCTTCTTTGGCTTTTTGCAACATAATTTTCTTTTCCCTGCGTCTTTAACCAACGAAATCGTCGTGGATCGTTGATCTTTTAATCGAAATAGAGATGCAGAGACATGTGTCTGAACTTTCCTGCTCTATATCATTTCACAGATTTTCCCCATGACTTTCTTCGCGCTAGTTGGATCAACAAATTTCTCCTTGACTGTGGATCTAGATCAAGCCTTGGTCGCAGCCGTCAAACCTGCAGACCCTTTAAATGATTTCACAGATTTCAAAAGTCCATTTCCTCGTGCTTGTTGCATTAGCGAAATTGTTCTCCACCATTGATCTTACCTCACCATCAATCGCGGCTGTTGAAACCTACAGGATTTTAATTGATTTCACAAATTTGGAAAGCTACTTATCTCGTGCGCATGTTTCCTTTTTCTGCACCGTCGATCTTCGCCATAAACTTTCCTAGCTGTTGATTTGAGATCAAGCTGCGGGCTAGCAGAAAGCGGAAATCAGGGTTTCTGCAATTTTTAGCCAAGTTCTTATGCTTCCGATTTTTTCCTTTTTCCTCCTTTCCGAACCGTTGATCTGAGTGGGAATGATCTGATTCGTAGATTTGGCGGAAAGAAGAACTTGGAACTTCAAATTTTCATCATCAAATTATTTAGTTTCCCAGCTTTCCGCCTCTGCTTTGCTACTTCTTTCTGCACCATTTATCTGTGCGGGATCTCTATAAACCGTATATCTACCAGATCGCAGAAATCGGGCCTTTGACTTCTCATAACAGAACCATTTGGTATTTCCGCTTTCAGATCTCCGCCCTGTTGCTCTTTTCCACACCGTTGATCTAGGCGGAAGCTCCCTAAACCATTGGATCTGGCGGGAAGCGAAACCCGAAACTTCAACTTTTCATGACTAAAATATTTGTATTTCTGTATTCCGATTTCCGCTTCTTTTCTTTCTTTCGGACCATTGGTCTTGGAGGAAATGACTTGAGCCGTCGATCTGGCGAAAAGAGGAACCCAGAACTTCAACTTTTATGACCAAATTCTTCTTTGTATTTCTGCTTCCCTCTCTCTGCCCCACTGCTTCTTTCCACACCGTTGATCTACGCGAGAAATTTCCTGGCCGTTGGATATGGCGGAAAGCGGAACCCAGAACTTCAACTTTTCACAAGAAAATTCTTATGTTTTCCAACTTCCAACCTCCACCCTTCTGCTCTTTTTCGGAGCATTGATCTGGGTGGAAGCTTTCTGAACCATTGGATCCGGTGGATCGCAGAAGGCGAAAGATCAACTTTTCATGATCAAATTCTTAAGTTTCTTGATTTCGATCTCCTCCCTTCTGCGTCTTTTTGCACCATTGATATGGGCGAAAGCTCCCTGAACTGTTGGATCTTGGATAACCGAAAGCCGAAATCAAAATCTGAACCTTTCAAGCTTAAACTTCTTTATATGTTCCAATTTTCGATCTCTGCCATTTGCTAGACCGTTGATCTTGGGTGGGAACGTCCTAGGCCGTCGGATCCCGGAACGCGGAAGGCAGAAGTCAGGGTTCGATCTTCAATAACCAAATTTGTATCTCTTTCGTGCTTCCACTCCCAATTTTCCTTAGGCGGAAATGATTTTTGACCCTTTGATCTATTTGAGGGTTGGATCTCCACCACCCGTTCTTGCCAAGGTCTATCCTTGATCGAATTTTTCATACTTAGGCACATTTATAGGTTGCACCAAAGGATTCTTAGTCTTTTGACATTCAAGGTTAGGAATAAGCCTTCCAATCCACTTCCAACCCTTTCGGCCAGCATACCTCTAGGTCATAAAATATGAAAAGTTTTTGACCCTACCCCTCATTTTTTTACTGGCCCAGAATTTGAAGGGGAATTAGCGCATATGCCTTATGTGGAAAACTTCAAAATTTAGCACAGGTGCTAACAATGGCTCCAACTCGGGGATGTTATCCTCCCAGTGAGGTAGAAAAGAGCCACGTAGACCACGTGCCTTATCCATTGGGCCTGCTCCGAGCTTGAACCTTCAAAATTTTCTTTGGTGTCTGTACTCCAAATTCGTATAAAAATAAAGAAAGAACCAAATGACAACTTCTCTTGGGGATCTTATAGCCTTCACCTCGGGATTTAATTCCGTTAGAGAGTTTTCCACACATGCAATGCTAAGAGAAAACGGTATATACAATGGTATGAAACTGAACTTACTTTACAGGAAATAATGTTTGAGGATCCTCCCATTCACAGGTTCTCCATATACCGGACCGCTTTCCATCTTATCCAAAACATAGGAATTCCTTCCTTTGAAGGAAGCAATTTTATACGGGCCTTTCCACAGGTGATTAAACTTGTTGTGCTTCCCCTTGTCCTCATGTGGTGCATCCCAAATCAAAACTACATCTCCCAACTGGAAATCATCAGGCTTAGTCCTCCTGTAAAAAAATTCTTTTATTTTTTCCTGAAACTTCTGGGTTCTATCAAATAACTGCTCCCTTTGCTGCTATAATTCAATTAACTGATACATCCTCCTCTAGGTTGGATGTGTCTCTGTTTCCTCTTCCTGCAATAGTTTCATCACTGGAAGAATTAAAGAGCTAGGGAATATTACCTCAGAACTATAAACCAACTAGAAAGGTGAGGTTCCAATGGATTTATTTATGCTGATCATGTCCACCCACAAAGCATGAATACAACTTTGTGTGCCAAGCCTTCTTGTTTTCTTGCATCAGCTTCTTGATGATTCTCATGAGGGCCTGATTTGAGGACTCTGCCAATCCATTTCCTTGTGGGTAGTAGGCAGTAGAGTGACCCAACTGTATATGATTTTGGAACAAAAATTCACCATCTTCTTTGATTTGAAAGCAGGAGCATTATCAGTGACTATGTTCTTGGGGACCCCAAATCTGGATAGGATATGCTCCTCCAGAAACTGCATGATCACTGTTTCGGTAGCTTTCCTTTTGGGGATGGACTCCATCCATTTAGTGAAATAATCAGTGGATGTAAGGATCCACCTGTGCTGTCCTGAGGAATGTGGATTTATTTCTCCAATGAAATTTAGCCCCCATTGCTGGAAAGGGGCTTCAACTTGTTTGGGTTTCAAGGGAAATGGTAATAGCTTCCTTCTCCCCTCAAAGATCTGACATTTGTGGCAGGAAGCAAATTTCTTATGAGTATTAGAGAAGATGGTGGGCCAATAGAACCCCACCCTCATGATTTTGTTTACTGTGGATTTCCAATAGTGATGGCCTCCACATTCTTCTGCATGGAATTCCTCAATGAGTCTTTTTGCCTCCTGCTCATCTACACAGTTTAGCAACACTCCTCTTGGCTCCTTCCAATACAATTTTCCCGCTAGGATGTAGAATCTAGATGCTTTATGTTTGAGAAATCTAGCCCTTGTCTTGTCCATACCCTCTGGAGCCTGCAGATGTTGTAATGCAAACATGATATCAATGTACCATGGGGAGGAAAAAACATTCTCACCTATTGGGGGACCCAGTTGTCCCGGAGGATTCTTCTATTCTGCTGACAACTCAACAATCATGTACAGGTTGAGAGCATCACAGTTTGATTGGGACATAAGCTTGGCTAGTCTTTGGCCTTTGATTAATTTTGTGGGATTGATTTCCAGGTCATACTCAAGCATAATTGCTATCCAGTTTCCCCTTTGTCCCTCAGGACCAGGTTGGGCCATAATATCCTTTACAACGCTGGTGGGGATGTGAGCAATGATATGGGAATGCATGATGTATACTCAAAAATCCTTTAAGGCCTGTACTAGGGAATAAGCTTGTTTATCCATGATATTATACATCAGGGGAGCATCTCTCAGGGTCTTATTGTGAAAATCAGTGGGATGTTCATGTCCTTCATGATTCTTCTTTAGCAAAACTCTTGCCACTGTGTGCTCTGAGGAAAATGAAAATATAAGGAAGTTTTTAAAAAAACCAGGGCTTGCAGGTACAGGTGCTTCAAATATGGCCTTCTTGATGTTTTCAAAGGATTTCCTAGCTTCAGAAGTCCACTTGATTTCTTTGTCATTTCCCAAGATACCAGTTATATGTTTTACTATCTTGACAAATGCAACAATAATTATTCTTAGAAAGTTTACCTACCCCAGGAAAGACTGAACCTCAACTTTATTTGGAGGGAGCTCAATTTTGCCAATCGCCTCGACCCTCTTTGGATCTATCCTGATGCCTTCCCGAGAGATTATATGCCCCAACAAATTCCCTTCTTTCATAGCCAAAAATGATTTCTTCGGGTTTAGGGAGATGCCAAACTTTCTGCATTTCTCGAACATCCTCAGCAAGTGGGAAACATGTTCTTCATTAGATTTAGAAAATACAGTGATGTCATCTAGGTAGATGACCCGAATTTTGTCCTTTTCATCGGCGAAGTCTATGTCCATAGCCCGCTGGAAAGTTCGAACGACATCTTTGCATACATGAACGTGCCCCAAGGTGTGGTGAAGGTTGTTTTTTCTTGATCCTCCGGGTGCACCACTATCTGATTGTATCATAAGAAGCCATCTAGAGTGGCAATCCTCTATGAACCCACTACTCTCTATAAGATATGGTCCATTTTGGGGAGTGGGTAATGGTCCTTCAAAGAAACCTTTTTCAAGTTCCTGAAGTCAATACATATTCTTATTTCCCCACTTTTTTTTCTAACGGGGACCAAATTTGCCACCCAGCGCGAGAATCTGAGGGAAACAATGATTTTGGACTTTTTCTACCAAGGGAAACAGCCTGGGATTCATCCTTCTCAGCTTCTGTTTGAACAAGATTTCATCCTTCTTGATTGGTATGGTATGCTGGATGATGCTCGTATCATAAGCCTTAAGGTCCTTGTAGCTCCAAGGGAACATATGAATATTCCTTCATCCGAGAGATGTACCTTTGCTTGGCTTCAAGTGAAAGGGTCCTTGCTATTTTGATGATATTAGGATGCTCTTCTATCCCAATATCTACATCCTCAACGTCTTCACAAATTGGTACCAGTTGAGGTTCTCTAGCCACATCACTTGGATCAAACAACTTTTCTAAAGGAACTAGCCCTCTGGGGATGGAATTACCTTTCAGCTGCAGGATCTCTTTGCCACATATGTTGTTCACATATTTCTGCTGCTCATCAGTCTCCTGCATTTTTGTTTCCCAAGATTCTTCAGTTCTTTCGGCATCAGCATCTACAACAGGAGCAATGTCCTCCTCTCGGGGCATTTCCTTGGGAACAACAGTTTGGCTTTGCAAAGGTTCTTGAGTAAGAGTAGCCCTTTCTAGAAGCTCATTTTCTTCATCAATACTGAATCGATCAAACTCCCTAGTGAGAGTGAGGAACTTTTGGATCTGCTTGTCATCTTCAAACACCTGCCAGCCTTTGACATTATCAGAGACAGAGGGTCTGTGCCTCACTTCAACTTCATATTTCCCAATAGGGTGCATAGGGACTTTGAAAGTCGACGTGGAAGTGGCCAGGGAATCATCTACATAATTTTGTACTCTGGGGATCAGATTAAAACTGCATTCTTCAAAGAATTTGATGAGGTCCTAGGCAACATTTCGGTTGCTTCTCATTCGGGGATATCTGGCCTGATATTCACCACTCATTTGTTTGATTATTAGCTCAGAATCCCCATGTAACACCACCCTCTTGACTTGGAGCTCCTTTAAGACCAAAATCGCTAATATCATAGCCTCGTATTCTTCTTCATTGTCCGTATAGTTAAAAGCAAGCTTGTAAGAATAATTCAACGCTCACACTCCTAGGGGTCTTATCCACACTCCAGCTCCTGCCATACTCCCTCCATCTCCTCCTGAGTGGGTACAAAGGCAACGTTCTATGAACTACAACTGTCCTTGTCTCCTTCTGTGAAGAAAATAGATGATCCCATCTCAGTGTCCAATGCATAGATGGGGTGATTGTTCGACCTTTCAACACTGGTCACCGTGTAGGATATCCTTTTCTCCCTAAAATTCCTTCTTTGCGCTCCAAAAACAGGGATAGTAGCATAGGACATGTCCATTTGAAAAGTACCTTTAAGTTTGGCTGCCCAAGATCTTGATAACAACATCCCAAACTTTGGAGGGATGTCAGCTACGACCACATCCATGACCAGATTCTTGGGAGGGATTTGGGCCAAAGAGACGACTAGATCCTTTATTAGTCCTAGACACCTGACTTTGCTGGAATCAAAAGAGAAAATATCTTTGTATGGTCTGGTCACTTCCAATCCTATTTCCTCCATGACTACCCTGGGCGTTAGATTGTGAGAGGCTCTTGAATCATACATGGCATTGTGTAAGATGGAATTGTGGATGTTCAGACTGATGTAGAAAGGGGGGGTTTCTATATCAGCAGACTCTTATACATGAGGTCCAAAAATGAAGGTGGGGTTATCATCTTGGAGATTTAGGGAGTCTGAAATTGCAGAAACTTCTCCTAGAGGCTTCAACATTGGGGCAACTTTAGAATGGTATTCAACATTTTATAACAACTCAACGAGAGGGAGAGAGATTTTATCTTTGCAATTTCAGCCTCCAAACTTAACGAGGTCTTCTCCTACTATGACCCTCTTGAATGATCTTTCTTTTTCTCCTTCGCTTTGGGATTTGGTACATTAGGGGAGGCATCCTAAGGGCATGGAATGCTCTTTGGTTTGCTTGTAGAGGATTTATTTGCTGCCTCCTTATTTTTTACTATAGGAACATCTCTACTCCTTAGTCCAATTTGTCTCTGCGCCTCCATGACAACAAGTTGGTATCCCCTCTTGAAGTCACCTGTTTCTCCGACAACAATCTTTCCCCTTTTGAGACAAGCCTTGTCATGTTTTTTTTTGGTCAGAAAGGTCGACGGTGGGTTAGTGTCCAGCTGATGGATTTCAGTTTCTGCTCGATCTTCTTCATCCAGCTCTACATAATTTTCGTGAAAAGGAGGCCTGATAGGTGGATCAAGAGGGTTTCTCTGGTCGCTCTGCCTGTTTTGGGGAATTGGAGGCCTTCTGGTAGTCTGGTTCATGTTCTGCTGCTCTTGATTTTCCATGGGAGGTGGTCTACCATCCACAAAGAACTTCTCCATCATCCTTTCCACAACTCTCAGCATCGTGTCTATCTTGGCCTCTTGTGAGGTAGAGGTAGAGGGTTTTTTAGGCTCTTTATCTTTTTTGCTTTCTCCTCTCTTTCCTTCCTCTCTTCTCCATTCTCCCTCGTCTCTTCTCCATTCTCCCTCATATCTTCTCTTCTCCGCTCTCCCTCGTCCCTTCTCCATTCTCCTTTGGCCCTTTTCTTCTTTCTTGCAGTTGGCAAGTTTACCTCCACCTCTATGGCATCTTTCATCATAGCGGCCAAGGAAGCCAATATCCTTTCACTTATCCACAAGGTAAACTCACTATCAAAGGATTCAACATATTGGAGTTGGGAAGAACCAATGGGAGGTTTGAACTAGGTAGGGATGGAATTGTATACTTTCAAAAATCTCTCAGAAATTCTTGGACAGACTCACTCTCCCTCCTCCTCATGGAATAATATTGAGAGAGATATTGTTTAGTGTTCTTTTGGTTTTCCCACTTGTCCTTGAAAGAATATTCAAAGGATTGATAGCTCAGGATAGAGTCGTTTGCGAGGTTTTTGTACCATTTCCTTGCTTCTCCCGCCAGTATTTGGGAAAATAATATGACCTTGACATCATCATGATCCACCTCTTCTAGGTCTATCCAATCTAAAAACCACCCCAGGCATTCTTCAGCTGAATAGCCCCTTTCCCCATTGAATTTATTGAGCCTCTGGGAATACCCCTGAGGGAGATCATATTGAGTAGCAGGAAGACGAATAAGAGCAAATCTATTTTCCATCCTTGGAGGTATAATAGGGCTTACATGAGGGATTAATACTGGTAGAACAAAACTTGGTGAGTTGTGAGGAATGTAGGGAGCTGTGAAACTGGAAGATGAAGGCTAATTCAATTTTGAAACAGTGGGAGACAAAAATGTGGCAACATATTTCCTTATGACAGTGGAATTTAGTAGGGTTGAATCAGGAGTAAGTGTAGGGAACTCTGGTTTGGGAAAATGTTGGGAATCCATTCCTAGAGGTTTTGAGGTCTGGGGTGACCACGAAATGTGGGGAAGTCAAATGCAGAGGTATCAGAAACCAAGTTAGAGAGGTTGGACTCAGATTTAATTCTAGGGAAGGTTATCCAAAACTCCTCATTACAATGTTCAGATATATCCTCAACAAAAATAACACCTTCAACAGGGAAGGAAATATTTCTGACTAGCCTTTACAGCCTCTTGGCACTTCAGATCATACTTTCTATATCAAAGACCTCTTGGAAGGATTCTACATTAGGATTTCTCCTCGTGTGGGTTCTTCTGGCCACTAGTATTTCCCAGTGGTGTCACCTTCAAAATTTGTGTGGAGTCGCCAGAGCATGTACAACCACTTGTGTGTCTAAGACCGAATGCTCAACCAGATCATAGAGCTAAGATGATGTCATTTTTCTCAGGGATGATTTTCTCTTTCATTCCTTGGAAATGACGCCAAGATGTTATCACCCTGTAATTTTTCGATGGTTGTGGTAGGAAGTCACAAGGGTAACCATTTCAACCAATATTTAGACTGTAGTCTAGCTTTACAGTCAGAGAGGGCTCTCTCTTTGTCACAGAAACAAATTCACATACAAATTTAGCTTTAAAGAAGTAGTCAAAAGGCATAGATTCTGATGGGAAACAAGTTGTTGGGGTTTAAAAGAGTGTAAGACAGACAAATAGACAACACCATTGGGCAATGGAGTCAAAGCCTGAAACATTCAAGGACTTACAACAAATAATGACTAGGGATAACCTTCATAGTATGAGGCAAAATAGGCATCAATATTCAACAAAATATATTTTGAGGGATATTGAGGGGAAATGAGAAGAAGCCCAATGAAGCAAGAGGCACCTATCTGTGGATGAATCTCTTGCAAACACCTTTAGCAGAAGCAACAATTAAGGCTGATAACTGCAATATAGCATAGAAGATGCATTTCAAAGCATTTACCAGAAACACAGACAAATGCATTATCTGATGCAAGGAGTGCTAAATAGAGAGCGAATTCCTCACATTCAACTAGAAATGCTTTTGCAGAAATACACATTCATGGAAATGAAATATATAGAGGAAAAATAGACTAAACCGTGAATGCCATGATGAATCTCGGACATTCAAGCTATGATTTTCATTAATGCTCCCAAGGAAAGTCGCAGAGCTACAGAATCAAGCGCACAAGCTTAAAAAATGAATGTCAAACAACAACAATCAACCATTTCTTCTCTTTTGAGGGTATATGTATAGTGTAACAGGCTCCCTAGAACAACCTCGAAACAGAGCCAAATGCATTTAACCTAAATTGGGAATCAATCCCGCACACATAAAATCATGACAGACTATGATTTAGCAGATTCGCCCTGATCACAAAAATCAAAACAGGCAACCATGTTGGGATGCGCATGATGGACAAAAATGGAAAATTGAACTCTTGGAAACCATGCCTGCTCAATGAAAACGATGGCTCAGCTCCTCCTTCAGCTTTCTGCAACAAAATTTTCTTTTCCCTGCATCTTTAACCAATGAAATCGTTGTGGAACGTTGATCTTTTAATCAAAATAGGGATGCAGAGACACGTTTCTGAACTTGCCTACTCTATATCATTTCACAGATTTTCCCCATGACTTTCTCTGCGCTAGTTGGATCAACGAAATTTTTCTTGACTATGGATCTAGATCAAGCCTTGATCTCAATCGTCAAACCTGCAGACCCTTTAAATGATTTCGCAAATTTCAAAAGTTCATTTCCTTGTGCTTATTGCATTAGCAGAATTGTTCTCCACCGTTGATCTTACCTCATCATCGATTGCGACTGTTGAAACTTGCAGGCTTTTAACCGATTTCACAAATTTGGAAAGCTACTTATCTCATAAGCATGTTTCCTTTTTCGGCACCATCAATCTTCACCATAAACTTTCCCAGCCATTGATCAGAGATCAAGCTGCGAGGTGGCGGAAAGCGGAAATTGGGGTTTCTGCAATTTTCGACGAAGTTCTTATGCTTTTGATTTCAACCTTTCTCCTCCTTTCGAGACTGTCAATCTAAGTGGGAACGATCTGAGTCATAGATATGGTGGAAAGCGAAACCCAAAACTTCAACTTTTCATCATCAAATCATTAAGTTTCCTGGTTTTCTGCCTCCGCCCCGCTACCTCTTTTCCGCACCGTTGATCTGGGCGAAATCTCCATGAATTGTTGGATCTGGAAAAAAGCAGAATTCAGAACTTTAACTTTTCACGACTAAAATCTTTGTATTTCCGTATTCTGATTTCTACCTCTTTTCTTTCTTCTGGATCGTTGATCTTGGCGGAAATGATTTGATTCGTCGAACTGGCAGAAAGCAGAATCCGAAACTTCAACTTTTACGACCAATTTCTTGTTTGTATTTCCGCTTCTCACTCTTTGCCCTGCTGTTTCTTTTCGCATTGTTGATCTGCGTGGGAACTTTCCTGGCTGTTGGATCTGGAAGAAAGAGGAACCCAGAACTTCAACTTTTCACAGGAAAATTCTTACGTTTTTTTACTTCTGATATTTTCCCCTCTGCTCTTTTCCAGACCTTTGGTCTGGGTGGAAGCTTTCTAGACTGTTGGATCTGGTGGATCACGGAAGGCAAAAGATCAACTTTTCATGATCAAATTCTTAAGTTTCCCGATTTCCGATCTCTGCCCTTTTGTGTCTTTTCGCACCGTTGATCTGGGCGAAAGCTCCCTGAACTATTGGATCTCGAATAGTGAAAAGCAGAAATTAGGATCTAGAACTTTCAAGATTAAACTTCTTTATCCTTTTCGATTTTTGATCTCCTCCATTTCCTAGACCATTGATCTTGGGCGGGAACATCCTAGGCCATCAGATCCTGGAACGCAAAAGGCGGAAATCGGGGTTCCATCTTCCATAACCAAATTTTTATCTCTTTTGTGCTTCCGCTCCCTATTTTTCTTGGGCAGAAATGATTTTTGGCCCTTTGATCTTTTTGAGGGTTAGATCTCCACCGCCTATTATTGCCAAGGCCTATCCTTGATGGAAATTCTCATACTTAGGCACAATTCCATGTCGTGCCAAAGGATTTCTTACTGTTTTGACATTCAGGATTAGGAATAAGCCTCCCAAGCCACTTCCAACCCTTTCCAGCATACCTCTGGGTCATAAGATATGAAATTTTTTTGACCCTACCCCACATTTTTTTACTGGCCCAGAATTTGAAGGGGAATTATCGCATAAGCATTATGTGGAAAACTTCAAAATTTAGCACAGGTGATAACACGGTGCAAATTTATTCCATCGATCTAACTTGGACGAAGAAAATAACTTTCCATATTTGTGGAATTGGTTAAATGCCTGCATGTTTCAATGGCCAGGATTGATGGTTGTGTAGATCAATGATGGAGGTGAATTATGTTGATCTAACAGGCTCATGGAAAATCACTTTTCAAATTTGCGGAATGGCTTAAAGATCGACATATTTCGACGGTTGAGATTTAAAGAAGACCAGATCTACAGTTGTGGTAGATTCCATTGATCCAACTAGCACGGATAAATCAACCTTTCAGATATGCGAAATCTTAAAGAGCCACATCATTGAACGATCATGATTTAAGTAGGTAAAGATCAATGGTCCATAATCTTTTTCGCAGGTGAAGATGCAGGCACAAAGAAAACCATTGCAGTGTGTTGAAGGAGGTTTTGCACCATCGTTTTCACCGAGCAGACATGGTTTCCATGTTTTTAATTCTCCATTTTGGTCCATTAGGCGCATGCCAGCATGTTTTCCCATTTTGTAAATGATCATGGCGAATCTTTCCAATCATAAGTTGTTAGGATTGTTCCTTGATTTTGTAACTGATTTTAGGTGTTCGAGGTTGGTCTTGGGAGCCTGTTAACACTATAAATATACCCTTAATAGAGGAATACCAAGTTGGAACCCATGAGGTTCAGGGCTATGTAAATTGAGATCTACCTTTAATAAAATGATAGAGCCAAATGCAGGCTAGTTGCTGCATAGATTCTCGTGTATGTCGTAGTTACAGTTTGTTATTTCCTTTCTTTTTGTGCATGTATTCCTGTTTAACTTGCCATTATGTTTTCTTCATATCTAGAATGAGTGTATAATAGTTCATAATTCATATTGCTATGCTCTGTCTATTGTTTTCAGATATCCACAAATCCTTTCAACCAAAGTTGATGCAGAATTCATCTCTTGATGCTCTGTGTTAATGGATTGTCATCTTTCCTTCTTTATCACCGGACCAACAACATATTGACTGTAACCAAATGCTACCTTTCCTTTGTAGACCTTCTGTCACGTCCCCAACCCTCCAACCGGCGAAGAGGACGTGACCCATGGCGTTAACCATCCGAGCCAAGAGCCCCATGAACATGTGAAATTCATGAAATTGCTGAAAATGCTAAAACAAAAAATGATGATATCGGGATGCATTGAAGTAGAACACGCACACATGAAAATTTATCATGCACCGAAGCAAACATTTATCATACGCAGCGGAAATAACACACATTCATACAACATTCTTTCAACATGTTCATCATAATCATTAACATAAAATATGATTGCAGAAGTAAAATAACAAGATTACTTATCTTATCAAGAACTCGTTCCGCAACTAGCTACGTTGCTGCAACGTTCCACCAAACCATAGGCCAACGTGCTCCTTAATCTCTCAGCAGCGCTGCCACCCCCGAGCTGGGCATGATTCTCCAAGGAATAAGGGAACTAGCAGGCTTACACATAGCCAAGGATACACAAAACACAGCCAAGCCAACACAGTTGGGTTTATCAGGCCATCTAGGAGTTGGGAAAGGCTAAATGCTAAGCTGATGAGCTCATTGCAGAACTAGGAACACCTACAACAGAACTAGCCTGACTTCTAAGACACCCACACACACCCAACATAAGGAATCAATCCCTTCTTTGCTACACAGTCCCTCAGGCCCTGCATTCCCTTCTAGTGCTATTCAGGGGTTGTGGAGAAGAAATCCAGCTCTATAGCCCTGTCTGTGTGGTTTCCATCCATCAAGTTTATCAAGCAAACCAAGCCCCCATCCCTCCTCCCTACACAGTCCGAAGACCAAACATTGCACGCAGGCAATTAACCAGCAATTACAACTTAACAGGGGAAGCGATTCCTGAGTCGTTCTTAGCCCTCTCGTGGCCAAAACGACTCCAAACAATCTACAGCAGCCCCAAGGCGTAACAGCAACACAATCACAGGGAAAATACTCCCAAGCGGATTATACAGTCCCAACGAAAACAGTGAGCACCGCTCACAACATGGGAAAGCAACAGTCCCAAAGCGCAATAGCATGCACTACCAACAAATGTGGGAAAAACAACAGCCCATTTTACACAGTTTCAGTCATGAGGAAAAACTTACACAGACCCGTTGGGAAGGAATTTATAGTCTCCCGACCTGTGAGTGAGTAACAGCAGCGCAACACCCACAAATCAGCCCGTGAGGAAGGATACAACCACATCATCCCCAGATCTGCAGAGGAAAAACTACGTGAGTAAAGCTGACAAAATCCTGTGCGTGAGCGTGAGCAACTTCCGCTCCTGCATGAGGATGAACAACAAATCATGAGGCCTGCGTAGTGGAGGGTGCGTGAGTGTTTCAACACAGTCGTGGAGAAGAGAGCAGTAGTGAGTTTTTCCTGGAGATGATGGTAGTGGTTTCTTTTGCCATTGTGAAGTCAACCGTGGGTGGAGTGTGCGTGTAGGCATGGTATGATAGTCCTGCCACCCCACTCCCAAAACAATAACTGCCTCAACCACCAGCATCCATTCTCAATGGAGGTGGTTGAGTAAGACAAGGGGAGATCACACATGGTTTTTTCCCTCATGGCTCAGGGTTGACAATTTCCCCCACACCCTTATCCTTGTGAAAATCATGCCCCTTCTCAATTTAGTTTCCGCGATCGTAGCTGGTCGGGTTCATTTTAATTAAAGATGCATATGTACATGATGTCAACTCAATATCTATGCTGCATGCCCCGATACACCATCGATGACGATTTCAACCTAAAACATAGCATAACCAATCAATGGTGGGGCCTTGGCCTTTAGCTCCACACCATGATCATTTACAATATATACATCATATACATCTAATGCAATAGGGTCAAAACCGGGGTGTGACATTCCCCTCCCCCTTCAATAGCACTGTCCTTAGTGCTTTACAAAATTTGAACAAAATGCTACACTGGTATCACCTCAGTGTTCTGCAGAATTGAACAAAAATGGATGGGCCAATCGCATGGCATCCTCCATCTCCCATGTAGCCTCTTCAGGTCCGTAGTGCTCCCATTGCACCTTTACCTGACCTATGGCTCGGTTCCGGAGCATTGTGACCTTCCTGTCGAGGATGCGCATTGGCTCTATTCGGAACTCTCCCTCGGGTTCCACCTGAATCACATCCCAATTTATCACATGGTTAGGATCATGTACATATCTTTTAAGCAAAGAAACATGAAAAAAATTATGAGCTCTAGTGCTAACAGGCAATGCAAGTCTATATGCAACTGGCCCTATTCTTTCAAGCACTTCAAATGGCCCACAATATCTAGGTGACAACTTGGCACACCTTCCAAGCTTCAAGGAACTCTTCCTTGCCCTCACTCTGAGGTAAACATGATCCCCAACACTGAACTCGCTGTTCTCCCTATGCTTATCCGCATAGCTTTTCTGTCTGTCCTGTGCTATTTTCAGATTCTGTCTGATATTTACAACCTCTTGCTCCATTTACCTAAGCAATTCTGGTCCAAGCACAATCCTATTCACTGGATTGTCCCAAGTCACTAGTGTCCTACACCTTCTTCCATACAAAGCTTCA
This sequence comes from Pseudotsuga menziesii, assembly GCA_001517045.1. Taxonomy (NCBI): domain Eukaryota; kingdom Viridiplantae; phylum Streptophyta; class Pinopsida; order Pinales; family Pinaceae; genus Pseudotsuga; species Pseudotsuga menziesii. The sequence goes on along the minus strand of LPNX010181045.1, from coordinate 207,195 downwards.
TACGGACTCATCCCCAAGGATGCCTGCTGTCCATTGTTATAAGCAAACTCTACCAAGTGTAAGTAATCTTCCCATTTGGTTGGTTTGCCCATTACATACATGCGAAGCATATCTTCAAGCACCTGATTAACTCTCTCTTTCTGACCATCTGTTTGAGGATGGTATGCAGTGCTGAAGTTAAGATTTGTACCTAAATCTACAAACAACCCCTTCCAAAAGTTGGAAGTGAACTTGACATCTCTGTCAGAGACTATTGCCTTCGGCAATCCATGCAATTTGAATATCTCCTTCATGAAGATCTTTGCAATGTCATCAGTCTTATGAGTAGACTTAACCGGTATAAAATGTGCTGCCTTCGTCAACTTGTCCACCATGACCATGATGGAATCATGTTGTCTCCAAGTCGTCGAAAATCCTGTAATAAAATCCATGGAAATAACTTCCCATTTCCATTCTGGAACTGGCAAAGGTTGCAACAAACCTGCTGGATGTTGATGCTCAACCTTTACCTGCTGACATTTCATACACCTTGAAATGTACTCAGCCATATCCCTTTTCATTCCTGGCCAAAAGTACTTCTTTCTGGCCGTAGCAATTGTCTTCTGATATCCTGGGTGACCAGAATACGGAGTTTGATGGATTTCATCCATAACAACTCTCCTCAAACTTGCTACATCTGGAATATAAATTCTACCTTTATAAGTGAGAAGTCCATCTTCTTCCAATTTATATCCCTCATACCTCTTCTCAAGACTTTGCTGCTGCAACTTGTCTTTTACCTGCCCATACAATTCATCTTCAGCAGCATGACTAACAATCTGCTGCCTCAAATCTGATTGGCAAATACTAAGAGATGCCACATGCATTTCCTGCACCTTCCTGTTGAGTGCATTAGCTACCTTATTTTCCTTTCCCTTTATGTGCTTGATTTCAAAATCAAACTCACATAAAAATTCCAGCCATCTTGCTTTCCTAACATTCAGAGTAGGCTGATCAAACAAATACTTTAGTCCACAATGGTCTATTCTGAGCTCAAATCTCCTTCCCATTAAGTAATGCCTCCACATATTGAGAGCATGTACTATGGCTGCAAGCTCTAGATCATGAGTGGCATAGTTCTTCTCATGTTCCTTCAGCTTTCTTGACTCATAACATATCACGTGGTTGTCCTGCATAAGGACTCCTCCAAGCCCTTGTCCGCATGCATCGGTACACACCACAAAATATTTTTCTGGATCTGCAACTTTCAATGCGGGTGCACTAGTGAGAAGATTCTTCAACTGCTGGAAGCTTTCTTCACGCCTCGATGTCCATTCGAACTTCATCCCCTTCTTTTGCAAAGAAGTGATGGCATGTGTAACTTTGGAGAATCCCTCAATGAATCTTTGGTAGTATCCTGCAAGCCCCATAAAAGATCTTATATCTGTCACATTTCTTGGAGTAGGCCAATTCATAATGGCTTCAATCTTTTCAGGGTCCACAGATATACCTTCCTCTGAGATAATGTGAATTCTATCTCTATAGAAGTCACACTTGCTCAGTTTTGCATACAACTGATGCTCCCTAAGCAAATTCAATGTCAATCTCAAATGCTCTTCATGCTCTTTCTCATTCTTAGAATAAACAAGAATGTCATCAAGGAAAACAAGAACAAACTTGTCCAAATACTTGCTGAAGACGCTATTCATAAGGAACATAAATGTAGCTGGTGCATTTGTGAGACCAAATGGTACCACTACAAACTCATAATGCCCATACCTTGTTCTGAAGGCTGTCTTATGAATGTCTTCATCTTTGATTCTCACCTGATGGTAACCAGACCTCAAGTAATTCTTGGAAAACACCTTTGCTCCTCTCATTTGATCAAAGAGGTCATCAATCCTAGGCAAAGGATATTTATTCTTCACAGTAACCTTGTTCAATTGTCTGTAATCGATACATAACCTGAGTGTACCATCTTTCTTCTTTACAAATAGAATTGGTGCTCCTCAAGGGGACACACTCGAGCGGATATACTTCTTTTCCAACAACTCTTGCAATTGCATCTTCAATTCTAACATTTCTGGGGTACTCATCCTGTAGGGTGCCTTGGACACTGGTGCCGCTCTTGGCACAAGTTCAATAGTGAAATCAATGTCCCGCTTTGGAGGAAGCCCTGGAATCTCATCAGGAAACACATCCCTAAATTTATGTAACACTTGATAGTGTTCCAACCTAGGAGTTTTATCTCCCATTTCCTCCAGAATATGAGCTGCATACAACTGGCAACCCTTCCTACATAACTTCTTTAACTGCATTGCTGAAACCTGCCTTACTGAAATCACCTTTGGAATGCCTTTCACAACTACTAGATTCCCTTCTTTATTCATGGATTCGAAAGTCTTATTGTAACAGTCAAGCTTCACCCTGTGAGCTTCTAACCAATCCATTCCAATGAGAACATCATAGGAACCAAGCGGTAGAACATTTAGATCTACACAAGTGACCAATCCATTCATGACCAATGGACATTTCTCTACCACTTCACTGACCTTTCTCTTAGTTCCAGTGGCTAGTTGAACTAACCAAGACTTCCTATGCTTTACTTTCTTAAAAGCACAAATTTCCACTACTCTAGGAGTAATGTAACTGTGCGTAGAACCAGGGTCAATCAAAATAGAAACAGATTGCTCAACAATCTTACCTGCTACTTCAACCACAGTTGATTGGTGATCTGCCTGGCGATCCTCCAGTGCTGCATAAATCCTAGGGATTTCCCTTGCTACTTGACCCACTATTTCTGCTTCTTGAACCTTATAAGCTGGTCTTGCACTCTCACTCTCGAGTGGACAATTACTGCGCATGTGGGGTCCTCCACATTTCCAACATTGAAGTGGTCCTCTATCCTGTTGTGGATCTTTAGGCTTTTCTCCTGGATCTTTAGATTGAATATGGCAACTCTTGCCTTCATGTTTCCTGAATAATCATGTACTTGAAAGTACTTCTTTATCCCAAGAAGCCAAGCTTCAGCCTCTTGGCCAATCTTTACCTCATCATCAAATGTAGGAGATTTAGCTTTCTTAAATTCGTCCCGAGAGCAGTCCCTATGGTGTCTTTTTCTTTTCCTTTTATGAGATGAAGAACTTGAATCCCTGCTAGATTCTTCAGAATCAGATGATCCACTAGAAGTCCTTCTCCTTCTCCTAGTACTGCTCTTACTGCCTTTTGGTCTTGCTGTACCTCGTCCAAAGTCTATCTTTCTATGTAAGTCTGTCAAAATCTGCAACATAGCAGCATTCAACTGATGCTGCTCTTCTTGGGCTTTGATCAGGCTTCTCATGGTAGCTGCAACATTTGGCGGTGTCTCTTGGAATCTCCTTCCATTAGACTCAATGTCATCATTTCTATTACGGACATTTTCTCCCATGGTATCTCGCGCATGCTCATAAGAATCCCGAGCATCATATCCATCATGGGTTCTCATAACTGAACCACCACTTATTTATCAAAATGCACTACCTGGAATACTGCCCTTGAGGGTGACTATGACTCTGCAAACGTGTTAATAACAAAACTGTTAGATGCATAACATTGATATAAACCATCATTGCTTACCTTCTCATGGAAAAAATCATAATACAGATTTGCCCAAACACACAAAATTTTCTTCATCAAAGAACGTCTATATGAGGGGGATGACGGGGGTCAAGGGGGCTTGCCCCCTTGTGGCTTCCTTGCGCCACTGCAGGGCGGGTCGAGGGAAGCGCCCTCATTTTTTTTGTTTGTAATTCATTGGTTTTCACGCAATCTGGCGCATAAGATCACTACCATTTTCTCCTTTTTTAGCCCTGAAAATCCACTGAAAAACAGCTGAAAATCCCACTGAAAAACAGTCGAAATCTGCTGGAAAATCCCACTTGAAAAACTCAAAAATTTCCTTTGCAGAATCAGCTCTCATTTCAACTATCGATCCGACATTTCGGCAGCCCAAACCACTAACTTCTCCGCTGTTCATCGGAAATCGGAACAACTAAGCACTATCGTGTCGGCAATCGGATCTTCTAACCCTTCGGAAGGATAGTCCATTTGACAGCCGCAACGGCGGATGTCCAATCCACTAACTTCATCCGACGTAGCCCATCGGCTGTCGGAAGCTCTATCCACTAATCATCCCCGATGGCCAAGGATTCCCGGACTTAGAAAATTTTTCAAAACTTTCCCTTTTGTCTTCCTTTTCGTCGCTTGACCGGCTCTATTTCCTTCTTCGCGTCGACGAATTAATTTCCTTAGTAGCCGCAACGGCGGCCCAACATCCTCGATCTTCTCTTGATCGGCGGCCAAATCTACTGTGGCACACTCTAATCGGTGTCGACAGTCGCTTCTCGTCAGAAGACTTAGTGCTTTCAGTTTTCGAAATGGCGGCACATAAACCACTTTCTTCTTCCGATTGGCCGATATTTTTGTTACTTAGAAAAATTTTTAAGCTTTCCTTCACAGCGTCGACAACCTTTTCACATCGGAAGTCTAGTGCTCTAGACTTCCGCAACGGCGGGCACATGAGCACTATTTTCTTTCGATAATCCGACAGTTCAACTGTAACACCTCGGTTTTGACCCCGTTGCATTAAATGTACATGATGTATATATTGTAAATTATTATGGTGCGGAGCTAAAGGCCAAGGCCCCACCATTGAGATCGGTTATGCTATGTTTTGGATTTAAAATTGTCACCGATGGTATATTGGGGCATGCGACATATATTGTGTTTGTCATCATGTAAATATGCATCTATAATTAATTAAATGAACCCGACCAGCTACGATCGCAGCAACTAAAATGAGGAAGGGGTATGATTTTCACAAGGATAAGGATGTGGGGGAATTTGTCAAACCTTGGCCAATGGGGTAAAAATCCATGTGTCTTCTTTCCTTGCCTTACCCAACCACTTTCATTGAAGAATTGCTGGTGGTGGTTGAGGCAGTTAATTGTTTTAGGAGTGGGGTGGCAGGACTATCAGTCCTCACCCACACGCACACTCCACCACGGTTGACTTCACAATGGAAGAAACCACCGTCCTCACACGTGCAGGCATACCCCTCTTCTTCCACGATAGTGCTGAAATAATCACGCTCTCCACTCATTCACTTCACCGCACGTTACCTCCACAGTTTTGTTCTTTTCGCACGGTCTGCTCACATCCACACACAGGCTTACCTGGTTTCACTCTTGCAGACATTCCTCTCTCCACGACGGTGCTGTTACTCACGCACTTCCAATTTCGCGTCCTCCTGTAGGTTGTTTCTCCTCTGCAGATTTGTGGATGGGCGGCTGTATCCTCTCCTCGCAGGCTGATTTTGGGTTGTTGCGGTCTTCCTTTCTTGTGAATGTTGTAGTCTTATCTATGATTGAGGTCTGGTGCAAGCTTTCATCCACGTGCAGACTGGGAGTATGTGTATTTTCCTCTTCAGTGCGGCCCGTGTAAGTTTTCCACATCTTTAGTTGTCCAGGGCGGACTGTCGATTTCCCCATGTTGTGAATGTGTTCATTGTTGCATTTATAACTATTGTAATCCGCTTGGGAGTATCTTTCCCCTGTACTTGTGTTTGCTATTACGCTGTGGGGGCTGCTGTAGAGTGTTGGGAGTCATTTTGGCCACGAGAGGGCCAAGAACGACTCAGAAATCGTTCCCCCTGTTCAGCTGTGATTATGATTGATTGCATACGTGCAATGGTTGGTCTTTGGACTATGTAGGGAGCAGGGATGGGGGCTTAGTTTTTCTTGACAAACCCAGTGGCTGGAAACCACACAGACAAAGCTAGAGGGTTGGCTTTCTTCTCCACAACCCCTGAATAGCACTGGAAGGGAATGCAGGGCCTGAGGGACTGTGTAGCAAAGAAGGGACTGATTCCTTGTGTTGGGTGTGTGTGGGTGCCTTAGAAGTCAAGCTAGTTCTGGTGTAGGTGTTCTTGGCTCTGTAATGAACTCACCAGCTTAGCATTGAGCCTTTCCCAACTCCTGGATGGCCTGATAAACCCAACTGTGTTGGCTTGGCTGTGTTTGTGTATCCTTGGGTATGCGTCAGCCTGCTAGTTCCCTTATTCCTTGGAGAATCCTGCCCAGCTCGGGGGTGGCAGCGCTGCTGAGAGATTAAGGATCACGCTGGCCTATGGTTGGGTGGAACGTTGTAGTGACGTAGCTGGTTGCGGATCAAGTTCATCATAAGATAAGTGATCTTGTCCATTTCTCCTTATGCAACCAGGTTTACTGTTAATGATATGATGAACATGTTAAATGAATGCTTGTGTGAATGCATGTTGATTCCACTGTGCATGATAAATAACTATAGCTGTGTATGATAAACAATTGCACTTGTGCATGTTTTACTTCAATGCATTTCCTTTCTGTAGTTTGTTTTTGTAATTTTTACCATGTACATGTTCATGGGCCTCTTAGCTTGGTTGGTCAACGCCATGGGTAGTGTCCTCTTCGCCGGTTGGAGGCATGGGGACGTGACAGTTAGTGGTATCAGAGCATCAAGGTTGCAACAATGGGCCTCTATGGGCCAAGAAGGAGCAACTGACAGAGGGTAGAATTACCTTCTATGCCTAGCAGAGATCAGAATTTGAGATGGCAGCAAATTTCAAAAAGTTCCAAATGTTGAGCAGTCGGGGCACTAGCGGGAAAGACTTCCGTTGTAGCGGAAGACCTAACGGGAAGGACTTCCGACGTAGCGGAAGCACTAGGCGAAAGCATGCCCGACGGGGCACAGTTGGAAAGAAAATCGGAAAAATTTTCTAAGTGATTTGGCGCCGATTGGAAGGAATTAGTTGTTTGGTGTGCCGCCGTTGTGGAAGCCAAAGTCACTAGCCGGCTGATGAGAAAGTCAGCCGAAGCCACGAGGAAGTTAAAATTTTTCTAAGTAAAGAGTGGTCATCGAAAGGAGTTCGTCTTTGGTGTGCCGCCATTGCGGAAGCCAAAGTCACTAGCCGGTCGATGAGAAATACAGCCGACGCTGTAAGAAAAGTTTAAAATTGTTCTAAGTAAAGAGTGCCGATCGGAAGAAGTTAGTGTTTGGTGTGCCGCCGTTGCGGAAGCCAAAGTCACTAAACTTTCGATGAGAAAGACAGCCGACGCCACGAGGAAGTTAAAATTTTCTCTGAGGAAGTTAAAATTTTCTCTAAGGAAGATTAAGCAGCTATCGGAAGAAAATAGCTGATTGTACGTCCGCCGTTGTGGAAGTCTAGAGCACTAGACTTCCGATGTGAAAAGGCTACCGACGCCGTGAAAGTAAGTTAGAAGATTCTTCCAAGTAAGGAAAAACAGCGGCCGATCGGAAGAAGATAGGATTACGTGTGCCGCCGTTTCGAGAGACAAAACCACTAGTCTTCCGATGCAAAAAGTCTGCCAATGCCGATCTGGTTGTGCCGCCGATCGGGAGAAGATTGAAGATCATGTTCCCCCGTTGCGGCTGTGGAAGGAACTGGTTTGCCAATGGAAAGGGAAAATTGAAAACAAGGATGTCGAAAGGTTAGAGCTTCCGACAGCCGATGTGTATGGTAATCGAAACCACAGTGGATTGGACGACTGCCGTAGCGGTTGCCTAAAGAGCTAACCTTTCGAAAGGTTAGAGGATCCGATCATCGACGTTAGTGATTTGGGGAGCCGAAACGTCGGGTCAATAGTGGAAAGGAGATCCGATTTTTCAAGGAGGAAATTTTGAGTTTTCAGTAGGATTTCCTCAGCAGATTGTGACTATTTTTCAGTGGATTTTCATGGGATGGAAATGAGAAAAGAGGCAGCGATTTCATGCGCCAGATGCGAAAACAAATGATTTACAAGGGGGCAAGCCCCCTCGACCCTCGTCGTCCCCTAAGACAGACGTTCTTTGATGAAGAAAATTTTGTGTGTTTGGGCAAATTGTTATTTTATGGTTATTCCAGGAGAAGGTAAGTGATTCTGGTTTATATTAATGTTATGTATCTAACAGTGGTGTTTCTAACATGTTTGCAGAGTCATAGTCACCTTCCTGAGAAGTATTACAGGTGGTGCAGTTTGACAAGTAAGTGGTGGATCAGTTATGAGGACCCATGATGGGTATGATGCTCGGGATTCTCATGAGCGAGCAAAAGATGCCATGGGAGAAAATGTTCGTAATAGAAATGACGACATTGAGTCTAATGGAAGGAGATTCCAAGAGACACCATCAGATGTTGCAGCCACCATGAGAAGCTTGATTAAAGCCCAGGAAGAGCAGCATCAGTTGAATGCTGCTATGATGTAGAGTTTGACAGACTTGCATAGAAATATAGACTCTGGACGAGGTACAGCAAGACCAGAAGGCAGTAAGAGCAGTACTAGGAGAAGGAGAAGGACTTCTAGTGGACCGTCTGATTCTGAAGGATCCAGCAGGGATTCAAGCTTTTCTTCTCATAAAAGAAAAAGAAAGAGACACCATAGGGATCGCTCTCGGGATGAATTTAAGAAAGCAAAACCTCCTACATTTGATGGTGAGATAAAGACAGGACAAGAAGCTGAGGCTTGGCTTCTTGGGATAAAGAAGTACTTTCAAGTGCATGATTATTCATGAATTATGAAGGAAAGAGTTGCCATATTCAATCTAAATGGAAAAGCATCCATTTGGTGGGAATGCTTCAAGCAAGTAAAGAGGATCAGTGAAAGGAGACTTAAGTGGAAACAGTTCAAGAAGTATTTCAAGCAGAAATACCTCTTTGACAGGTATTATGATGACAAGATTAACGAGTTCCATGATTTGAGATTAGGACAGCAGACCATGGAAGAGTATGCAAATAAGTTTCTGGAGCTGTTGAGGTATGTCCAATACATCAGAGATGAAAAAGTTAAGGTCCAATGTTTTCTGAGCGGATTACCTCAGTCCTATAAAGATAGAATTTAGTTTTACAAACTTGGAACTCTTGAAGAAGCAATAAGGAAGGTTAAGTATTTCTATGAGCAGAGCAAAGGTAAGCCGGATTACCACAAGGAATGGAAGGATAAGAAGAATGAAAAGTTTGACCAAAGGAAGAAAGGTTTCAAACCTTTTAGCTTCAAGAATCAGCAGAAGTAACCATCCCAAGTTGCAAGTAAACCAGTTGGAGTGACCCGAGAAAAGCCTAAAGATCCACAACAGAATAGAGGACCACTCCAATGTTGGAAATGTGGATGACCCCACATGCGTAGGAATTTTCCACTCGAGAATGAGAGTGCGAGACCAGCTTATAACGTTCAAGGAGCAGAAATAGTGGGTCAAGTAGCAAGGGCAGTTCCTAGGATCTATGCAGCACTGGAGGACCGTCGAGCATACCACCAGTCAGCTGTGGTTGAAGTAACAGGTAATATTGTTGAGCAATTTGTTTCTATTTTGATTTACCCTGGTTCTACGCACAGTTACATTACTCCTAGAGTAGTGGAGATTTGTGATTTTAAGAAAGTAAAGCATAGGAAGTCTTGGTTAGTTCAGCTAGCCACTGGAGCTAAGAGAAATGTCAGTGAAGTGGTAGAGAAATGTCCATTGGTCATGAATGGATTGGTCACTTGTGTAGATATGAATGTTCTACCGCTTGGTTCCTATGATGTTCTCATTGGAATGGATTGGTTAGAAGCTCATAGGGTGAAGCTTGATTGTTACAATAAGACTTTTGAATGCATGGATGAAGAAGGGAACCTGGTAGTTGTGAGAGGCATTCCAAAGGTGATTTCAGTAAGGCAGGTTTCAGCAATGCAGTTAAAGAAGTTCTGTAGGAAGGGTTTCCAGTTGTATGCGGCTCAGATTTTGGAGGAAACGAGAGATGAAACTCCTAGGTTGGAGGACTATCAGGTGTTACAGGAATTTAGGGATGTGTTTCCTGATGAGATTCCAGGGCTTCCTCCAAAGAGGGACATTGACTTCACAATTGAACTTGTGCCAGGAACGGCACCAGTGTCCAAGGCACCCTACAGGATGAGTACACCAAAAATGTTATAATTGAAGATGCAACTGCAAGAGTTGTTGGAAAAGAAATACATCCGGCCAAGTGTGTCCCCTTGGGGAGCACCAGTTCTGTTTGTAAAGAAGAAAGATGGTACACTCAGGTTATGTATCGATTACAGACAATTAAATAAGGTTACTGTGAAGAATAAGTATTCTTTGCCTAGGATTGATGACCTCTTTGATCAAATGAGAGGAGTAAAGGTATTTTCTAAGATTGACTTGAGGTCTGGTTACCATCAGGTGAGAATCAAGGATGAAGACATTCATAAGATTTCCTTCAGGACAAGGTATGGGCATTATGAGTTTGTAGTGGTACCATTTGGCCTCACAAATGCACCAGCTACATTTATGTGCCTTATGAATAGTGTCTTCAGCAGGTATTTGGACAAGTTTGTTCTTGTTTTCCTTGATGACATTCTTGTTTATTCTAAGAATGAGGAAGAGCATGAAGAGCATTTGAGGTTGACATTAAATTTGCTCAGGGAACATCAGTTGTATGCAAAACTGAGCAAGTGTGACTTCTATAGAGATAGAATTCAGTATTTGGGTCACATTATCTCAGAAGAGGGTATATCTGTGGACCCTGAAAAGGTTGAAGCCATTATGAATTGGCCTACTCCAAGAAATGTGACAGATGTAAGATATTTCATGGGACTTGCAGGATACTACAGGAGATTCATTGAGGGATTCTCCAAAGTTGCACATGCCATCACTTCTTTGCAAAAGAAGGGGATGAAGTTCGAATGGACATTGAGGTGTGAAGAAAGCTTCCAGAGATTGAAGAATCTCCTCACTAGTGCACCAATATTGAAGGTTGCAGATCCAGAGAAAGATTTTGTGGTATGTACCGATGCATGTGGACAAGGGCTTGGAGGAGTCTTTATGCAAGGCAACCACGTGATATGTTATGAGTCAAGAAAGCTGAAGGAACATGAGAAGAACTATGCCACTCATGATCTAGAGCTTGCAGCCATAGTACATGCTCTCAAGATGTGGAGACATTACTTGATGGGTAGAAGATTTGAGCTCAGAACAGATCACTATGGACTAAAGTATCTATTTGATCAGCCTACTCTGAATGCTAGGCAAGCAAGATGGCTAGAGTTTTTATGTGAGTTTGATTTTGAAATCAAGCACATAAAAGGGAAAGAAAACAAGGTAGCTGATGCACTCAATAGGAAGGTGCAGGAAATGCATGTGGCATCTCTTAGTATTTGCCAATCAGAATTGAGGCAGCAGATTGTTGATCATGTTGCTAGAGATGAATTGTATGATAAGGTCAAAGACAAGTTGCAGTAGCAAAGTCTTGAGAAGAGGTATGAGGGATATAAATTGGAAGAAGATGGACTTCTCACTTATAAAGGTAGGATTTATATTCCAGATGTAGCAGATTTGAGGAGAGTTGTTATGGATGAAATCCATCAAGCTCCGTATTCTGGTCACCCAGGATATCAGAAGACAATTGCTATAGCTAGAAAGCAGTACTTTTGGCCAGGAATGAAAAATGATATGGCTGAGTACATTTCGAGGTGTATGAAATGTCAATAGGTGAAGGTTGAGCATCAACATCCAGCAGGATTGTTGCAGCCTTTGCCAGTTCCAGAATGGAAATGGGAAGTTATTTCCATGGATTTTATTACCGGATTGCCGATGACTTGGAGACAACATGATTCTATCATGGTTGTGGTAGACAAGTTGACTAAGGCAGCACATTTTATACCGGTTAAGTCTGCGTATGAGACAGGCGACATTGCAAAGATCTTCATGAAGGAGATATTCAAATTGCATGGATTGCTGAAGGCAATAGTCTCTGACAGAGATTTCAAGTTCACTTCCAACTTTTGGAAGGGGTTGTTTGTGGATTTGGGTACAAAGCTAAACTTCAGCACTGCATACCATCCTCAGACCGATGGTCAGACAGAGAGAGTTAATCAAGTGCTTGAAGATATGCTTCGCATGTACGTAATGGACAAACCAACCAAGTGGGAAGATTACTTACACTTGGTAGAGTTTTCTTATAACAATGGACAGTAGGCATCCTTGGGGATGAGTCTGTATGAAGCTTTGTAAAGATCCGACAGAATCTAAAGGCAGCACAAGACAGACAGAAAAGCTATGCAGATAAGCATAGGGTGAACAGAGAGTTCAGGGTTGGAGATCATGTTTACCTCAGAGTGAGGGCAAGGAAGAGTTTCTTGAAGCTTCGAAGTTGTGCCAAGTTGTCACCGAGACACTGTGGGCCATTTGAAGTGCTTGAAAGAATAGGGCCAGTTGCATATAGACTTGCATTGCCTGCTAGCACTAGAGCTCATAATGTTTTTCATGTTTCTTTGCTTAAGAGATATGTACATGATCCTAACCATGTGATAAATTGGTATGTGATTCAGGTGGAACCCGAGGGAGAGTTCCGAATTGAGCCAATGCGCATCCTCGACAGGAAGGTCACAATGCTCCAGAGCCGAGCCATAGGTCAGGTAAAGGTACAATGGGAGCACTTTGGACCTGAAGAGGCTACATGGGAGATGGAGGATGCCATGCGATTGACACATCCATTTTTGTTCAATTTTGCAGAACACTGAGGCGATACCAGTGTAGCATTTTGTTCAATTTTGTAAACACTGAGGACAGTGCTATTGAAGGGGGAGGGGAATGTAACACCCCGATTTTGACCCCGTTGCATTAAATGTACATGATGTATATATTGTAAATGATTATGGTGCGGAGCTAAAGGCCAAGGCCCCACCTTTGATTGCTTATGCTATGTTTTGGATTTAAAATTGTCACCGATGGTATATCGGGGCATGTGACATATATTGTGTTTGTCATCATGTAAATATGCATCTATAATTAATTAAATGAACCCGACCAGCTACGATCACGACAACTAAAATGAGAAAGGGGCATGATTTTCACAAGGAAAAGGATGTGGGAGAATTTGTCAAACCTTGGCCAATGGGGTAAAAATCCATGTGTCTTCTTTCCTTGCCTTACCCAACCACTTTCATTGAAGAATTGCTGGTGGTGGTTGAGGTAGTTAATTGTTTTGGGAGTGGGGTGGCAGGACTGTCAGTCCTCACCCACATGCACACTCCACCATGGTTGACTTCACAATGGAAGAAACCACCGTCCTCATGCGCGCAGGCATACCCCTCTTCTTCCACGACAGTGCTGAACCAATCACGCTCTCCACTCATTCACTTCACCGCGCGTTACCTCCCCAGTTTTGTTCTTTCCTCACTGTCTGCTCACATCCACACATAGGCTTACCTGGTTTCACTCTCGTAGACATTCCTCTCTCCATGACGGTGCTGTTACTCACGCACTTCCAATTTCGTGTCCTCCTATAGGTTGTTTCTCCTCTGCAGATTTGTGGATGGGCGACTGTATCCTCTCCTCGCAGGCTGATTTTGGGTTGTTGTGGTCTTCCTTTCCTGTGAATGTTGCGGTCTTATCTATGATTGAGGTCTGGTGCAAGCTTTCATCCACGCGCAGACTGGGAGTATGTGTATTTTCCTCTTCAGTGTGGCCCGTGTAAGTTTTCCACGTCTTTAGTTGTCCAGGGCGAACTGTCGATTTCCCAATGTTGTGAATGTGTTCGTTGTTGCATTTGGAACTGTTGTAATCCGCTTGGGAGTCTCTTTCCCTTGTACTTGTGTTTGCTGTTACACTGTGGGGGTTGTTGTAGAGTGTTGGGAGTCGTTTTGGCCACGAGAGGGCCAAGAACGACTCAGAAATCGTTCCCCCTGTTCAGCTGTGATTCTGATTGATAGCATATGTGCAATGGTTGGTCTTCGGACTGTGTAGGGAGCAGGGATGGGGGCTTAGTTTTGATTGACAAACCTGGTGGCTGGAAACCACACAGACAGAGCTAGAGGGCTGGCTTTCTTCTCCACAATCCCTGAATAGCACTGGAAGGGAATGCAGGGCCTGGCGGAATGTGTAGCAGAGAAGGGACTGAGTCCTTGTGTTGGGTGTGTGTGGGTGCCTTATAAGTCAGGCTAGTTATGGTGTAGGTGTTCTTGGCTCTGTAATGAGCTCACCATCTTAGCATTGAGCCTTTCCCAACTCCTGGATGGCCTAATAAACCCAACTGTGTTGGCTTGGCTGTGTTTGTGTATCCTTGGCTATGCGTCAGCCTGCTAGTTCCCTTATTCCTTGGAGAATCATGCCTAGCTCGGGAATGGCAGTGATGTTGAGAGATTAAGGAGAACGCTGGCCTATGGTTGGGTGGAACGTTGCAGCGACATAGCTAGTTGCGGATCGAGTTCATCATAAGATAAGTGATCTTGTCCATTTCTCCTTATGCAACCAGGTTTATTGTTAATGATATGATGAACATGTTAAATGAATGCTTGTGTGAATGCATGTTGATTCCGTTGTGCATGATAAATAACTATAGCTATGTATGATAAACAATTGCACTTGTGCATGTTTTACTTCAATGCATTTCCTTTCTGCAGTTTGTTTTTGTACTTTTTACCATGTACATGTTCATGGGGCTCTTAGCCCGGTTGGTCAACGCCATGGGTCGCGTCCTCTTCGCCGGTTGGAGGCATGGGATGTGACATCAACTCTTCCGCTACATCGGAAGTCGTTCCCGCTAACTCTTCCGCTACAGCGAAAGTCTTTACCACTAAGTGTTCCGACTGTCAACACTCAGACAATTTTTTTGAATTTTTCAGTCATCAAATTTTGATCTCTACTAGGCAGAAAGAAGTTCTACTTCTGTCACTGCTTCTACGTGGTCCGTTCAGGCCCATGCTGTAACATGAGCTTTGATACCACACTGTCACGTCCCCAACCCTCCGACCGACGAAGAGGACGTGACCCATGGCGTTAACCATCCGGGCCAAGAGCCCCATGAACATGTGAAATTCATGAAATTGCTGAAAATGCTAAAACAGAAAATGCTGATATCGGGATGCATTGAAGTAGAACATGCACACATGAACATTTATCATGCACTGAAGCAAACATTTATCATACGCAGCGGAAACAACACACATTCATACATCATTCGTTCAACATGTTCATCATAATAATTAACAGAAAATATGATTGCAGAAGTAAAATAACAAGATTACTTATCTTATCAAGAACTCATTCCGCAACCAGCTATGTCGCTGCAATGTTCCACCCAACCATAGGCCAGCGTGCTCCTTAATCTCTCAACAGCGCTGCCACCCCCGAGCTGGGCATGATTCTCCAAGGAATAAGGGAACTAGCAGGCTTACACATAGCCAAGGATACACAAAACACAGCCAAGCCAACACAGTTGGGTTTATCAGGCCATCCAGGAGTTGGGAAAGGCTAAATGCTAAGCTGATGAGCTCATTGCAGAGCTAGGAACACCTACACCAGAACTAGCCTGACTTCTAACACACCCACACACACCCAACATAAGGAATCAGTCCCTTCTCTACTACACAGTCCCTCATGCCCTGCATTCCCTTCGAGTTCTATTCAAGGGTTGTGGAGAAGAAAGCCAGCCCTCTAGCCCTGTCTGTGTGGTTTCCAGCCATCAGGTTTATCAAGCAAACCAAGCCCCCATCCCTCCTCCCTACACAGTCCGAAGACCAACCATTGCACGCAGGAAATTAACCAGCAATTACAACTTAACAGGGGAAACGATTCCTGAGTCGTTCTTGGCCCTCTCGTGGCCAAAACGACTCCAAACAATCTACAGCAGACCCAAGGCGTAACAACAACACAATCACAGGGAAAATACTCCCAAGTGGATTATACAGTCCCAACGAAAATAGTGAGCACCGCTCACAACATGGGAAAGCAAAAGTCCCAAAGCGCAACAACATGCACTACCAACAAATGTGGGAAAAACAACAGCCCATTTTACACAGTTTCAGTCATGAGGAAAAACTTACATAGACCCGCTAGGAAGGAATTTATAGTCTCCCGACCTGTGAGTGAGTAACAGCAGCGCAACACCCACAAATCATCCCGTGAGGAAGGATACAGCCACATCATCCCCAGATCCACAGAGGAAAAACTACGTGAGCAAAGCCGAGAAAATCTTGTGCGTGAGCATGAGCAACTTTCGCTCCTGCGTGAGGATGAACAACAAATCGGGAGGCCTGCGTAGTGGAGGGTGTGTGAGTGTTTTAGCATAGTCGTGGAGAAGAGAGCAGTAGTGAGTTTTTCCCGGAGATGATGGTAGTGGTTTCTTTTGCCATTGTGAAGTCAACCGTGGGTGGAGTGTGCATGTAGGCATGGACTGACAGTCCTGCCACCCCACTCCCAAAACAATAACTGCCTCAACCACCAGCAACCATTCTCAATGGAGGTGGTTGAGTAAGACAAGGGGAGATGACACATGGGTTTTTCCCTCATGGCTCAAGGTTGACAATTTCCCCCACACCCTTATCCTTGTGAAAATCATGCCCCTTCTCAATTTAGTTGCCGCGATCATAGCTGGTCGGGTTCATTTAAATTAAAGATGCATATGTACATGATGACAACTCAATATCTATGCCGCATGCTCCGATACACCATCGNTAACCAATCAATGGTGGGGCCTTGGCCTTTAGCTCCGCACCATGATCATTTACAATATATACATCATATACATCTAATGCAACGGGGTCAAAACTGGGGTGTGACACTTTCCCCTTCAAACTATTCTGTAATTCATGAATGTGTTGAATCCATAGCCCAATGTATGCTTGCTTTGTTTCAAACACCCACACATCTGAATTTTATTTTGTTTGTGTATTTGGCCCTGATAAAAATATGTGAGAGATCCCTCTCTAGAAAGGAAGAAGCCAATTCCATTTCTTAAAGCAGTTTTGTTGCTACCTCGGGATTCACCTTCCACAACCTTGGGTGCGATTCTGAGTGCTAACAAATTAGCGCCGTTGCCAGGGAATGAAACTGCAAATCAACCCTAGGAAAATATTATTGTCTTAGTTCTACGACCTGGTTGAGTAGCCGGTCATAGACACATATAGATTGTGTATGCTTTGGAGATTCCACTAAAAGATTTTGGAAGGTGACTGCACTGGGGAGACCGACGACCAGAAGGACCAATACAGGGAGGAAGGTTCAAATCTTCCCTGGGTATGAACGATAGAGTTTTAGATCTGACTATTGATGGTGAACAATGATCAGACATCAAGAAGATTGTACATCCTTCACCTAGAGACTCCACCTGCAAAAGAATTGTTTTTAGAATGTTCTATGGCAACTCCACTGTAAAAGGGGTTGCAAAGTTTGAGGAACTGATTTAGTTTCTCCATCATCAAGATGAATTCTCGGGCTGCAAGGTATGATCCTATGAATCTAGCTTCCATTCCTGGTTTTACGAATCGAATACCTCCTATAGATTGGAAAGCAAATGAAGGGCAGCATCATCACCCTTTTGATCCTATGAATCTGGCTTCCATTCCTAGTTTTACGAATCGAATACCTCCTGTAGATTGGAAAACATGTCTTCCCAGATTCAAAGATCAAAAGGGGGATGATGCTGCCCTTCATTTGCTTAAATTTGTTATGGATATACATAAGTTGGGGGTTAAATTGCTTGAGTACTCTTTAATGAAAATCTTCATGACTAGTTTAGAAGGAAATGGAAGGTCATGGTATGAGGGGTTGCCAACAGAGAGTTTATATTCCTTTAGAGACTTTCATACATTATTCCATGAACATTTCAAAGATCAGTATCCTTCTTTGCTGCTAGTTCTTGAGGTAATGAAAGCTTACATAAACATCTTGGAAGTGGGAGATAAGCAAGATGATCAATCATGCCATCAATCCCAGCCTATGGAAGAAACAACCGTTTTCCATGAGAGGTTAAATCAATGAGATAAAGATGAGAAAGGTGAACAATTAGAATCTGCTCTACATTCCAACCTTGCTTTTGATGAGCAAGAAGATCATCATCCCAATGGTATACATGAAGAAAGTCATCCTAATTTGATTTATGAAGAATGCAATGAACACATTGAAAAATATGTTAGTGATATTTTCAAGAAATATTTCAGCATGCCTATATATGATGAATGTGAAGATGAGGGTCCTAAACAGGATGTCTCTTCATGTTTTTCCAAATCAGAATATCAAGGAGAGTGCATTTCACCTGATTTTCTTGAAGAAGAGGAGGATTCCAAATGGGATATTTCTTTATGTTTTCCAAATTCAGAAATTATTTTTCTTGATTCTATTAAAGAACACAATTATATTTCCTTTGAAATACTTGAAAGGAATCATGTTTTAAATTCTGAGATCTTAGATGAGGAAGTTGATGTCTCATTTGAAAATTGTCAGGAGCATTCTTTGCATGGTTTTCTTGAAGAATTTTTTGGCAGGATGCTAGAGGAGTTGCAGTTGGAGCAACCTTGTCATGACAAAGAAATGACAGAAATATTTAAAGGATGTCAGGGATTCTATGATCCAGTGGCAGAGTACATGGAGAAGATTTGTAGTGGTAATGGCTGGTTATATATTTACATTAAATATTAATTCCTTTATTATAACCTTTTTCCATTAGGTTCCCTTTTACTGTTTGTGATCAAGCATGAGGAGAAAATTGGTTTATGGGACCATTTGCTTGATTGTCTTCACTAGAAGTTAGAAGTTTCTTGACTGGGCATTGATGCTTACTAAGTAGGGTAGGTAAGTAGATATGAATAAGCTCAACATGGCGAGCATTTTTTTCCATAAATTTTCAGTTTGTTTCAGCATTAGTTCAGTTTTTCTTTTCAGAGCATGATTGGGGATTTCAGGAAATGTTGGGAGCTGCCTAAGAGATTTGGCGCTTGGTCTACGGGGTTCTTTGCTACCTCACAGGGAGGATATCATCTTGAGTTGGATCCAGTTGTTAACACCATTTTTGAGCTAAGTAATTAGTAAGGGATTTGGCCAATAATGGTGAAATAAGGTTTGTAAATTTTCATATCATATGACCTTAAATATTGTTGATGAGGATCTGCAGGTGTTTTGAAGGAATATTTCTAGGATAAGAATGCAAAACACGTAAATAAATTCTGCTTTTCGACCTTGAAATGCATATAAATGAAGAAATTATCCCTTAGCTGAATATTGACAACAATTGAACCGTCCGGATCTGTAGCGGACAAGATCTAATGCCAAAATTCATTTCCGCCTAGGGAAAGTTGGGAGCAGAAGTGAGGAAAAGGAAAAAATCTTGGTTATAAATGTGGTAAGCCCAACTTCCACTTTCCACAGTCTAGATCCGACATCTCAGACCATTTCTGCATAGATTGACGGTACAGAAAGGAAAAAGTGGGATGAATAGAAATAAAAATCGAAAAGCGAAAGATACAAAGGTTTGGTTGTAGAGAGTTAGAACTTCTGACTTCCACTTTCCACTAGCTTGACAGTCAGGAAATATCCTATGTAGATCAATGGTTCGAAAAAGAAAAAAGGGTGGAGATCGAAAATACGAAAGGATTTTATCGTGAAAAGTTGAAATCCCTCTTTTCGGGATCCGTAAGATCTATGGTTTATAGAGCTTCCACACAGATCAACGGTGCAAAAAGAAAAGGGTGGAAGTCGAAAAGAGGAAGATACAAAAGTTTGGTCGCAAAGAGTTAGAACTTCCTCCTTCCACTTTTGGCATTCCGTGATCCGACGACTCAGAGTGTTACCTCACAGATCAATGGTGCAGAAAGAAAAGGGTGGAAGCATAAAGGAGCAAAACATCGGATTTTGGTTACGAAAGGTTGAAAGTTTGCTTTCCGCAATACGCTTTCCAGAAAAGTGCAGAAACAGAAAGGTAGAAACGGAAAGACGGAAGCGAAAAAGTCAAAATTCACCATTGCAAAAGGTAAAGTTTCACTTTTCGCTTTCCAGAAAAGTGCAGAAGAAGAAGGGCGGAAGCGGAAAGGTCAGAATAATATTTTACAAAAAGTGGAAAGTCTTCTTTTTTCTTTCCGCTAGATCGACGGTTCGAAAGTTTTCTGTAGATGATCAATGGTGTAGAAAGAAATGGTGGAAACGGATAGGCGAAAATGTGAAGTTTTGGTTATGAAAGTCAGGATCCCATTTTATGATTTCCGCCCTCTGCAGCTTGATCTCAGATCAACGACTGAAAATGAATCCTGTAGAGATTGACAATGCAAAAGAAGGGAACATGTGCATGAGTTAACTAGAATTCTCGGTATGCAGAACTTGGTATACCCTGCAACTTTCAATGGCTCAGATCAATGAATGATGAATATCTATGGTGCAAATTCATTCTACTGTTCTAACTTGCACAAAGGAAATAACTTTACATATTTGCAGAATTGGTTAAAGGCCTACATGTTTCAATGGCCAGGATTGCTGGTGGTGTAGATCAATGACAGAGGTGAATTCCCCTCATCTAACACGCTCGTGGAAAATCACTTTTCAAATTTGCAGAATGGATTAAAGATCAACATATTTCAATGATTGATATTTAAAGAAGATCAGATCTACGGTTGTGGTAGATTCTGCTGATCCAACTAGCATAGATAAATCAACCTTTCAGATATGCGAAATCTTAAAGAGCCACATCATTGAGTAGTCAGGATTTAAGCAGGGAAAGATCAACGGTCCAGAATTTTTTTCGCAGGTGAAGGTGCAGGGATGAAAGAAACCGTTGCAAAGCATCTAAAGAGGGTTTCGCGCCATCATTTTCACCCAGCAGGCATGGTTTCCAACTGCTTAATTCTCCATTCTTGTCCTTCAAGCGCATCCCAACATGTTTTATCGTTTTGTAAATGATCATGACGAATCTGCCTGATCATAAGTTGTTAGGATTGATCCCCAATTTTGTAACTGATTTTAGGTTTTTGAGGTTGGTCTCTGGAGCCTGTTAACACTATAAATATACCCTCAATAGAGTCAGACCAAGTTGGAACTCATGAGGTTCAGGGCTATGTAAATTGAGATCTTACTTTAATAAAATGACAGAGCCGAATGCGGGCTAGTTGCTGCAGATATTCTTGTGTATGTCATAGTTACAATATATTATTTCCTTTCTTTTTGTACATGTCTTCATGTTTAACTTTCCATTATGTTTTCTTCATATATGGAATGAGTGCATAATAGTTCATAATTCATATTTCTATGCTCTATCTATTGTTTCTAGATATCCACAAATCCTTTCAACCAAAGTTGATGCAGAATTCATCTCTTGATGCTCTGTGTTAATGGATTGTCGTATTTCTTTCTTTATCACCAGACCAACAACATATTGACATAACCGAATGCTACGTTTCCATTGTATAATTTCCCCCGCAAACTGTTCAGTAATTCATGAATGTGTTGACTCTATATCCCAATGTATGCTTGCTTTGTTTCAACCACCCACACATCTAAATTTTATTTTGTTTGTGTATCTGGCCCTGATAAAAATCTGTGAGAGATCCCTCTCTAGAAAAGAAGACGCCAACTCCCTTTCTTAAAGATATTTTGTTGTTACCTCAAGGTTCTCCTTCTACAAACTTGGGTGTGATTCTGAGTGCTAAAAAAAAGCTTATAAAACCCACTTTACTTAGTTTTTAGGCATTTTACATGAATTTCCAGGGTTTTTGGACAATTAATACATATGGCATGTATTCTTTCCACTCTAGGAGTTGTGGTAACTAAGTTTTGACCCTTAAGTAGTCTTGGTCTTGAATTCTTTAGAGAAACCTTTGTCTTCACATCCTTCTTCCTTTGTGGAAGCAGTGGTCTGATGAGAGATCAAAGCTCTCAATTTGTTCCAAATTCTGGTCTTCATGTTGCAGGCGAAAATAAGATATGTTTTTAGACCATCATCTTCGAGGGTGTTAATTTTATTGTTGACACTTGGCAAAAATATTGCTTCCTGGTTGTAGCAATTGTTTTTTGACACCCTGAGTGACTAGAATATGACATTTTATGGATTTCATCCATAACAATTCTCCTCAAGTCTGGCTATAGCAATTGTGTTTTGATATCATGAGTGACCAAAATATGATATTTTTATGGAGTTCGTCTATAAAAATTCTAAAGTCTACCACATTTGGAATATAAATTATGTTTTAATAAATAATAAGTTCATCCTCTTCCAAATGATATCTATTCTACCTCTTTCCAGAAATATGCTACTATAATCTACCTTTTATTTGCACATAAAATTCATCTTCAGCAAGAGAATTAGCAATATGTTGTCTTAAATCTGATTAGTAAATGTTCATGGATCTCACATTTATTTCTTGCATATTTTTACTAAATGCATCAACCACTTTATTTTCTTTTCCTTTTATGTGTTTGATTTCGAAATCAAACTCACATAAAATTTCCAGGCATCTAACTTTCTTGGCACTTAATATTGGCTACTCAAACAAATATTTCAGACCACAATGGTTTCTTTCTTAACTCATTTTTTTTATCCATTAAATAGTATCTCCACATTTTTAAAGCATGCACTATGGCTGTAAATTCTAGGGCACGAGTGGCATAATTATTTTCATGATCCTTCAATCTTATAGACTCATAACACACCATATGATTGTCTTGTATGAGAACTCCTGCAAGTCCTTGTTTACATGCATCTGTGCACACCATAAAATATTTTTTTGAGTTTGCAATTTTCAAAATTGGAGCACTTCGAGAAGTCTCTTCAACAATTGCAAGATTTATTCACATTTTATTCCCTTCTTTTAAAGAAGTGATTGGGTTTCCAACCTTGGATATTCCTTAAATGAATCTCCTATATCAACCATCAAGACCCATAAAAGATCTCACATTTGTTACATTCTTCAGGGTTGGCCAATTCATGATGGCCTCAATATTTTCTGGATCCACCGATATTCCTTGGCCAACGAAGCCTAATGCCGATTGTTATATGCAAATTCTACCAAATGTAGATAATTTTTCCACTTGGATGGTTTGTCTATCACATACATGCGAAGCATGTCTTCAAGAACCCATTTTGCTCTTTCAGTTTTCCCATCTGTTTGTGGATGGTAGGTAGTGCTAAATTTCGAATGTGTACCCAAATCTAAAAAAAAAATTTCCATAAATTTGGTATCCTTATATGAAATGATTTCTTTTGGAAACCCCTTCCATATGAAAATTTCTTTCATAAAAATATTTGCAATGGCACATGTTTTATATTTTGATTTAATTGGTATAAAGTGTGCTGGTTTGGACAATTTATCCACCAAAACCATAATAGAATCATGTTGTTTCAGTAATTTGCAAACCTATAATAAAATCCATGGAAATTTTTTCCATTTCCATTTTGTATTGGAAAAGGATGCAATAAACACGCTGGGTGTTGACACTCAACTTTTACTTGCTGGCATTTCATGCACTTAGAAATATATTCAGCAGTGTTTATTTTCATCCTTTTGCAAAAAATATTGCTTCTTGGTTGTATTAATTGTTTTCTGATATCCCAAGTGACCAGAATATGACATTTTATGGATTTCATCCATAACAATCCTATAGTCTAGCTGTAGCAATTATTTTCTAATATATTGAGTGACTAGAATACGGAATTTTATGGATTTCATCTATAAGACTTCTAAAGTCTACCACATTTAGATTAAAAATATTTTTTTCTAAAGAAAGAGTCCATCATCTTCCAAATGATATCTATTCTACCTCCTTTCGAAAACTACTATTGTAATTGTTGGACACAATGGCCACACTGAGAGGGGGGGTGAATCAGTGTGTGAGCAATTTAAACCTTTTTTACCTTCTTTTAGTTAACCAGAATATATCAATCATTATGTCATCAATTAGATGATCAAATGCATCAGTTAAGTCAATGAAGAGTCATAAGCACATTCATCACATCAAAAGAGACATGAGAATATTTGGAATTTTGATCTTTATTGTACACGGAAGACAACAATCTTCTCGATTACAATCAACACCAACTGATAAAAAGAGTAACAAATCTGTAAGATGACCCAACCTGGTTTTCTTAGCTCCAACTAAGAAAGGTTTTAGGATTCCAATCCTCAACTGCAAGATTCCAGTTGCAAGCTTGATTCCAATCCCTAATTGTTATCAATTTGTTGCTCAACCATCTCTACTCTGCTCATCGTCTCTGGTTATCAACGTTTCTCATCATCTGCTCATCACTACTGCTCATCAACCGTGTCATCAACATCATAGAACATTCAGGCATGTATATATCATCAAGGTCATAAGATTACCAACAAGGTCTGAAACATCATAGGGTACCATCACATAATTATGTACAAGGAATCGTCATAGTCTTTTTGGCACCCCAACAACTCCCCTTTCATTTTCCAAAATAAAGGGGTCCCTATTAAAATTTTTGTAAATACTTAGCTTATGGTTTGTTTTCTTGATTTCATAGGTGATTTCATGACCTATTTTCTTTGATCCTTAACTCTTTGTGCTACATCTTCTTTGGATTGGTTCTCATTGCATACTATTTAGTGATTCAATCAATCTAAGTTGCTTGGAAATTTTGGCTTCATGGTTGTTTGCATGCTTTTTCTGAGTCTGTCTAAGTTGACAGTATGCGTCGATTTGCGAAAACCTGATCAAGTGTTTTCGACAATCTCATGAAATTTATCCCTCTCTCAATTAAATGAACACTTTGGAAAATTGGATTGTGTTGCAGCTGCAACATTTTCCCAAAATTCCAAAATTTTTTAGGACCCTTCTTTTGCTTGGATTAGTTTGATTTTCTTCTTCGATTTGGTCTGAGAAATTTTCAGAAAGACTTTTCTTATGATTACCGCTGGTTTTCAAGTTTTCTAATGCTTAAAAAACTTCAATGATCGATCAAACTTCATCATTTTCCTTTTAATCGCTGCCTTTGAATGCATTTGAAGCATGCCAGGATTGGAAGTTATTTGGTTAAGTGCCTCGCCGTTGCGAATGGATAATCGGTTTGGTTTTTGATTTTCTTTCTGACCCATTGTTTTCGCATCGGATGCTGTTTGGTTTTGCATCGGAACTATTTATCATTTCTTTCTCCACCGTTGCGGGAGGAAAACTGCTTCCTCTTCCGATCATTTCTTTAACGTTTCGGACCCGTTTGTTATTTCCATTGATTCCGTAAGTCATGGGCTTCCACCCTTGCGGCTGCGGGAAGCCTTTTCCTTCCGGCCATCTAAGTCGTTTAAAACTCGCCGTTGCGGAAGGTCGCGCCCTTTGCGCCTCCGCCGTTGCGGCTGCCGAAAGCGTTAGCTTTTTTGATCCTCTTTTGTTTCCGCTTCCGATGTTGAACTCATTTTGCAGAGCGGTTTATTTTTTGTTCTTCCGCCGTTGCGGCTGTAGTTTTGCTTTTGTTCCGATATTAGAAGTTCGATGCGTGGTTATTTTTTTTCACCCTATTATTCCCTGACGTTGCGGACGGTGGTACGCTTTATGGTTCCGCCGTTGCGGAAGAGAGAAACACTAGCCTTTTTGATGTGTAGTCGTTTTGCTTCCGATTCAGAATTTACCCATTGCGGATGGATTTATCCTTTGTGGCTCCGACGTTGCGGCTCTCATTTCACTATTATTAGTCTCCCGAGGTTCCAATATGCATGTCTCCACGGATGGCTTAGCACTTTGGCTGTCCGCCGTTGTGAAAGGAAGTTTTCTTTCAGCTTCCGATCCAAAAGTGGTCCGCCATCCGATATGTTACCCACCGCGAGAGTTTGGCTGTAGGCATATATGTGAGATCGGGGGGCACGTTGGATTATTCTATTGTTATTCTTTAGCTGCCGTGCTCTGTCGCTATCGTGCTGTCGATCGCTCGAGCTTGTTCGGACCCTATTGCTGGTACCCGTGTCCAAGTGGCAACTGTAGAAGCCTGACCGTCTTCATCCCACCATACACACCAGATACACATCAGTGCCAGGTAGGCTTCTATTGCCTTTTCCCGTTCCATTGGGCGTTTGGTGGTTTTGGTTTTCCATGGTTAGGTGTTGTGGCTGTTTCTTTTTCCATGATTTCATGTATATATTGTGGTTCTTGGTGGCATTGCAGTCCGTGGGGAGGGGCATTTTGACCGGCGTAGTAGTTTTTCCCCACCGCTGTTGTCGTGCGACCCTGCGCATAGAGGATGAGGGGGTTTGGTGCAGACAGCCGTTACGCTGTCTACACCAAACCACTCTGTATGATAATGTTGTGGGTCGGAATAGGTTCGCCGTGACCTTTTCCTTTAGGTTTAGACGCTTGGTCCCAATTTTATGCTACCTGCATCTTTTAAACCCCAGCCGTTTTCACCTACGCGGTTCCGCCCGACCCTGTTCGAGCTCAGCGTCGAATTCCTAGCCGATTGAAAGGGATATGCCACTGCTCTTAGTTTATTGAACATAAGTGCGTGAGCATGGCGCCATTGAAAAAACCTGCGTGACTACTACTGTCTTTCCCACGCAGCAAGATGACCATGGCGTGCGCAGAGAGCCGAATTTTGTTGCATATTAATGTAGATTTATTTCCGTCTTAAATGTGTTTGATAGAATTGCTTAATATCATACATCAGTGATAGCTTGCACGTTTTACTATATATAACTATTTTTCGTCATGCTAGTCATGGGCAAAGTCACTGAACACTGCACATTGTGTTTCAATGGTTCTATTAATTAGGCCATTTCAGCTTATATACATGTATATATTTGCTTCATTGATTGACTGCTATCATGTTAAACATAGAGGAAACAATACACTGCACATTGATGTCTTCAACTTTGTCACTCAGCCAAAAGGGCTTAATGTTACAATTTTATGGCAGGAAGAATCCACAATGTCAAAGAGGCAAAAGAAGAAGACCCCGGTGGTCGAGGAAGAGCCCGAAGTAGAAGTTGTCACTAAAACTGAATACATATACGAAGACACTAAGTGCATTTCTGGTATCGAACCTGAATACCAGTGGGGGGAAATATATAGACTGATCACGCGCAGAGAAGTTCCTGATATGGGATTAGAAGAAGAGTCCATATATGCCAACATAGAAAGATCTTCACTGATGAAGATCGCCACTAGACCAGAGTTGTTCCCGTGCTCTGAAGTAATCGGTTGGATTCTGCCCCAGGCAGATGTCACAACAATGATTCTGGAAAATGTTGAAAGACAGGGCTATGCTGCATATAGCCTTGGATATGTAGCGTTAGATTACCACCTGCTAGAAGCCCAAGTATTTTTATTTGATGATTGGCTGAACAACATTAGAATGGACTTGGTAGAGACTCTTAAAAAGATGCTGTTGCAGGGAAAACATTACAGATATAGACCGACGGGTGATTACGATACAGCAAGCTTAAGGGCCCCCTATAGGTTCATAGCTTTAATGCTAAACAAGATTTTTGGGAGAGCACATGGTAGGTTCTTCAAGTTAGAGTGGATACCCATCATTTTTCATGTTGCAACCCAGGGAACAATTTTCAACTGGGCCAGCCTTGTATCAAATAGTCTTTCGGCTTGCTTGGCTTCATCTTTGGGAGGAGTGGCCCAAAAGAGGTATGAATTCTATATGAGTTCCATACTAGTAGACTGCATATTGTGTAATCAGCCTTTCCCCGGACTCAGGTGCATCTGGGATAGGGAAAGAATGCCTGTCTATGCTGCCTATAAACCGCTGTGGGCACACAAATATCATAGCCATTATCGAGAAGTATGTGAACACTTCATCATGCCCTTATACACACTCATTTTCCTGAAGGAGTGTGATTGTATGTCAGAGGATGCACTGCAAGTAATAGAGGAGTATGCAGACTACTATTTGACTGAAAATGGCCTGTACTTTAGGATGTTTGGAGGTTTGAGAGCACCTTCCCTGCTGCCCAAATACGCAACTGATTACATTATTCACAAGGAGGCAGTCTTATCCTCCTATCCTCCTTTGTCCTTCAGGTTAGGAAGCTACAAGTTTACCAGAGTGAAAAGGCTGATGAATTTGTAGAAGAGCTAGAAAAGTTCCATTTTGGAGAGATTCCCTTCCGTAGAAATGATACTCACGGTAAAGTAGCTGAACATTGCAAAACAAACAACGTGCATTTTGAGTATGCCCACCATTGGGATCGGGAAGAATCCATCTTCCGAAATGCAGTAAACATGACAGCCTTGAGAAGAAGGTTCAAGAAGAAGATCACCACCAAAGGTGGGAAGGGAGATGAACAAGCAAAGGCTGAGGAAGAAGCAAAGAGAAGAAATGAGGAAGCCCAGAGGTTGGCACAGGAAGCTGCAGGATGGCTACACACAGAAGAAGAAGAAAAAAGGAAAGTTGCGCAAGAAGCAACTAGGAAGGCAGAAGAAGATGCAAAGAAAGAAGAAGAAGAAAATAAAAAGAAGCTGGATGAAGAGCTCCAAAAACAAGAAGCTGAAAGGCTAAAGCTGACACATACAGAGCATCCAGCTTCTGAAACAGCTACGGGACAGACCCAGGACGTGGAGAACCCTGAGGTTCAGGACCCACAAGTATCTGCTGCTAGCACACCCATGGTCCCCACTCTCAAGCTGGTCCCTTTTGTGCAGAAAAAAGGAGAAGAAATTCCTGATTTCAATACTGTTTTCTACGACAGGGCAACAAAGAGGATAGTGAAGAGAACAGAACAGAAAATTGAAATGGGAGATCTTCTAGGGAAAATGATATCGGATATGCCTATTATGTTGGGAACAGACCAAGATCCGAGATTCACCATTAGAGCCAGAGCAACACTGATTCACGCCTCAGAAGATAATGTAGACAAGATCATGACAGACTTGGAGCTGTCCAAGAAATCTTCTGCTCAATTGAAAGATACATTGAGAAAAGAGCGAGAGGAAAACAATAGGCTGAAAAGGAAATATGAAGACATGTAGAGGGAGATGAAGTCTTCTAAGGCTGAACTGCAGCTCCTCCAAGTGGAGAGACAAGTTATGGAAACTACACAAGAGGCTCTGGAGAAAGTGCAGAAAGAATGTCAAGAGCTAAGGAGTGAAAAGGAACAGCTGCTGGGAAAGGTAGAAGAGCTAGAAGAGCAGCAAAAGATTCTCTTGGAGGTCAATGAGTTGGACACCCAAGAATAGGAAAAGAAACATCAAGAGAAAATTTCCTCTCTAACAACTGCTCTGGGGGAAGCAAGGGAGCAACAAGTTAACCTCCAACCATTCAAAGAGAATGTCTTGGCCCATAAGGCTAAAATGCTGCAGCTACAAACTGCTATAGAAGGAGAGAGATACAGAGTACTGCAGATAGATGGCCGATTGGAGGAAATCTTGGAGACCTCTTCTTATTTCGTTGATAGATCTCAGGACGTCCTTGAAGTCCTGACTGCAAGAATGGCAAGGCTGGAAAACAATGAAGAAAATCCAGCAGAACTACCGTCAAAGGATCAATAGGCCCTTAAGCGGGATTATGACTTAGTGGAATTCGCTATCAACACCGCAAAGGATTTCAAGAAGGCTGTTAAAAAGACAAAAGGAGCATGCACCGATTTTTTCAGAAGGCTTCTCATTACCTACAACCGGTGCCAGATAGAGGCCGAGCAGAGGCTTGAGGCTTTCCCGGATCACAACGCCTTTATAGAGATGTTGTAGAAGAGATACGAGGAAGAGGAAGCTAAAGTACAGCATATTAAAGCCCTGGATGATCAGATCTTGAGGAGCGAAGTAGATCATTCAGCTATCAGCGTGCAGCTCCTGGAGGATCAGCTTCGATTGAGTGCATCCAGGATTGAGGCTATAAAGAACCAGGTTGCTAATTTTGAGATCAATATTAAGTTTTTAGAGCATTGTGCGTTTGAGGGCATTTCCTCTGAAGCTACGAAATGGAAGAAATTTCTAGATGCCCAAGTGGGACCCTCCTCGTAAAGGATTGGTCACTTTTTGTAATTTGTAACATTTTTGTAAATCATTAAGGAAAAGTAAACGTTGGGAAACGAAGATTTGGGAAGCCCAAAGGTTACCTTTGGGCAGACCAACAGTCTCGCCTCTTTTTGTATAAATGAAGAAAGCTTAGAAGGGAAAAGGGGCTTTTTCCCAGTTGGACATGAGAAGCTATATTGTAAGACGAACTATTTCTCTTTGCAATAAAGATGTATTGTTTGCCTATTGGAGGAAGATTGGTGGAATTTTCAAATGTTATGCTGTGGATGGATGAAAGATGAACTATTTTGTTTTTCCAGCTTTTTGTCCATTAACCGTGAGATCGTTCTAACTCTCAGAACCTATGTTCTTGTTTAAATGATTTCTGGTTTATTTTGTGGAATTACCACCATGAGTAATGTATGCTGTTCATAAAACAATTAGCTAACTGATTGTTGAAATATATTTAATCATTCATGTGTTGTAGGAAGAAATATCAGCTATCTATAATTTCTCTTTAAGATACATGCACAATACACATTACTCATAAATAAGTTACAATCTGGCTCCCGGGGGATAGATAGATAGATAAATAGATAGATAGTTAGTTTATTTCACTGCTGCACATGTGATTTGGATGCTTGTCAGCCTAAGACGAGAGGTAAGAACATGCGTATCACATTGTGAATACTCCTTGCATCCTTATCGCCCTGCATGTTAATTAGGCATATGCATATCATACTTAAGTCAAAAAATACAAAAATATACATGGTGGACCGGGCCACAACCGGTAAAACCTTTGTTTTTGTTACTTTGACCTACGGTAGCCGGACCACAAACCGAACGGATTCTCCATACCAAACAGTCACAGGCTAGTTGGGAACGTTAACTAGGGAGAATCCCTTTCTGTTGTTGCCTGCGAATTTCCAGGCCTCAACAGATTGATTTGAGTAATTTCTTCCTTTCGATAATTCCAATTTATATCTTAAAATAATGCATATCAAAGTTTATTGTTGAGCACATGATTTTTTAAGCATAATGTGATATTTTCGAATATTCAAATCATTCAATAATTAGTAATAAAAAATAAAATAAAAATAAAAATAAAAATCTCCTTGTATTCTATTTTTCTTATCATAAATTTTTTATTAATTATTATTTTTTATATACAAAATTTTCATGATTCAACTATAATCTATAATCTTAAATTATAATGGGAGATTTTAGTTTATATTTATTTTAGGATGCTCTTGAATATAGACAAATATGAGAAATACACAAATAACCTTAACATTTTATTAAAATTTCATTTTATGAAATTTATATATAAATTCTTTGACAAAAGTTAAAATGGTCCAATAATATATGTATGTCAATTTAAAAAAAAAAACCAAACTAAAATTACACAAAATTTTAAAGGTTCTTAGCACATCTTTAATATTGTATTTAGTTAATCAAAGAGTATTCTAAATCATTTTTAATATTTTCATAATATATGCCACATGGGCGGTAAAAGTTTAAAGGACATGAGATTAACATAGATCAAAAAGTGTAAGTTAGATGAATAATACATGGGAAAATATTTTTAAGCACCTGCATTCATTTTTATTATTTCATCTCTATGTGATATAACACTCACATGTCGTTTTATTTATTGCAGGCTACCAAGAGACAACGGAGATCATAGAATAGTCTCGTCATCCAATAAAAAATAAAATTAGATTGAGTCGCTTTGATTGTGATAAAAACGATTCGTTGTTTTTTATAAATCATTGTTAGAATTTCCCTGAAGTTGTTGAATGCCACATAAACTGTATTACAGAAAGTTTAAATAATATGCCATCCCACATGAGTATGCAATTATCCATGAATTCAGTAACCCAATACGAGTCTAGGTCAAAGAGAATCTGACTAGAAATCACCCACGTCAGCATAAAAAAGAAGTAGTCGCCAACAAGATCAGAGGGAAAGTATTAAACTCTTTTATATTTAGTTGATTTGAAGGTCAACCAAATCTCTACGGCAGGGCTTCTACCATTTATATCATTGAGTACATTTTCTTGCCATGATTTTGGTGATTAAAGCAGCACATAGAGTAGGATGTTTGGCTCATCATTTTCATCAATACGTAAATATAAAAGAATCCACGCCCCAACCAGCAAAGACTACATGTCAAGGCAAATAAAAAGAAACTTCACAACTTTACTACAAAGTTAATGAGTGATTAAGGCTGTCATGAATAAGAAGTATGGAACATAAATCTTTGGCAAAGATTTTTCCAGATTATGAGAAGTCTCTTCCAAGCCGCCAACACTTAGCTGTGCCATTAAATTATCAGAATCTATCATCAATGATCATGTAACTAAAAATCGACAAAGGAGCATGTTGTTCGCAGTAAAAGAAGATGGAAATAGCACGATATGGTAGTTTCACCAACTTGTACAAATTCATAGACGACTAGTGAGGCCAAAAGGATAAAATTAGCTAATCTGTCAACATATCGTTATATTGCCAATATAAATGCACAGAAAATACGCAGAGAATCTGGGGAAGTATAATTTCACTTGGTTTTTATTTTTTTATTTCTATTTTCTATTGAGTCATCACCTAGTCGATTATCATGATACCTTAGCTAGCAGAATCGAATCTCCACATTGCTAGATTTCGTTCGAACTAGATTTCGTTCAAGTTCAAAGAAAGAATTTTTATATTTCACCCTTGGAATAATTTCAGTTTTAATCTTTGTGCTTAGTTCTCATATTATATATTATCTTATTTAAAATGAATTTTGATTTGTATATCTGTAGAAGTGATGGTTTCTTATGAAGATCATTGGATTCAACGAAGATTGTCACTGCTAGATTATTCTCAATAATATTGTGACTCAGATTGTAGAAGCTATCATGATTCTTCACTCAAGTCATAAAAGAGAACACAAGATTACAAAAGGAGATATTTTTCATTCTTTATATTATTAATCCTTCGATACTTCTTTTGTTTAACTAGTTGTTTTATATTTTGCAGAAAATGATTTTATCTATTACTTACTTTCTTTCTTACGTTGCAGAGTTAAGAATGCAGTGGGAGAAAGTCGCAACAGAATCATTTATGGATAGATCAATTCATCAGTCAAAACTTGTAAAAGAAAGAAGCATTAAAG
This sequence comes from Pseudotsuga menziesii, assembly GCA_001517045.1. Taxonomy (NCBI): domain Eukaryota; kingdom Viridiplantae; phylum Streptophyta; class Pinopsida; order Pinales; family Pinaceae; genus Pseudotsuga; species Pseudotsuga menziesii. The sequence goes on along the minus strand of LPNX010181045.1, from coordinate 174,341 downwards.
GAGGAGGAGTGAACCATGATCCCTAGCTGTCACAATTATTGTTTTTTTCTGTTTGGAAAACTCGAGGAAGCCACGAAACCATTTGAAGTTAGAGGTGGATGATTGTATTCGATAATCATGGTGAGGTTACAGGAATTTGAGGTATCTTTCATCGTACAAGAAGTCGGATGGAGTAATCTGCTCAATGAACATCAAGCAGAGGCATTTCAATGGCTACCTATATAAAGAGCAGGATTAAAATGTATAAAGGGGGGGGGGTCTCCACATATCAGAAAGGATTTCTCTTTTTCTATATTCTATTTCTGTATGTAAAGTGATGTTTGCAAATGGAAGGGAGACGCTGCCAGAGGGGGGAGATCTACAGTTCCGAAGGGCTGTTGCCAAAGAGCTGTAGGATATTCATTCTTTTGTAATTTTTAGATTTCAGAGAAAGAACCAAAGAATCTCTCTTCTGGTGTTTCTGGATATCGATGGAAGTCTTGTATTATTTTTATTCAGGCGTAATTGAGACTAGAGATCTGCAATCATCTTTGTATTCGGTTGGGACTTGTAAGATTTTTCTTCTGAAGTTGAATAGAAATCATTTAAGAGATTTTATACTCTTTCATAGATTGTCATTCTCTATTCAATTGATTACCCGGAATGACTGCAATATTGACGTATAAATCATATGTGTAAGCCTGTTAGTTAATCTTATGATATTAATGGACTTTGAATATTAATTGTTTGTTTAAACTTTGTTTTAAATAAATCAATTAATTAAAATAATTTGTTTTTAATATGTCAAAACTATTAATCATGCTCCTGCGCGTGGGATATATTAGGTAGAGTTAATTAGATTTTAGTTTTATTTTGAAAGCTACAGTTTAGTAGCCATTAATCCTGTGTGATTTAGTAGCTGCTATAATCTGTGTGTGCTTCTAGCTCTTCAAGTTTGCATCTTAGATTAGTTATACATTTTATATTAGTTATATTACATCATCAGGGTTTTAATTTCAGTTTTCAAGAACTCATATCAATAACAATGAGACTCTCCTTAAGAGAGTAAAACATAGATTAGATTTAGTTTACCCTTTGAATCTGTTAATTAGTTTTGGAATTTGTTTTAAAGTTCAAGTAGTAAGACTCTTTTCTTGAGAACAAATAAATAAAGGCAGCGGGGCCTTTATTCCCGCTAGATTTAGTCATTCCAAACACACTGAGGGCTATTTTAAGCGCTTTGTGTGGACTATTTCTCCTTTATTGGCCAGGTCAAAAAATCCGGCCAACAAATGGCGCTAGAAGGAGGGCCGAGGTAAAGCAAGTGGTTATTTTTATTTATTTATTTTTTCAATTATTTTGATAACCATTTTTCCTCTAGCTCTTGGTTTTCAGTTTTATTATTTTATTCTCTTAGTCGTCATATATATGCTTAAGGGTTAGTTAGATGACAAGCTAGCCATTTAAAGAGTCAATTAATCTTGATTGTTTATCATTCATGGCTCATGCCCAAATTCTTGTTTGGGAATCCGTTTTTAATTTCACATTGATTAATATTCCCAATGAGACAATTAACCTTTTGTCGAAACTTGAATTTGATGGCGAAGGCGATATATCTGCAAGAGAACACCTTAGGAAGGTTTTATGTAAGTGTAACAAACATAATATTGTTGATCTTAATGCTACTTGCAGGTTATTTTCCCTTACTCTCAAAGGACGAATCAAATGTTGGTTCGAAAATTTTCCACCTAATTTCTTTTTTACATGGTTTCAATTTGCACATGAATTTTTAGACGCATTCAAGGATTATAATTTTAATCAACTTTGCAGTGAATTGCAGGTTATTCGGAGGAAGAAAGGTGAGTCTTCAGAATACTTTTCATTAAGGCTTTCTCATATTCTTTGCAAATTTCATATTACTGATTTACCTTTTGAATCTGATATTTTAAATATTGTTTTCAACTCTCAAGTTCTACTTATTCAAAAAAATCAAGACGTTTGTCAAAAGAATGATAATTCACTAATCTTCCTAGACACTTCCTCCTCTATTATTGATTCAGATACTTTTATAAGTTCTACCCAACCCCTAGGTGAGAAGATCGAAGTAGAAGAGGTACCAACTTCTTCTGATCATTATTCCCCTCTCGAAGGAGAAATTCATAATTATTTTATACGAAATCTTGAACCTATAAACATTAATGAATCAAATAAGAAATAACATATTCATGATAAATTTATTCGTACCGATAGATAAGTTTATTATGTTGATGAACGACAATATTCAGATTCTTTTGTTACAAAAATAGATCAAGATGAATTAATTATAAATAAAACTATATGCTCACCATTTTCTGACTTTTGTACTAATTCTTCTTTCGATTCAATTATCAAAGAACACAAATATGTTAATGATAATTTTATGTGTTCTAAAGATTCAATAGAAAATGTTAAAGAAGATGACATGAATCTTAGTCAGTCAACTAAATGTTGTTCATGAAAAGAGATTAATCTTTTTCAAGCAAAGATTGATAAAAGTTTTGATGAAGGATTATCAATTAATCTTGATCTCGAATCAATTTCATATGGAATCCTTAAAGGTACATCACCAAATTATATTGAAAATAATCAGGTAATAAAAGAGAAATCTTTTGGAAATATTAATGATCTTTCTAAATTGAGAGACTCTTTTAATTTCCTCACTTCTAATTCTTATTTTTCTATTTATCCTAATTTATTTTCTGATTTTGATAGGCGTAAGATTCCATTATAATTACCTAACTATGTGATTTCAAAATCACATTTTTATGAAATATCTAACATTGATGATTCACTTATTAAGCACGAGTTTGAGGGATTGGAACGATCTTTCATTATTAAATCATCATTCGATACAATGTTTTAAGGAGAAAGAAGGTTTATTGCGAGATGGTTACAGTCAACTGATTTTTGATGAGAATAAAACACAATTTTTTGTTGAAACTAAAAATGTTTGTTCTCATCCGAATTACTTAAATGAGAGATATAATTTGATTGGTGATAATAAAATATTTGCTAAAGAGTTTCTTATAACTTGTGATCACCAAAGACTTACATCTCTTTTAATTGATTCATCTTTAGTTGCAGATCCTCTTAACAAGATTACTTCTTTCAATATTTGGTCATCACCGATTCACTCACTTATCACATCATTTCATGATCCTACTTTGTATCTAAAACCAATTCTTCCAATTGTTAATGTGACTAATTCTAGTTATTTGATTCTTCAAATTGATTTACCTAAGATATATTTACTACCTATGGATTTCATGTTGGTAGATCATACTTTGCATTCTAAGTTTTACGACAAGATTGCGGAGTGGCTCGAAAATTCTTATCTCAAAAGGTTTCCAAAAACTGGTAAATTTGTATTATCATTATATGTTTCAAATGGTAAGGATGATAAACTTATTTTTATTTTTCTCTTATTAATATATCATTTCTGGTTACTATTAGGAAAACATGTCATTTTTACCGGATTAGAGATGCTTCGATGGTTTCATTGGCTATTTCATTTTACTTGATTTCCATTACAATTGTATTCTTTTGTACATAGTTAGGCTTAGGTTTAGATTAATTTTATTCATTTTTACCCTTTCTTGTTTGAATAAATGCAGTTATGAGGATGATGCTAATTTCAGGAGGTGACACTTATTGTTACATTCAGGGATGTTTTCTTTACCTTTGACTCTCTTGCTTATAATTATATTTATTTAAATTTTCCTGTTAAGTCATATATCTTTTACTTTTTGGACTTAATTGGGAAAATTTTTTATACATTCTTATGATCATAAGAAAGAATTTTTAAGAAAACGAAGAATGTTGTGCAAATCAATACCAAAATCTTTTCAGTTATAACTACATATGTAATTAAGACTTAGTTCAAATTTGTCTATTTTTGGTGTGTTTTCTTTTGCTTATCAATAAGAGCGGCCTAACTTATTAAAACATGTTGATTATTTTTAACAGATCCTTATGTCACAAATTTTAGAGAGACATATTTTTCATCTTGTATAAATTAATTCTCTTTTGTCATTTGTGATATAACTATTTCATGTTTCTCCACTTAAAATGTTAATCTATTCAGGGATTAGTTTTTATTTTTGCATACATCCATTTTAGATTTCTTACTTTGATTGGTTTTATTTTGCGAGTTGATAGGATTTTCTTTTGAGTGGTTTGTTTGTTTTCCGAAAAGGGGTAAACTAATTTTAGCATATGGTGATCAAAACCATGTATTTCTGTCAAGTATTTGATCGAAATCATTTTCTGTTAAAGGGACATCATTATAAAGACACTCTTCTTTTGTCAAGATTCTAACCGTAGCAAGATTAGTCTTGGCTTTGAAATTTTTTATTATGGATCATATTGATGGATTGATTGAGTTACTCGACTATTATCTAGGATCTTTATCTTTCAAAATGATGCTATAATGTAGATGAGTTTCTTTTCAAAGGAATTATTTTCCCTAAATTGAAGTAAGTCAGGAATCGTAAGTTATCTTTTAGACTTTTTACGCCATCCTTTTCTCTTTAGTGGGCCATTTGGATCTGCTTCCCCATCCACTAAGTAATCTCTCTTGAGATTAACAATAATCTTAATATTATTCATTATACATAACATTAATAAAATATAAGGGATTAACTGAAGAATGGGAGGTCTCATCACGAGCCGACCCGTCATGATTATAAGCTCTGTTGAAGTGACATTACCGCATCTGGTTACCAAGCCAGGGTGATGGCTCTTAATTATTGATTAGGAGAAAGGAGGTCTCATCACGAGCCGACCTTTTCATTTTTCAGCAGTTCTTGTGAATGATGCTGCCAGCATCTGGTTACCAAGCCAAGGTAGTAGTCTTCAGTTAATATCTTTATTTATTTTTTTTGTCAGAAAAAAAGAAGAAGAAAGAAAAAGGATTTATCTATATCTAGTGGATGGGATACAAGCATCTAAGTGAGGTTAAAAGGGTTTATCCTATGGTATTGAGGTCATACCTACATACTACATGTTCTTTGACTTATTTTGGTTAAGAGAAACTGATTCCTTGGAAAATTTTCTTTCTATATTTGTAGAATAATAATTTATCTTTATAAGATTTTGGATCATGGTCGGGATAGTTTGATTGATTTGAAAGTTTTGGTTCAATCTTTACATATATAAGCCAATGGCAGGATTAAGTTATGTGATTGGAAAATTGACATTTGAAGAGGCCTTTATCATTATTTTTCTTATATTATTTAAGATTCAGAATTATTTTGCAGAGGTAACTGGTTCACCCAACATGTCGCCATTTGTTGGCACCCCAACAACTCCCCTTTCATTTTCCAAAATAAAGGGGTCCCTATTAAATTTTTTGTAAATACTTAGCTTATGGTTTGTTTTTTTGATTTAATGGGTGATTTCATGACCTATTTTCTTTGATCCTTCACTTTTTGTGCTACATCTTCTTTGGCTTGGTTCTCATTGCATACTATTTTAGTGATTCAATCAATCTAAGTTGCTTGGAAATTTTGGCTTCATGGTTGTTTGCATGCTTTTTCTGAGTCTGTCTAAGTTGACAGTATGCGTCGATTTGGCGAAAACCTGATCAAGTGTTTTCGACAATCTCATGAAATTTAGCCCTCTCTTAATTAAATGAGCACTTTGGAAAATTGGATTGATTTGAGTAATTTCTTCCTTTCGATAATTCCAATTTATATCTTAAAATAATGCATATCAAAGTTTATTGTTGAGCGCACGATTTTTTAAGCATAATGTGATATTTTCGAATATTCAAATCATTCAATAATTAGTAATAAAAAATAAAATAAAAATAAAAATAAAAATCTCCTTGTATTCTATTTTTCTTATCATAAATTTTTTATTAATTATTATTTTTTATATACAAAATTTTCATGATTCAACTATAATCTATAATCTTAAATTATAATGGGAGATTTTAGTTTATATTTCTTTTAGGATGCTCTTGAATATAGACAAATATGAGAAATACAAAAATAACCTTAACATTTTATTAAAATTTCATTTTATGAAATTTATATATAAATTCTTTGACAAAAGTTAAAATGCTCCAATAATATATGTATGTCAATTTAAAAAAAAACAAAAAACAAAAGAAAAACCAAACTAAAATTACACAAAATTTTAAAGGTTCTTAGCACATCTTTAATATTGTATTTAGTTGTTCAAAGAGTATTCTAAATCATTTTTAATATTTTCATAATATATGCCACATGGGCGGTCAAAGTTTAAAGGACATGAGATTAACATAGATCGAAAAGTGTAAGTTAGAAGAATAATACATGGGCAAATATTTTTAAGCACCTGCATTCATTTTTATTATTTCATCTCTATGTGATATAACACTCACATGTCGTTTTATTTATTGCAGGATACCAAGACACAACCGAGATCATAGAATAGTCTCGTCATCCAATAAAAAATAAAATTAGATCGAGTCACTTTGATTGTGATAAAAACGATTCGTTGTTTTTTATAAATCATTGTTAGAATTTACTTGAAGTTGTTGAATGCCACATAAACTGTATTACAGAAAGTTTAAATAATATGCCATCCCACATGAGTATGCAACTATCCACGAATGAAGTAACCCAATACAAGTCTAGGTCAAAGAGAATCTGACCAGAAATCACCCACGTCAGCATAAAAAAGAAGTAGTCGCCAACAATATCAGAGGGAAAGTATTAAACTCTTTTATATTTAGTTGATTTGAAGGCCAACCAAATCTTTACGGCAGGGCTTCTACCATTTAGATCACCGAGTACATTTTCTTGCCATGATTTTGGTGATTAAAGTAGCACATAGAGTAGGATGTTTGGCTCATCATTTTCATCAATATGTAAATATAAAAGGATCCACGCCCTAACCAGCAAAGACTACATGTCAAGGAAAATAGAAAGCAACTTCACAACTTTGCTACAAAGTTAATGAGTGATTAAGGCTGTCATGAATAAGAAGTATGGAACATAAATCTTTGGCAAAGATTTTGCCAGATTATGAGAAGTCTCTGCCAAGCCTCCAACACTTAGCTATGCCATTAAATTATCAGAATCTATCATCAATGATCATGTAACTAAAAATCGACAAAGGAGCATGTTGTTTGCAGTAAAAGAAGATGGAAATAGCACGATATGGTAGTTTCACCAACTTGTACAAATTCATAGGAGACTAGTGAGGCCAAAAGGATAAAATTAGCTACTTTGTCAACATATCATTATATTGCCAATATAAATGCACAAAAAATACACAGAGAATCCGGGGAAGTATAATTTCACTTGGTTTTTATTTTTTTATTTCTATTTTCTATTGAGTCATCACCTAGCCGATTATCATGATACCTCAGCTACAAAAATCGAATCTCCACATTGCTAGATTTCATTCGAACTAGATTTCGTTCAAGTTCAAAGAAAGAATTTTTATATTTCACCCTTGGAATAATTTTAGTTTTAATCTTTGTGCTTAGTTCTCACATTATATATTATCTTATTTAAAATGAATTTTGATTTGTATATCTGTAGAAGTGATGGTTTCTTATGAAGATCATTGGATTCAACGAAGATTGTCACTGCTAGATTATTCTCAATAATATTGCTACTCAGATTGTAGAAGCTATCATGATTCTTCACTCAAGTCATAAAAGAGAACACAAGATTACAAAAGGAGATATTTTTAATTCTTTATATTATTAATCCTTCGATACTTCTTTTGTTTAACTAGTTGTTTTATATTTTGTGGAAAATGATTTTATCTATTACTTACTTTCTTTCTTACATTGCAGAGTTAAGAATGCAGTGGGAGAAAGTCGCAAGAGAATCATTTATGGATAGATCAATTCATCAGTCAAAACTTGTAAAAGAAAGAAGCATTAAAGGAGGAGGAGTGAACCATGATCCCCAGCTGTCACAATTATTGGTTTTTCTTTTTGGAAAACTCGAGGAAGCCACGAAACCTTTTGAAGTTAGAGGTGGATGATTGTAGTCGATAATCATGGAAATGTTACAGGAATTTGAGGTATCTTTCATCGTACAAGAAGTCGGATGGAGTAATATGCTCAACGAACATCAAGCAGAGACATTTCAATGGCTACCTATATAAAGAGCAGGATTAAAATGTAGAAAGGGGGGGGTCTCCATAGATCAGAAAGGATTTGTCTTTTTCTATATTCTGTTTCTGTATGTAAAGTGATGTTTGCAAACGGAAGGGAGACGCTGCCAGAGGGGGGAGATCTACAGTTCCGAAGGGCTGTTGCCAAAGAGCTGTAGGATATTCATTCTTTTGTAATTTTTAGATTTTAGAGAAAGAACCGAATAATCTCTCTTCTGGTGTTTCTGGATATCGATGGAAGTCTTGTATTATTTTTATTCAGGCGTAATTGAGACCAGAGATCACCGCAGCTGCAATCATCTTTGTATTTGGTTGGGACTTGTAAGATTTTTCTTCTGAAGTTGAATAGAAATCATTTAAGATATTTTATACTCTTTCATAGATTGTCATTCTCTATTCAATTGATTACCCGGAATGACTTCAAGCTTGACGTATAAATCATATGTGTAATCCTGTTAGTTAATCTTATGATATTAATGGACTTTGAATATTAATTGTTTGTTTAAACTTTGTTTTAAATAAATCAATTAATTAAAATAATTTGTTTTTAATACATCAAAACTATTAATCATGCTCCTGCGCGTGGGATAGATTAGGTAGAGTTAATTAGATTTTAGTTTTATTTTGAAAGCTCCAGTTTAGAAGCCATTAATCCTGTGTGATTTAGTAGCTACTATAATCTGTGTGTGTTTCTAGCTCTTCAAATTTGCATCTTAGATTAGTTATATTACATCATCAGGGTTTTAATTTCAGTTTTCAAGAACTCATATCAATAACAATGAAACTCTCCTAAAGAGAGTAAAACATAGATTAGATTTAGTTTACCCTTTGAATCTGTTAATTAGTTTTGGAATTTTTTTTAAGTTCAAGTAGTAAGACTCTCTTCTTGAGAGCAAATAAATAAAAGCAGCAGGGCCTTTATTCCCTCGAGATTTAGTCATTCCAAACACACCGAGGGCTGTTTTAAGCGCTTTGTGTGGACTATTTCTCCTTAATTGGCAAGGTCAGAAAATCCGGCCAACAAGTATGCATATGCATCTTCATCACTATTTATACACTTCAAGATACTTCACCATACATACATATACTTTATACATGTCACTGCATTCTTCATCACTGTACATCAATTTTAGTCTTGATTGTGTATTTAGTCATCATCCTAGGGAAATCATCATCATATAGAGTACTACTACAATGTATATGGTGTATAGGGTGTCATCATCATCGTGAAGTATGTATTAGGTTTGTAGAATCACAATATATTCATTGTATGCTCGTCATGCATATTCATATTGTATCATAGTAGTATAACACTCAACATTACACATACCTTGTATATCATACTGTTCATACTCCTATTCTACAGTGTTGTTCACACGACATTATCATCCGTATACTGAATACACCATTTTATGTTCATCTCGTACATTAACTGTATTCACTGTTCATATTTGATAGCGCATATCAACATACAAACACTGTATATCTTCTATAAAGATGCTATTGTGTGCACGAACATACCTTAATCAATGTATGTGAATGTCATCACTTGTTATGTCTTCTGTACTTTGTCACATCATGAATGTGCACATGTCTTTTCCATTAATCTATGTCATACTGTCAAGCATATTGCTGTCAACTTTCTTCATAAAAGAGACTGTCAATATCTTTAAGGAGCGGAAAGTCAAAATACTTCAAGAAAACACTGCCATCTCTTCAAGAGGTTAAGCACTATCAAAACTAGACTGTTTTAGGTATAAAGATTAAGGCTTCCTTATCATCAAATTTAGGGTTAGGGCACACTACTTTTGCTGGCTCATCCAAATTTCACACTACCTCAGTCACTGAATTTATTTACTCCCTCATTCCACTACTTCTGGTCACTCCAAATTCCTTCTTCACAGCCATGGGTCACTGCTGTTATGTGTAACTGAATGAAGGGCTTATAGACTTGTTGACTACTTAAGATATGTAAGAGAATGTCCTTAGTCCATCATGATATTCACTGCAATTTTTAAATTTGCTACACCCTTTCAAACTCCAAAAGAAACTTGACATCAAACCCAAAGACCAACCCAAAGAAGGAATTCAAATCTGCTGATATAAAAAGAAAATGTCAATTAAAATTTTATGTTCTACTGCTGCAATTTCCGAACTTTAGGGCATCTCTGCTACTCCAAATAGTCATGTATTTTCCTCAGTTAGTTCACCGAGCTCTACCTTCATTTATCACCTTAGTTCCTTGCAAATAAAGTGTGAAAGTAATGTTTGCAGGACTGTTTAGCAGCAAAAAAAATTACAACATTCAATCTAAAACATATCCTCAATGGTTTATATATGAGCATGAAAGGTGTCTCCATCAACAGTCCACATGAGAAGCACAAAATAGAAAGAAATAATTTTTTATCTTGCACAGTTGACTGCTCCCCCGAATTTGTTTCCGGAAATTCTCACCTCTTGCGGATAGGAGCTGTTTCCCTATATCTGAATGGTACAGGTCTGGAACAAAACAAAAACACAAATGTTAAAATATCCCTAGATCTAGTTAATTACTTGAATATAATTCCAAAAAACTTCCATTAAAGGATGTCCTCGCTATTCTTGAAGCTTTCTCCTCTGCTACCGCGGGAGAACCTGTAAAAGATTGAAGACAACAAGAGAAAGATGATAACATACAAGATAATAAAATAGATCTATGCTTGTGACCAAGTGTTGGCACAAGCCACCCAACAAAGCCCTATCGACAGGGGTTCCCACTCTATCAACACTCAACCTATGCAAGCTCCCCAAGCACTGGCCCAGACAGGTCTTACCTTGCCCAGCAACACCCGTAGAGCGGGTAAACTCTCACCCAAGATGTTCGAGGGAGAGGATCCAAGTTCCTGCAGTAAGGAGGAGGATTTAGGGTTGCATCAGTTCATAAGCTTAGCTATCAGATCTAACAGAACCATTCATTAAACATCGCATCATTCATAACATATCTATTACTACAACCACAGATCTAACAGATCACATCATTCCTTTATTTATCGCAGCATTATCACATTATTCATTCGTAAAAACATTCATCATTGACATCGCGACATATAAAAACAGGAAGAAATAAAAGACAACAATGATTCAGCTCAACATCTTTCATATCATATTACTTTCTGCGCAACAGATCCAAAACAACAGTTGTCTTTCTCCATAGTGAGAGAAAGATCGACCCACAAGATCGCATACATATAACCCAAGATTAAATCTCTTCCTCGCCCTATGCTATCCCTTTTGTTTTCATTTGCAATTCTAATTCTATATATAGGCTCACTCTTTTACATTCATGGTCCACTTCTAAATAAATCCTAACTGATTTAAACACTAATGACCTATATCCACAAAATGTGGTCAACCGATACAAAAATATGCATAAAATATTCACAATGGTTTTTTTTCCACACATCGCACTTTATTATCCTTGCGCGGTGTCATGTGAGCTTGCGCAGACTCTATAGTGCTGCGCAACTCACTTACCCCAAAAACCCTGCCAATAGGTCCCCGACACAGTTTTGTGGCTCATCCTCGAGCCATGTTAGATGGGAAAGGTGTACTACATTGTCTTTGTATTGAAGTCCTCGTACTACTATGAGATCTCCTTGACCTGTGCTTGAACCTTTTCAGCTTCATCCTGATAACCAAATAGGTCTTGCTTCACAGGGTGCTCCACCAACTTGGTATTCACCATCTTATTGCCATCTTGCACAATTTGCAGCATGGCAACTACTTTGAGAGCCAACCACGTTCCAATCTCTTGGAACTCATCTAGTTTGGCACTGCGCTTGCACTGCCACTCTTGTTCCTTTGTGGCTCTTTGCTGTAGTTCTATCATCTCGGTAGACCATGTAAGTTGAATCATGGGTGGCATTGTCCTTAATTCTGTCTTCAACATTGTCAACTGTCCTTTAGCTTCTCGTTCCTGCATGGTTAGTTGATCTAGCTCCTCCTCTTGGATAACACTTCCCCAAAAGTGTGTCATGGCCTCCAAGATCTTCTTTGCTTCCTGTTCCATCAATTCAAACTGTGTTGTGATCGCGTCGATGGCATTTTCCCGCTCCGCAACCTGCCCTGGTGGCATTTCTAGGGAGACCATAGCATTGAGTAGATTGTTGGTCAGCTGGAGTTGGACAATGACCTCGCCTAGTCGCTTGGCTTTCATGATTGCATCAAGTTCTATTGTGATTTCATAAATGTGTTGACATGCCTCATCAACAACTGCTTCTACCTTACCTCTACTTGGAACCAGCTACGCATTCTCGACAATCAGGTGGTCGGTCTGCTTTTTTAGATCAATGATCTCTTCAACAGTTTTCTTCTTCAGCTCATCCTGCATCGTCTTCAATGCTGTGACCTCCTGTGCCTTTCCTACTGCTAACTGTTCCTTTACCTGGTGCAAATCCTCAACCTCTGCCTTCAGCTTCGTAACTTCCTCATGCAACTACAAGTACCCGTCACTGAGCTCTTTCTGCCTATCGGCCAACTCCTGGTTGGTTACCTACTATATGTGTACTATGGTCTGGGTTGATAGCTTATTGATATCTACTGCAACACCCTCTATCTAATGCAAGGAGTATTTCACATCCTCACTTCATGCATCGATTGCAATTGGGGGAACCTGAATATTCCTATCCCGTGGCTCAGTGGTAATAGACGAGAGTCCCTGCACAATGACACTCTCTGGTGCTATGTTCACAATGGCGTCATAAATAGAATCTAACTTAGCTCTTACCGTGGAAAAACCTTCATGGTGGGACTGGCACATTGCTTGCACAGCGGCGTCAGATGAATCCGTGACAACCTTGATGAGCCATTGCAATTAGGCTTCCAACGCTGATCTGGTGCTATTTCCCGCATCAAACTCCATGCGCCATTTGGTTCTGCACTCCTCCAGGATGCGATGGGATTCTGGGTCGGTGTCGGTCGACGAATCTCCATCCGAGTCATGAGTACTCTGGCCTTCTCGCACATGCTCTATAGGGGCATCTGCTAGTAGTTCCATTGATATTTCTTTAGCACTAACTAGTTCGTGCCAGTCAGCAGGCTAGTCCTGAACTACTGCTTCCACTTCATCATCGGTCAATTTATAGGGCATTGGAAGCCATTTCCTATCAGGGTCTCATCGCTCCTAGATATGAATTGAATGGGGCTCGATGGCGAACAGCATGATCCTCTGATATTTTATAGCTGCTGCATCTGATAATTGCGAAATTTTAACTATTTTGGATTGTAGTGCTTCCCAGTAGATCCAAAAGTGGATAGCACAATCAGTTTGCTGAATGGGCTCCTCTATCTACCATAAATTTTGGTATCGTGGGACTTTTCACACCTTTACCGCTTCAACAGACATAGGCTGGTAGTCTTCTGGCACCATCCAAGCTACCAAAGCAATGAGGATCAACAACCAACTATAAGAGAAAGGCCGCTCCTTAGCTTGAGCTGCGACAACATCCTCCATCAATTAATTCAACAAGAAGAGGGACCAATTCATTTGGACTCCCTCAACACACTGCTGCGCATAAGCAATCACCCCCGAATTGCATTGGATTGGGTGATTCTTCTAGATGATTTTACTAGCTAATATACGGGCACCCATACGCACCTCCTGATCATTGATACTATCGATGTGGTATGCACGACCATCTCCCTGCAATCCATATCTCTCCTTCTATTGCTGAGCAAGCTTCTTGTCGTTGTCTCTTCCTCTAATATATTGGGCGGGGTTTGTCCAAGGAATCAAGCAATACATACAAATGATACAACAAATATGGTAAAGAAAAGACATTTTTTATTAGAAATTATTGGAGAGACTACAACCTTTACACCTTGGTGTTGAGAGTTCCTTCCAATGGCTCCTTGTCTCTAACTTCACCTTGCCTCCAATAGCTCAATAATTATTTTGACAGAGTTTGGGTGTTCAACACTATTCTTTCTCTCCCTTCCCATGGGGGATGAGCCAATATTTAAAGGCATGGGAGGATAGGAATAGTTGAGAATCTTATGGGTGAGGTGGAGAGAAGATCCTAAAAGGGAGGTTCTCGAGCTCCAGGTGGTCCTAAATCACAGGGATGAGGCTCCATGGAGGTAAGCTTCGAGAAGCCTCTCAAAGCTTATTTTTTGCCTTTAAAACTCAAGCACCACACTTTTGCTGAAGAGAAAAAGAAGTGTTAATGGGGTAACTCCCTTTTCATGAAGGAAAGGAGTGATGGCACCTCCCTTTTCACATGTGAAAAGAGTGTTACTGGCTCAAAACAAGGAAAAAATGCAAGGAAATAATTTATTTCTCTCATTTCTCTAGGACAAGCTTTGAGGGATTGGAGTAGACAAGGGAATACCTATCTCATAACATGATGGTGATGAGATTTAGGTGTAACCGAATTCTTCCTCTATCACGAATCTTATTCAAGCTACCCTAGTCCTGAGAATCCTTAGAGCACATTCGAATTGTTGTGTTTAGAAAATGAAGTTTTGATAGGGTATTTATACTGGTTTTCCCAAAAGAAATTGAGCCGACCTTGCAATAAATAATTTATATATTTTTCATTTGAATTTGAATTTTCAATTCAATTTATGGATCCAACTTGTAGGGTGACCAAGGTAAGTATTTTCATTATTTTATTTTGTATTTTATTTCTCTTATTCAAGGGGCACAACTTACCATTTAGGGTATGCTCTACCTTTTCACAATACATAAACATTATGTTGAGACTCTAATCCTCCTCATGTTGTCACAATATATTTCGAAGGAGGGGTACCAAGGACCATAGTGGCTAAGTGATCATATTAGTCAACAAGTACTAGAGGGATTCTTTGTCAAGCCAGGGTCATCCATAACATGCCAGAGATCATACAAGGTAATCACCATCATAATACATGCAAGGGTTCCATGACCTTTTCAACGAATGAAACAAGGGGATCAAGTGCAAGCACTAAAACCATATTCAAAGGTTCTAAGAACCAAATGATCATATCATCTTCTTCAAGAGTTCAAGGACCATTAACCCATCAAGTGTGGGTCCAAGGAATTCTTCAAGGTTTCTTTATCAAGCACGAGGAATCATGGGATTTTTCAACATACCAAGGACATGTTCATGGGTTCCATAGCATGTCAAGGACCATACAAGGTCATCATCAACCTATAAGAGCTCCATGAACTCAACAAGGGTTTCAAGGTCATCAAACCACTAAGTGTGGGTCCAAGGAATTCTTTAGGGATTTTTTATCCACCTCAACCACACCAAGAGGCTTCCATTGGTTAAGATATCACCTGTGGGGTTTCTAGGTCTTCTTCTGGGGTACTATGATACCATTAGAGCATGAATGACCACATAATGGATCATTAATGTTTCTCCAACCCATCTAATGCCTCTCCATCATCTATAGGGGATATATTCATTGTACTCTCATCATGCATCTTCATCCTGTATCATTGTAGTATAACACTCAGCATTACACGTACCTTGTATATCATACTGTTCATACTCCACTTGTACACTGTTGTTCACACAACATTATCATCCGTATACCACATACACCATTGTTTTTTCATCTTGTACATTAACTGTATTCACTGTTTATACTTGATAGCACATATCAACATAAAAACACTGTATATATGCCATATAGATGTTATTCTGTGCATGAACATACCTTAATCAATGTTTTTGAATGTCATCACTTGTTATGTCTTCTGTAATTTGTCACATCATCAATGTGCACATGTCTTCGTCATTAATCTATGTCATACTGTCAAGCATATCACTGTCAACCTTCTTCACAAAAGAGACTGTCAATGTATTTAAGGAGTGGACAGTCAAAATACTTCAAGAAAACACCGCCATCTCTTCAGGAGTTTAGGAACTATCTGTTACCACCTAAGTTGTACTTAGTGTTTTTTTATCAAGTGAGCCTGGTGAATCGGACATGGTTAACTTGTTTGGACTTCAGAAGACCTTTGGAAGTACTTCTGGGAAGTGCTTGTTGTACTATATCACATGTTCATACCCCATGGGGGAGTTGTAATAAATGTTCTAGCATGATAGTGTCTGTAAAAGACTCAGTCTCTTAGACTTTATTTGTCAATCTGATCAGCCCAGGGTGTTTTTTCCCTTGGTTATTATTGGTTGTTGAATAAACGACTGATAATTCCTGAGTTTTTCACTCCATACCTCCAAAGTTGGGGTGGTCGGCTTGGAATTTAGGCCTATTGAGGTTATTAGAGTCTATGTGTCAATGTATAAGCATGCTCGACATCATGGTCGAGTCATATGAACATGTCTAAGTCCCCCTAGGTGTTTTTCAATTTTTCAATTTTTTTGTTTTTTCAGTGTTTTTTATTAAAATTTAATTTTTCCAAAACTTAGGCTATTTTTTAATAGTTTAATTGGAAAAATTGATTTTGTAATAAAAGTGGGCCAAATAATTAGTTTCAGTCATGTAGGTGCTCATTTTCAAGCTAAGAGCACCATGTAAACCCATGGACCCACTATTTCCTAGTTTTGAGTGATTTTCCATCACTCAGTTCAGAAAGCCCCAAAAATCAATTATTGATTATTTTAATTAATAAATTGATGAATAATGAAGCAAATCCAAAATCATAGATTAGTGGATTCTTAGCCGATTTGATTGAAATCAGTCAAATCTGAAGTAGATTGACTGGATCTGACAAATCCTTGACTGAAGGAGGTGATCAAATCAGATCTAGAGTTGATCTTTAGCATCCTTTATGGGGAATTTTTCCCTCTCTCTCTCCTCAACACGTTTTGGCTCATTTGGATGAGTTTTGGTGGATGCTTCAGTCAATAGGTTGAGGTGGCAGTGAGATTAGCTCTCCGATTGACAATTTCACTCAGTGAGACTCAGATCTGGCTTAGTTAGACATAGATCAGGCATTGATGGACTCTCCATCAGCATATTTGGTCTATCTCCTTGGGATTTGCACCCCCCTTGGGCTGGATTGCCTGTGTTTTGTATATATCCTGCTTGAGGCTCCCTCTTCCAAGCTAGTTAGAGCTGGACTGAAGGGCTTGCCATTGTAATTGTGTACTAATCTTCATTTGTTGAAATAAAGAGAAGCTTTGGAGGCTCAATTGTGGAGTACCTTTCATGTGTGGATTGTCATTGTCATGCTACATTCGAGGTGAAACTGCTATTTTTCCAATTTTTTGCACTTAACTATTGTCTTCCTGAATGGTTGTTGAGATCATAAGGATAGATCATTGTAATTAAGCTTACTTAATTATATTTGCTGCATATGTTTGAATGATTTAATACCTGTATTTTAAATAAGATTATTTGCATGCTATATCATCCCCTTCTCATATGTATCTTCAGATTTGATAGTTCTGTTTGCAGGAGTTGTTTTGTAGCTTACAAGTTTACCGTGACTAGAAGATCTATGGTTCAAGTTTGATTCCATTGATTTCCAGCAGAGATTGCTAATATTGTGCCCCTCGGTGCTTCACTACCAAGTTTTCTCTGCAGATCTACTTCAACAACAAGCACCTTTCTTCCCCTTTCTCTCCTTTAAAAAATCTTAAATTTTCCTCAAACTGGTTACTTTAAAGGTTTCTTATTACTTTGATCTATCTCATTAAGAAAAATACACATAGATATAATTATTAACATCCCTTCCAAAGTCTAGATCTTAGTTTTGTTTTGCACATAAAGTTCAATTTCAAGAGATCTAGCTAAAATTACCATATTGTCGCAAGCATTTTTAGTGAAAATTTCTAGCTTGATGTTAAGGTAGTTTCATTTGCTGTACGATAAAATTTAATATTCTGAAATATCAGTGCATATGTAATTGTCTGCACAAACAGAAAGCGAAGATCCCAAGGAAATCTTGCTTTCCTTGGTTCCTTTTTCGCCTGTTTAGCTAGTTTTAACTTCATTTTTTTTGGAGATAAGGTAGACTGATCCAAAGGTACTCTTAAAGTGATTTTGAGTTTTTGTTATTATAACATGCTCACTGTATTTTATTAGGTCTGACAGAAAATAAAGGAAGCTTCTGTTCGAAGTGGCCTCAGGAGCGTTCAAATCCCCCCAGGGGGTCTCCCTTTTCACCAAAATCTTAAAATTTTTGCAAAGTTGTAAAATATTGGTTTCAGCCTGTATAAGGACCAAGAAGCTTTTGATATATCAGTTCTCTGATATTGTAACCATTAATAAATAAAATCATTTTTGGAATAGGCTCTTTCGAGCCCATTCCCCATCCCCCCTGGGGGGATTTGCGTCGGTGTCCTTTTCGTCGCTTTTTGCTTATTTCTTTTTTTAAAATAGAATTGATCTAATCTACAGGGTATTATAATTTAGTTCATTATTAATATCACACTCCATATTTTACATTTCAAAGTAATCATAATACTTACCCCACGATTTCCCGATTGACCCAAAAGGGGAAAGAGATTCGTGGTAGGACTAATTAGAAAACCAGAATTGTGTATTTGTTTTATTTTTCATCTTTTATTTATCATAAATTTTCAAATTAACCCCTCCTTTATTCCCTTATTGAGATCCACTTGGATCGAAAGAGGTTCCTGGAGGGTTTTCCTTTTAAACAAGAACACTCAGTTTAAAACTTATTAAAATTGACAAGACTCCAGTGTGTATGCTCTACACTTGGCTGCGGTTCATCTGATCATTCAAGCTATATCAAAAGAACTTGGGTGACTAGTATAATTAGGACTCACTCTCCCCAACTGAGAAACCATTAGGTGAAAATCCAACACCTATATCAAACCTTTTACGGTGGAAAAATACCCAAAGGAAGCGGGAACTTCTGAAAAGTGACCTCGGGGCGCCGATCTCTGTCACACCCTAACGGGTGCGTTACGAACAATAGCCCCAGAGACTCCATTTCAGCCCACATATTCCTTGCAGGTACCCGTGAAGGTTTAGTTTTGGACATATTCCAAGTACTCTGGGGTATATCTGGAGTCCCCCCTTCGCCTAATTTAATCAACTCATACTCCAAATTTAACTTAAAACATACCAAGAGGCAATCGCAAAACATTCACTCCAAGCACATGCAAGCATATTGATTCTATTTTTGACTCCATTCTAAGGCACTGGTTAATTTCTTACTTTATATATATATTGTGTCTCAGCATTGTGCTTTCGTGTGTTCATCTTTTACATCTTGCCATCTTTGATTATCTATAGTTAAATTGTAAACTCCTAAATAACTCAGTCAGTTTAAACATCACAACATTAAGTAATTCCCCTTAGTAACTTAATAGGGTCTACCCCCCTTGGCTTCATTAGGAGTTGAGCCTAAACGGAGGAGTCAAGAATAAGATGACAGCCTTGACTCGAGACTTACCCCCAAGGACACACCGAGTGGCTTGAAGATTTCTGCCACGTGACCCAGATGTGTGAAAGGCGGCAACACTTTTTGGCGCCGTTGCTGGGGATAAATCTTTTTATTCCTGAGTACGACTTAGCTTAACTTTTTTCTAAACAACTAAAAAGATAAAAACCTTTTATTGATCTAGTCTTTAAAAAACATAAAAATTAAAACTCGATCCATCTGGCGACTCCACTGTCTAACATCCCTTCAAGAATTTCTACCCGAAAAAACTGTCGACAATTATTCAATCCTCTCCCTGATCCCAGAAGGTTTATTAGTGAAAGATTGAATAGGCAGACTTCTCGTAGAAACCTTGAATATTTAGGAGACCAATCCCTCTCAGATATCCATCACATATTTGTTGAGAGTCATGTTCACCAATCTCAAGAAATGATGGAGTTATTCAAACCCCTTGACTTTCTCAGATAGTAGGTGCTCCCCATGCCATTCCAAAAGATTCTATCAAGAAGCTCCCCATATTTCAGGGCAATAATGCGATCATTGCCAAGTCTCACCTTCGAAATTTTGAAAAGCACCTCGTCAATTATTGCAATGATGCTGCCCATGACCATGACGATGTCAAAATGACGCTTTTTTCTTTATACTTGGAAGATGATGATGAAGAATGGTACTTCGACCTAGATGATGATTCATATAAAACTCTTAGTGAATTCCTAGAGGGTTTTAATAAGAAATGGGGGGAAAATAAAGAACCAAGACATCTGCTTGCTTCCCTCCATAACATAAAGAATATGGAGAACGAAACCATTGATGAATTTAATACTAA
Organism: Pseudotsuga menziesii; assembly: GCA_001517045.1. NCBI lineage: Eukaryota > Viridiplantae > Streptophyta > Pinopsida > Pinales > Pinaceae > Pseudotsuga > Pseudotsuga menziesii. Next base: position 154,032 of record LPNX010181045.1, on the reverse strand, counting down.
GTTCAGGCGTGTGGTTGCGGACCTCCCTAGAGAAATCAAGCCATGGGATGCCTCCATCCTCATATCTTACATCGAATCTTTCACTGGTGATTTGAGGTACCAGTTAAGGGACAAAGAGCCGACCGATCTAAAAACTGCTCAGGAATTGGCCGAGAAAATAGAAAGGAATATGCAGTCTTCAAGAAAATCCAACATTCTGGGTTACACTAGGAGAAACACTTCATACAACAAAGAAAAGGGAAAAGCCTTTGAATCAAAAGAAAAGGGAGCCTCTAAAGATCCCATGGAAAAGGTAACAGACATGATAAAAGACTTGGTTAAGTCAAAACCAGCTTATGGCAGATCAATCTACACAATTGAATCTTATGCACAATAGAATAATAATAATGGAAAGAAATAATGGACCTAGGAACTTTCATCCTAGGCAAAATCAAATGTATCAAAAGAAGTTTCCTCAATAAGAGCCTAGGATTCCAAACCAGTTAGACTCAGCTAACATGGTAGAAGAAGTAATTCCATGGTGTAGATCCTATGAACAATTCCACCAAGAAAGCACTTGTTATGTTGCAAATCAAGTCATGGAACACTTTCCAAGGTCAGTAATCAAGAAACAGATGCAAGCGAGCTTGATCATATATACATGGTAGGCCAGGCCTACCCTTTGTCACCATCTAAACAATACAAGCCTGAGGATGAAACCATTGCATAATATTATAGTGAAACTTATGATGAAAACTGTAATATACATGATGGGACTCCTATGTGTTCTCCATATAATGATGACAGTCTGGAAGGTTTACTACCTTGTGACCTTTTCTTTGAAGAATATGAGTATAAAAATGACGACAAGTATAGCTTGGAGCATGATACAAGTGACGAAGACTCCCTTATCCCCGACAAAGATGTTGATGAGGAGTCTTGGAAATTCATGGAAAATCCAGTCTATGACATGAATAAAGAGGAAAATAATGAACCAGAAACTTTTGATGGTTTTGTTGATTTTTCTGTCTATGGCATATCTAAAGGAGAGAGCATGGACCATGTGGCCTTAGGAAACTTTGATATGAAAAAGGAGCATGCAGTTTATCTAGATGATCAGTTTGAGCCATATATCAGTATCAGTAATGAAGACAAAGAGAACTCGATATCGGAACCTGATATCAACAATGGGGAATCCATCACATCTAACATAGATGATGGTGATGACTATTGGGATTTTTGTGGATATCTTATTAAGAATCCTATCTATGCTATATCCAATAAGGGGAGTGTCTATTTAGAAATTTGTGGAAGTCCAATCTACTATACTTCCATAGAGGGAAGCATGGATATGGAGACCTTGGAAAATCCTAGTATGGAAAAGCAACATTCAAAACTCTTATATGATCATTCAGAGTCATATCATGCAGATCCGCACAAAGGTATCAATAATGAAGACATGGAGAAGCAGTGTTGTGAAAAGACAGATGTGATGCAGTTATTAGAATATCAGTCTCAACTATCATCTTCACATATAGAGTTTCCTCATGACTTGGAGCTTCTTGGGGCTTATAGAGTGAATTATCATCTGGTAAGCCTTGATGATCAGTATGATGGTGTAGTCAATCTACCTCATCATTCCCATTTGTACATCAGCCCTGTCCAGTCATGGATAGAAGTAGCCTGCGCAAGCACTTACCAGTTTGGGAGGAATTTTGATGACATTATTCATGCCTATGATTTCCCATCCATCCCGCCCCTTCCGGATCATCACGCAGGTTTGCATTTCCTGAATAAAGTATCCTTACTTTGGCTGGTAACCAAAGACAACGATTTTTTTTTCATGTTAATAAAATGCTTAGGTGGTTACATTGGATTTCTGATTACACTTAACCCTTTTTATATCATGCTTAGAGTAGGAAAATAAGCTCCTTCAAAAAGAGAAATTACTTTCTGCATTTCTACTTAGCTATAATAAAACTTTGCTTCTTTTAGTTAGTTACATTTATGTTGTGTAAATAAATCAACTTAATGGTTCATTTGGTTTTCTATAAAACTTGTGCTACTGAGGTTTTTCTTGTCAAGTTGAGATGTTTTTATAGGGTATATAAACCAGAGATTCTGGTGTTCTTGTATCCTCTCCTTTCCTTAAAGACCAGATCGAGCACACGTCCCACAGTTGGAGCCAGAATGTTACCACCTAAGTTGTACTTAGTGGTTTTTTATCAAGTGAGCCTAGTGAACTGGACAGGGTTAACTTGTTCGGACTTCAGAAGACCTTTGGAAGTACTTCTAGGAAGTTCTTGTTGTACTATATCACATGTTCATACCCCATGGGGGAGTTGTAATAAATGTTCTAGCATGATAGTGTCTGTAAAAGACTCGGTCTCTTAGACTTTATTTGTCAATCTGATCAGCCCAGGGTGTTTTTTCCCTTGGTTATTATTGGTTGTTGAATAAACGACTGATAATTCCTGAGTTTTTCACTCCATACCTCCAAAGTTGGGTGGTCGACTTGGAATTTAGGCATATTGAGGTTATTAGAGTCTATGTGTCAATTTATAAGCATGCTAGACATCATGGTCGAGTCATATGAACATGTCTAAGTCCCCCTAGGTGTTTTTCAATTTTTCAATTTTTTTGTTTTTTCAGTGTTTTTTATTAAAATTTAATTTTTCCAAAACTTAGGCTATTTTTTAATAGTTTAATTGGAAAAATTGATTTTGTGATAAAAGTGGGACAAGTAATCAGTTTCATTCATGGTGCTCATTTTCAAGCTAAGAGCACCATGTAAACCCATGGATCCACTATTTCCTAGTTTTTAGTGATTTTCCATCACTTAGGTCAGAAAGCCCCAAAAATCAATTATTGATTATTTTAATTAATAAATTGATGAATAATGGAGCAAATCCAAAATCATAGATCAGTAGATTCTCAGCGGATTTGATTGAAATCAGTCAGATCTGAAGCAGATTGACTGGATCTGACAAATCCTTGACTGAAGGAGGTGATCAAATCATATCCAGAGTTGATCTTCAGCATCCTTTATGGGGAATTTTTCCCTCTCTCTCTCCTCAACACGTTTTGGCTCATCTGGATGAGTTTTGGTGGATGCTTCAGTCAATAGGTTGAGGTGGCAGTCAGATTAGCTCTCTGATTGACAATTGCACTCAGTGAGACTCAGATCTGGCTCAGTTAGACACAGATCAGGAATTGATGGACTCTCCATCAGCATATTTGGTCTATCTCCTTGGGATTTGCGCCCCCCCTGGGCTGGATGGCCTGTGTTTTGTATATATCCTGCTTGAGGCTCCCTCTTCCAAGCTAGTTAGAGCTGGACTGAAGGGCTTGCCATTGTAATTGTGTACTGATTTTCATTTTTTGAAATAAAGAGAAGCTTTGGAGGCTCAATTGTGGAGTACCTTTCATGTGTGGATTGTCATTGTCATGCTGCATTCGAGGTGAAACTGCTATTTTTCCAATTTTTTGCACTTAACTATTGTCTGCCTAAATGGTTGTTGAGATCATAAGGATAGATCATTGTAAGTAAGCTTACTTACTTCTATTTGCTGCATATGTTTGAATGAGTTAATACCTGTATGTTAAATAAGATTATTTGCATGCTGTATCATCCCCTTCTCATATGTATCTTCATATTTGATAGTTCTGTTTGCAGGAGTTGTTTTGTAGCTTACAGGTTTGCTGTGACTGGAAGATCTATGGTTCAGGTTTGATTCCATTGATTTCCAGCAGATATTGCTAAGATCCTGCCCCTCGGTGCTTCACTACCAAGTTTTCTTTGCAGATCTACTTCAACAACAAGCACCTTTCTTCCCCTTTCTCTCCTTTAAAAAATCTTAAATTTTCCTCAAACTGGTTACTTTAAAGGTTTCTTATTACTCTGATCTATCTCATTAAGAAAAATACACATAGATATAATTAGTAATATCCCTTCCAAATTCTATATCTTAGTTTTGTTTTGCACATAAAGTTCAATTTCAAGAGATCTAGCTAAAATTACCATATTGTCGCAAGCATTTTTAGTGAAAATTTGTAGCTTGCTGTTAAGGTAGTTTCATTTGTTGTACAATAAAATTTAATATTCTACAATATCAGTGCATATTTAATTTTCTGCACAAACAAAAAGCCAATATCCCAAGGAAAGCTTGCTTTCCTTGGTTCCTTTTTCGCCTGTTTAGCTAGTTTTAATTTCATTTTTTTTGAGATAAGGTAGACTGATCCAAAGGTACTCTTAAAGTGATTTTGGGTGTTTTTTATTCTAGCATGCTCACTTTATTTTAGTAGTTCTGACAAAAAAGAAAGGAAGCTTCTGTCCGAAGTGGCCTCAGGAGCGTTCAAATCCCCCTAGGGGGTCTCCCTTTTCACCAAAATCTTAAATTTTTTGCAAAGTTGTAAAATATTGGTTTCAGCTTGTATAAGGACCAAGAAGTTTCTGATATATCATTTCTCTAATATTGTAACCATTAATAAATAAAATCATTTTTGGAATAGGCTCTTTCGAGCCCATTCCCCATCCCCCTTGGGGGGATTTACGTCGGTGTTCTTTTCGTTGCTTTCTGCTTATTTATTTTTTAAAACTAGAATTGATATAATATGTAGGGTAGTATAATTTAGTTCATTATTAATATCATACTCCATATTTTACATTTCAAAGTAATCATAATACTTACCCCACGATTTCCTGATTGACCCGAAAGGGGAAAGAGATTGGTGGTAGGACTAATTAGAAAACCAGAATTGTGTATTTGTTTTATTTTTCATCTTTTATTTATCATAAATTTTCAAATTAACCCCTCCTCGATTCCCTGATTGAGATCCACTTGGATCAAAAGAGGTTGCTGGAGGGTTTTCCTTTTAAACAAGAACACTCAGTTTAAAACTTATTAAAATTGACAAGACTCCAGTGTGTATGCTCTGCACTTGGATGTGGTTCATCCGATCAGTCAATCTATATCAAAAGAACTTGGGTGAATAGTATAATTAGGACTCACTCTCCCCAATTGACAAACCATCAGGTGAAAATCCAACACCTAGATCAAACCTTTTATGGTGGGAAAATACCCAAGGAAGAGGGAACTTCTGAAAAGTGACCTCGGGGCGCCGATCTCTGTCACACCCTAACGGGTGCATTACGAACAATAGCCCCATAGACTCCATTCCAACCCACATATTCCTTGCGGGTAGCCGTGAAGGTTTAGTTTTGGACATACTCCAAGTACTCTCGGGTATATCTGGAGTCCCCCCTTCACCTAATTTAATCAACTCATACTCCAAATTTAACTTAAAACATACCAAGAGGCAATCGCAAAACATTCACTCCAAGCACATGCAAACATATTGATTCTATTTTTGACTCCATTCTAAGGCACTGGTTAATTTCTTACTTTATATATATATTGTGTCTCAGCATTGTGCTTTCGTGTGTTCATCTTTTACATCTTGCCATCTTTGATTATCTATAGTTAAATTGTAAACTCCTAAATAACTCAGTCAGTTTAAACATCACAACACTAAGTAATTCCCCTTAGTAACTTAATAGGGTCTACCCCCCTTGGCTTCGTTAGGAGTTGAGCCTAAATGGAGGAGTCAAGAACAAGGTGCCAGCCTTGACTCAAGACTTGTCCCCAAGGACACACCAAGTGGCTTGAAGATTTCTGCCACGTGACCCAGGTGTGTGAAAGGCGGCAACACTATCAAAACAAGAATGCTTTAGGTATGAATATTAAGGATTCCTTATCATCAAACTTAGGGTTAGGGAACACAACTTTTGCTAGCTCATCCGAATTTCACACTACCTTAGTCATCGAATTTATTTACTCCCTTAGTCCACTACTGCTGGTCACTCCAAATTCCTTCTTCACCGCCGCGGGTCACTGTTGTTATGTGTAACTGAATGAAGGGTTTGTAGACTTGTTGACTGCTTCAGATCTATAGGAGAATGTCCTTATTCCATCATGACCTTAACTGCAATTTTTTAATTTCTTGCACCCTTTCAAACTCCAAAAGTAACTTGAAATCAAACCTAAAGACCAACCCCAAGAAGGAATTCAAATCTGCTGATATAAAAAGAAAAGGTCAATTAAAATTTTATGTTTTGCTGCTACAATTTCTGAACTTTAGGGAATCTCTGTTACTCCAAATACTTTTCAGATTTCTAAATCCTTGATGGAGACATGAATTCTATAAACAATATAAGAATCTAAGCACACAATTAACCTCACTGGGAATTGCAGAGAATTATCATAAGGAGAGAAGAAGAAGAATTAATGAACATACATTAATGAATGATCAATAAATGATAATTGATATTATTACAATGGTAATACATACTTATAAAGGAAAATAGAGTTGTATGGAGACAACTCATAAAGCTCAAATAGGATGACTTACCAAAATATTGCAAATCCCCATAGGTGGCTAAAGCACTTCCGAAATCTGTCAAGGACCTCATGAATTAGAAAAAGCATGAGTGAGTTGTCAAGAGAGATGGAAAAACATGCTAATCATGGAAAATGGAAAGAAAGTCATGAAGGATGGGTTGGAAACAAAGGAACCCAGTTTCCTAGTTAACTAGCTTTACCTTATCCACATAAAAACATGATAAAGAAGAATAAAGAAAACATGCTGTAAAGCACTATTTACTAATTCTGGATGTCCATAAAGTGGTCAAGATCAACCCATAATCAGAAATAAAGCATTAGTGGGGTATAAATGGCATGTGTTGATTTTAAGGTGCAAGTGGATGCCAACTAATTAAGCTAGCAAGTAGATAATTAATCAAATAATGATTAGTTATTTTATCCTAAGTATTGAGTGGGTTTAATATATTCTAACACCTCCCTATAAGTCTAACTTTATGATGGTATGCCAGAAAATTTAGATGCATATTGATGCATATAGGGCCAACAACAAGGCTATGGTCACCTTTTAACTAATATTATGTCCAGAAAAGTGAGGAAAGAGGAAAAACCACATGGGGAAAATCCTCCCTCAAGATAGGACATGAGAGGCAAACCAAAAATGCTGCTGATGCTCCTCCAAAATAAATGCTAATGTCTGGAGGAATCTTATTCTTGGGAAGAAGAGAAATATGCTTACCTGGATCAAGGACAACTGCAGGATGGAAACTAGGACCATGTAGAACAACAGAGATCCAATGATGTGAAATCTCTTGAGAGTTGTAATCAGCTCCAAGACGATGTAATGACTTGAACTACGAACCAATAGAGATGAAATCAGCTCCAAATAGGTGAAATAACTGTCCAAGCGAATGTATAATGCCTCCCACTTCATTTACACAGAGAGGATATGTGCAAGTAGTCATGTAGGAACAGAGAGAAGCCATAGGATCAAAGAGTGTGAATGCATGGGCTCCATGGGTTGATCTAGATTCTAAAGAATCCAAAAGATCACATATAGGCATATCGGTAGACTCATGGGAATATACTAATAATGAATCCTTTGTAGTATAAGTGTGAAAGGAGGAAGGAAGGAGATCTTCAAAGAGGCTCTGAGGATTGATGCCAAGAACACAGGAGGAGATGTAAAAGCACAAGTGATCAAGTATGGTAAGTGGAAAGACACTAATAGTACTTGATATGGCTAAGAAAACATCCTGAAAGTCATTGGGTTGCACACCATCAATGAGAGAGGTATGCACAAAGTGTTCAGGATCTGGCACATAGATCTCAGAATCTAAGATAGAAGACATAGAGAACAATGAATGTGTGAGTGAATCATAATCAATAACAATAGTAGCTCCATCTGTCACTTCTTTTTCATCATCATTATCTTCAAGAGACACAGAAAAAGATTGCTCTTTAATATTAACTTCTTCATTGAAGGAGGAAGCATTCGAATCAAAGAGGGTAGCAGCAACATGAACTGTATGAGAAACTTCCTCATCATAAATAACTTTATCATAGAATTTAGAGGCCACGGAATATTGAGAGAGAACAAGAGGAGATGCTGGGTTTGCTCCATGCTGCATCTTATAGTTTCTGCACACCAAAATATTTTTCCAAATTTTTCCAAAGCTCAAAAGGATATTCAGCAAAATCTATGAGATGATGTATATTTCGAGACATTGCCAAGCACATGATTCCATAAGCTCTATCACAATTATTTAGCTAGTCAATATTCTCTTTGTAAGAATCAGGTTTGCTCAAAGCACCAATGGAGACATCAAAGAGACATTTCTTGTTCAAGTATGCGCTCATCTTTGTCTTCTAATCAACATAGTTGAAAGGATATAATAGAGGAACATTTGAATCCATTTGAAGTTGTTGCACCTGCAAATAAACCTGAAAATATTAAAGGAGAATCAATTGCTGATATCCCAAAGCTCTGATACCATGTCAAAATTCTAAAGTCTTGATCACAACATGAATTCCATAAAGAAATTAAGAATCTAAGCACACAATTAACCTCACTGGGAATTGCAGAGAATTAGAAGAAGGAGAGAAGAAGAAGAATTAATGAACACACATTAATGAATGATCAATAAATGATAATTGATATTATTACAATGGTAATACATCCTTATGAAGGAAAATAGAGTTGTATGGATACAACTCATAAAGATAAAAAAAGCTGACTTACCAAATTATAGAAAACCCCCATAGGTGGCTAAAACACTTCCCAAATTTGTGAAGGGACTCACAAATTAGCAAAATCATGAGTGAGTTGTCAAGGGAGATGGAAAAACATGCTAATCCTAGAAAATGGAGAGAAATTCATGAAGGATGGGTTGGAAATAAAGGAACCCAATTTCCTAGTTAACTAGCTTTACCTTATACACAGAAAAGCGGGATAAATAAGAATAAAGCAGAATCTGCTATAAAGTGCTATTTACTAATTCTTGATGTACATAAAGTGGTCAAGATCAACCCAGAATCATAAATAAAGCATTCCTAGGGTATAGATGGCATGTGTTGACTTTAAGGTGCAAGTGGATTCCAACTAATTAAGCTAGTGGGTAGATAATTAATCAAATAATTATTAATTATTTTATCCTAAGTATTGAGTGGGTTTAATATATTCCAACAATAGTCACGCATTTTCCTTAGTTAGTTTAGCGATCTCTACCCTCATTTCTCACCTTCGTTCGTTTCAAATAAAGTGTGAAAGTGATGTTTGCAAGACTGTTTGGTAGCAAAAAGAATTACAACATTGAATCCTAAACATATCCTCAATGGTTCATATCTAAGAATGAAAGGTGTCTCCATCAACAGTCCACACATGAAGCACAAAAGACAATTTTTTTTATTTTTTTATCTTGCATAGTTGACTGTTCCCACGAATTCTTCTTTAGTCACAAATCTTAGTCAATCTGCCTCAGTCTCGAAAATCCTCTGAGCACATTCGAATTGTTGTGTTTGCAAAATGAAGTTTTGATAGGGTATTTGTACTAGTTTTCCCAAAAGAAATTGACCCGACCTTGCAATAAATAATTTATATATTTTTAATTTGAATTTGAATTTTTAATTCAATTTATGGAGCCGACTTGTAGGGTGACCAAGGTAAGTATTTTCATTATTTTATTTTGTATTTTATTTCGCTTATTCAAGGGCCAAACCTTACCATTTAGGGTATTTTCTACCTTTTCACAATACATCAACATTATGTTGGGACTGTCATCCTCCTCATGGCATCACAATATATTTCTAAGGAGGGGTACCAAGGATCATAGTGACCAAGTGATCAAATTAGTCAACAAGTACAAGAGGTATTTCTTGTCAATCCAAGGTCATCCGCAACATGCCAGAGATCATACAAGGTCATCACCATCATAATACATGCAAGGGTTCCATGACCTTTTCAACGAATGGCACAAGAGGATCAAGTGCATGCACTAAAACCATATTCAAAGGTTCTAAGACCCAAATGATCATATCGTCTTCTTCAAGAGTTCAAGGACCATTAACCCATAAGTGTGGGTCCAAGGAATTCTTCAGGCTTTCTTTGTCAAGAACGAGGAATCATGGGATTTTCAACATACCAAGGACATGTTCATGGGTTCCCTAGCATGTCACGGACCATACAAGGTCATCATCAACCTATAAGATCTCCATGAACTCAACAAGGGTTGCAAGGTCATCAAACCACTAAGTGTGGGTTCAAGGAATTCTTCACGGCTTCTTCATCCACCTCAACCACACCAAGATACCTCTAGGGGTTAAGATATCACTTGTGGGGTTGCTAGGTCCTCTCCTGGGGTACCATGACACCATTAGAGCATGAATGACCACATAATGGGTCATTAATGTTTCTCCAACCCTTCTAGGGATTCACCATCATCCACAGGGGATTTAACACCATCTCCAGGGTCTTCATCACCATCACCTTGGACCTTGCACTTAGTTGGAAAGGTACAAGGTTCTTCAAGGTGCCTTGGAACTTTCCAACTGAGTACAAGGTGCTTCAAGTAACAAACCCACTCTACAAGGGGTCCAAGGCACTACATGTAGGAATATATTAAACCCACTCACAACTTAGGATAAAATAATTAATCATTATTTGATTAATTATTCACCCACTAGCTTAATTAGTTGGCATCCACTTGCACCTTAAAGTCAATACATGCCATATATATCCTAGGAATTATTTATTTCCAATTCTGGGTTGATATTGACCACCTTTTGACCATCCAAAATTAGTATACAGGACTTTACAGCAGATTCTTCTTTTCTATGGATAAGATAAAAGCTAGTCAACTAGGAAACTAGGAGCTTTTGTTTCCAACCCATCCTTCATTAGTTTTTCTCCATTTTCTAGGATTAGCATTTTATTTCCATCTCCTTGACAAATTTCTCATGCTTTTTCCAACTCGTGAGGTCCTTGATAGATTTAGTAAGTGCTTTATCCACCTATGGGGGTTTTTCTATATTTTGGTAAGTCATCCTTTTTTAGCTTTATGAGTTGTTTCCATACAATTCGATTTTCATATGAGGGATGTAATATTTATGTACACTATTATTCATCATTATTCAATGGAAGGATACACACCAATATTCATCTCTTCATTCAGGTGATTCAGTCTCTTTTCTTCTCTCTATTTTTCCTGTGTATGCTTGTGAGAATTCTTAGTAGCAAGATCTATTTCCTGTGCTTCTTCTTAGCATCATTGCACATATAATTTATCTATTATTTCTACATGGTATCAGATCTACAAGGTTGATCAATTTCTACAGAGTTGAGGAGTGCTTCCAGTCTCCTATCCCTCTCTGAAGAAGAGCTTGTCTAGCTTACAAGATTTTCTCCTAGTTTGTTTTGCAGGTGGAGAGATTTTATTCTTGAGCACATCAATTCACCAATATGGATTATTCATCAGATATAATTATTACTTCCTTCAACTACCACGAATGGAAATCCAAAATATCCATTCTATTGCGCAGTAGAGGATTACACTAGCTTTGGAGAATGAGCCCAATGCTGTGATTGAGAAAGCTAAGTGGCATAATAGGTTGGATGAAGCCTATGGATTGCTTTGCCTCTCTATTTCTCCTAATATACTCTTTCATCTATATGGTTTGACCACTCCAAACCAAGTATGGACTCAATTGGATTCTCTCTTTGGAGTTCAAGATGAGCTAAGAGCGCATTAGTTGGAGATTGAGTTATTCTCACTGAGTCCAAGCAATTTTTAATCTCTTGAGGGTTTATTCACCAAGTTCAAGTCACTTGTTCTAATTCTCAAGCAATGTGGGATTTAGAAATTATATTATCAATTAATCCTTTCCATTCTTTCAAAATTGGGTCTCGATTACTCAGTTTTTGTGTCTACTTTTCATGCAACTAGGCTTGCTGTTCCTAAGTGGAAAATGCCTTCTTTAAATTGTTTTCTTGATTCACTAACAAAGGAGAAAGATAAATTGATCCATATGGGTGTCCTTAATTCTTCAAAGGTCAAGGATAATTCTCTCTTGGTTCAAGGAAGCAATAAATTCAAATCAAAAGAGAAGCAAATTGTGAAGAAGCCAAAGTCAGAAATTGAAGATGAAGATTCATATGAAGACTTAATGAAGAAAGTTAAGAAGAAAGGGAGCACATCCAAGTGTTATTATTGAAGAAAGGGTTTTCATTTAGAGAAGAAGTGTTTCAATAAGAATATGGACATCATGTATCAGCTTCTTGAGAAGCACAAGATCGAAGTTCTAGATGAACTAGAGAAGCTTGCCGATTCCTCAGAACAATGTCATACTGCGCAGTTCCAAGGTGATATAACTTATGCTTTGAGTGCCAGAGTTCTCTCCTTTTCTCATGTCTCTGATATAGATTTATTCTCTGATATACCAGAATAAAAAATATCAGAACCTTTCTTTGATGATCCTCCTCTTAGTCTACTAGATTCATCTCCAAAAAATTGTGATTTTTCACTAGATATTGACTTACCTTTGAGCATCTCTTCCTCACAAGCTTGTATATATGATTTATAAGATTGTTTTTAGGCTGATATTCATGTCATGACACATATAATACCACCATCCATACCATATACCATACCTATGAATAATCCAAAGACTATACAAATCCCAAGCTCACTAGTTGATTCCTCATTGGTCTCTTATGCAGTGATATTTATCTTACATGGTTTGAAGTCTTTCCTATATTTCATTGGCTGGTTATCCATGTACTTAGTAATATTTGGACTGATATTAAACATGTTTTTATCTATTCTAAACACTTATTGTTCATATCTTAAGCCCATCCATCATTCAGATTTTTACACCTATCAGTTTTCCCTAGTTGTTCATAATTTTCCTAGTCTAGCCCTATATCCTCATGGAGCCACTGAAGCCTTTGTCTTTGCTGTTCCATATGATAATTTTTCTGTTATATCAGTGTTTTATCAGCCTCATATCAGATCTATATAGGTGCTACAGCATATTGGAATATTGACATGTGATTCACATCACAATTTTGCAGCTATTCAGGGAATTGGGTGTGAAATAAATTGTGTTAATTTTTGTACTCTTTGGAAAGGAGTATGCACAGATCTCTTTTCCATTTCAGATTATGTTTGAATATCAGAGTTTGATAGAATAAATAAGCATTCAGATAATTCTCCTGCTTCATCAGATGATGAGATACGAGTCTCTCCTCTTCCTTCTTGCAGGTTCTACACTCCAACACATGATCATGGAGTTCATGATTTTTTCAACAAGTATTCCATCCAGAAGCAGTTCACTCAGCTGATTCAAGTGAAGATAAGGATATGTTGAAGACATATTATTCAAATTTTTTTCCTTGTCCTATCTTGAGAGAGGATTTTCCCCATGTGGTTTTGCCTCTTTCCTCACTTTTCTAGACATAATAATTGTTAAAGGGTGACCATAGCCCTGTTGCTGGGCCCTATATGCATCCATATGCATCTATATTTTTTGTCATACCATCATAAAGTGAGACTTATAGGGGTGTGTAGGAATATATTAAATCCACTCACAACTTAGGATAAAATAATTAATCATTATTTGATTAATTATTCACCCACTAGCTTAATTAGTTGGCATCCACTTGCACCTTAAAGTCAATACATGCCATCTATATCCTAGAAATGATTTATTTCCAATTCTGGGTTGATCTTGACCACCTTTTGACCATCCAAAATTAGTATACAATAATTTACAATAGATTCTTCTTTATTCTACTTTTCTATGGATAAGATAAAAGCTAGTCAACTAGGAAACTGGGAGCTTTTGTTTCCAACCCATCCTCCATTAGTTTTTCTCCATTTTCTAGGATTAGCATGTTATTTCCATGTCCTTGACAACTCACTCATGCTTTTTCCAACTCTTGAGGTCCTTGATAGATTTAGTAAGTGCTTTATCCACCTATGGGGGTTTTGCTATATTTTGGTAAGTCAGCCTTTTTGAGCTTTATGAGTTGTTTCCATACAATTCGATTTTCCTATGAGGGATGTACTATTTATGTATACTATTATTCATCATTATTCAATGGAAGGATACACACCAATATTCATCTCTTCATTCATGTGATTCAGTCTCTTTTCTTCACTCTATTTTTCCTGTGTATGCTTGTGAGAATTCTTAGTAGCAAGATCTATTTCCTGTGCTTCTTCTTAGAATCATTGCACATGTTATTGATCTATTATTTCTACACTACAATTGTGAATTGGTGGGATCAATGACAAGCCATGGGGCCATTGCAAATCCATGTTGGTATCACTGACAATTTCATTAACCATTTCCCCCTTTGCCATTGATGAAAACAACTCATGCTCCCCTTTTGTATTAATATCTCTCCTTTTGTCTTCATCTGTCCCCCTTTGGAATTAATGGAAAAGGGTGACCACATATTTTCATCTTAAAATCACTGATCATTTATCCCCTTGTCAATATGCATGATCCTAGGACCTGTTTGTATGCCTGGAGTAGTCATCCTTCCTTTTTTTTTGAGTTCATCCTCTAGCCTCATGAATTCAAGGTGTGATAAGGTATTTAAGAGACCTTACACTTGGATTTCCATATGGAATCCATCCTCCTTTCTTTAATTAACCTCTTCTATCTGCAACAATTCTGTTTTCTTCATCCATACTTGCTTCTTGGCATTTGTCCTTTCAGCATTTGTTCCTTCATATGTATTGGATTTCCTTGATGAGATGTATAGGGAAATTATCAAGGGTTTTTTTCATGTGTGCCAACAATATTGAGCTTTGTGCCTAAGGCCACTACAACTAACACACCTCATTGTATGACAATATGTAACAATGTGACCAACATGGTTGCATGTCCACCATCTGGCTGAGCTGTTGGAACTTCCAACACTTCTTTGACCAAATTCATGTCTCCATGCTTGAGATTGTCCCTGACTGTAGGTATTTGTCTTTTGAACTTAAAATATTCTTGTTGATACGTATGAAGGACTCCTCCTTGGTTGACTTCTTTGACTTGCACATTCTTTCCAGCTTTGTGACCAAACCCACTTTATGTGTAGCATCTCAATGTGTGACATGTGGTAGCAACATGTCCAACTTGATTACATGTCCATCATCTAATTGAGTGATTGGGCCTTTTACCACTTCTTCTTCTTCTGTAGAAGCTACAATCCACAATTTTATGACCAAAGTTAGAACAAAAATAACACTAACCATTGAAACCACTTTCATATGTGGGACTTGGAGTTGTTTCTTTTTTGAGCTTTCTTTGAGTAATAGACCGAAATCCTTGTTTCATATTTTATATTCCAAATTCCTTGTTGCCTTGTGTAGGTGCATGGGGAGTAGCTTTGGACATTGATGGACCTGATTCTAGAGTCTTCGGAGACCAAGTGTCATCTTCAAATTTTTCTTTGTCCTTCTTGTAACCAAGACCAGTTTTGTCAAGTCGAGATCTATTGCAATGAAATATCTTATCTAGGACAAATGAACTATCCTTGAACCTGACAAAATATTCATTCTTCTCACTTTTCTTCTTGAAACCAACTACCTCCATTTCCAACTTCTAGATAGTCTCCTCCTTTTATTCCAACCGAGTCTTCAATATTTCTTCCATCCTCTTGGATTCCTCCAGTTGAGTCTTCAGATTATGATTGACCTCTATAGTTTCTTCAATATCTTCAACATGTTCTTCTGGTTCTTCCTTTTGACTGATCAATTCAGTCTTAAGTTGTTCAACTTCAACGTCCTTGCCTTTCATTTGATCCCGCAACTCTTTGTTTGTGTTTTTGAGCTTCACAAGCAAAAATTTCATTGTCATGGTATTCTGCAGATATTCAATCAAGGAGTCAAATATTTTCTTTTTGAACTTTGTGAAGTCACTATGGTTTAAATTTATTGTGTACAGAAACCAATTGGAACTGAGATTAATATTCAACAACGTGAGATGTATCTCATGTGCAACCTTTGATATCCCTTCATGATCATATGCAAGAACCTTCTCAATTTCATCACACAAGTTATCATTTCAATTACAAGAGTCCATACCTTTACTGTATTCCTCTTCTTGCTTCTCTTCCTCTTGATTGATCTCTTCTGTGGGCTTGTCTTTTGATTCTTGATCTGTCTTTTCAAGTTCTGGTCTTTCCATCTGATACTCTCTTTCCATCTTGAACCATAAGTCTTTGGATGAAGTGTACTCCCCTACACTTTATTTCACTGAACAGGGAAGTCCATCCATGAGGAAATTCAAGGCTATAGTATTGTCCTTCTTTGCTCCCTTTTGTGCAGCTTATTTTCCTTTCTTGTTTGATGGAGCAGGTGGGTTGACCACAATCTCCCAAATGCCAAAATTCTTTAGATATTCCTTCATCTTTCTCCTCTAACTGAAATAATATGTCATATCAAGTATAGGCATGCCATTGCTTGATGACTCTTCTTTTTCTTCCATTTTTCTAAGGATTTCCTTCAAGCTTGCTAGGCTTCTGATGAAGGCCGATTCTAATACCAATTGTTGGACACAATGGCCACACTCAGAGGGGGGTGAATTAATGTGTGAGAAATTTAAGCCTTTTTATATTCTTTTAGTTAACCAGAATATATCAATCATTATGTCATCAATTAGCTAATCAAATGCACCCATTAAGTCAACAAAGAGTTATCGAAACATTCAACACATCAAAAGAGACACAATAATATTTTGAATTTTGATCTTTATTATACATAGAAGACAACAATTTTCTCAATTACAATCAACACCAACTAATAAAAATAGTACCAACTATGTAACAGGACCCATCTAGGTTTTCTTAGCTCCAACTAAGAAGGGTTTGAGGATTCCAATCCTCAATTGCAAGATTACACTTGCAAGCTTGATGTCAATCTCTGATTGTCACCAATATGTTGCTCAACCATATCTTCTCATGAAAGCTGCTCATCATCTTCTCATCACTCCTACACATCAACCACATCATCAACATCATAGAACATCAAGGCATGCATATTTCATCAAGGTCCCAAGGTTACCGACAAGGTCTGGAACATCATAGGGTATGACCATAGGGTACCATCACATCATTATGTACACGACATCATCATAGTCTACATATGCATATTCATCACTGTTTATACACTTCAAGATACTTCACTATACATACATCTACTTTATACATGTCACTACATTCTTCATCACTGTACACCAATTTTAGTCTTGACCATGTATTCCAGTCATCATTCTAAGGAAGTCATCATCATATAGAGTACCATTACAGTGTATAAGGTGGCATCTTCATTGTGAGGTATGTATTATGTTTGTAGAATCACAATATATTCATTGTATTCTCATCATGCATCTTCATACTGTATCACACTAGTATAACACTCAACATCACACATACCTTGTATATCATACTGTTCATACTCCACTTGTACACTATTCTTCACACAACATTATCATCTGTATACCACATATGCCATTGTATGTTCCTCTTGTACATTATAAATGTATTTACTGTTCATACTTGATAGCACATATCAACATACAAACACTGTATATATGCTATATAGATGTTATTGTGTGCTTGAACATACCTTAATCAGTGTCTGTGAATGTCATCACTTGTTATGTCTTCTATACTTTGTCACATCATCAATGTGACAAAGTATATAATACAATATCTATATATCATACTGTTCATAATCCTCTTGTACACTGTTGTTCACACAACATTATCATCTGTATACCACATACACCATTGTATGTTCCTCTTGTACATTATAACTGTATTGACTGTTCATACTTGATAGCACATATCAACATACAAACATTGTATATATGCTATATAGATGTTATTGTGCGCATGAACATACCTTAATCAGTGTCTATGAATATCATCACTTGTTATGCCTTCTATGCTTTGTCACATCATCAATGTGTACATTTATCTGTCATTAATTTACGTCATAATGTCAATCATATCACTGCTAACCTTGTTCACAAAAGAGAGTCAATATCTTTAAGGAGTGGACTGTCAAAATACTTCAAGAAAACAATGCCATCTCTTCAGGAGGTTAAGCACTATCAAAAAAAGACCGTTTTAGGTATGAATATTAAGGCCTCCTTATCACCGAATTTAGGGTTACGACACACTTCTTTTGCTGGTTCATCTGAAGTTCACACTACCTTAGTCACCGAATTTATTTGATCCCTTAGTCCACTACTTCTGGTCACTCCAAATTCCTTCTTCACCGCCGTGGGACATTTCTGTTATGTGTAACTCAATGAAGGGCTTGCAGACTTGTTGATTGATTCATATCTGTAGGAGAATGTCCTTAGTCCATCATGAACTTAACTACAATTTTTGTGTTTGCTGCACCCTTTAAAACTACAAAAGAAAGTTGGCATAAAACCTAAAGACCAATCCCAAGAAGGAATTCGGATATGCTAATATAAAAAGAAAAGATCAATTAAAATTTTATGTTATGCTGCTGCAATTTCTGAACTTTAGGCCATATCTTCTGCTCCAAACAATCACATATTTTCCTTAGTTAGTTCAGCAATATCTACCTTCATTTCTCACCTTCATTGGTTGCAAATAAAGTGTGAAAGTGATGTTTACAGGACTGTTTAGAAGCAAACATAATTACAACATTGAATCCCAAACATATCCTCAATGGTTCAGATCTGAGCATGAAAGGTGTGTTATCACATATATAGTAGTCGGGCTACCATATTCTATTTTCAGACACAGTACATTTTTCAGACAGATCTCTTACATATGAGATGCTGAGATGAGCATTTTTTTATGGATCATGATTATATTTGTGGACTATTGAACTCTCCCATGTCAGGACTGATTCTCAGGACACTCATATTTGAGGACCGATGTAGCCATTTATGTTCTTTCAGTGCAGTCATGGATGCCTAGTGTTATATCAGTACTTTCTCGTTGGATAGATGGTGTTTCGGATGGATTATATTGCATGGTTATGAATCAACATTTTATATTGTGTTATGGTTGTTATTGCTCTTATACTGATTCTTGTGACATGTATTAACTTGTGGTATCATGATTTGGTGGTCATATGTATATGGACTTGGTTGTATCTTGTACTATGTATTGATGTCCCTACTTAGACTTGGAACTTCTTGATCCCTACTCATTGGTTTTACCCTCCTTAGGGAGAATAGAGGTATTCATTCCCACGATTGTTTTGGCTTGCTAGTTTTGGGTCCATCATTCATTGTCTTCACCCATCCATTACCTTCCAGTTTAGTTTTCAACCCGACTGACTTCTTGACTTATGGCATGGAGGACATTTTCCCCCGTTAGAACCTTTGTTGGACAAGCCTCCTTGTTTATATTGTGTCTCGACTCTGAGTTGTTGACAAAACTTGCCTTTGGTGAGTCGGATTGTATGCCTAAATCATTCTGGTTGGTTGTCTTGATGTTTGGCACTGTGCAGAACTCCCCCTAGTCACTTGAGATGTTGTTGGCTAAAACTAAAAGCTCATGTACTAATTGTATTGAAATATTGAATATGCGCCCATGGAAAATGAAAATGTAAAACTGTGTTTCTTAACATATGTAAAAATGGCAAGATCAATGAAGTGCTAAAATACTCCTTAAAGAGTATAAGAAAAGGTCTAAAAAAGCAATGGTTAAAAATATGCTCTATCAAAAAATTGCTGACCTTATTAAAAATAAATATGTCCCGGATGAAAGCTGTGATTAGCTGTGCTTTTAAGCACTGGTGAAGTCCCAAAAGGGTCATATAGGACAAAAAGGCCATGGAATAAAATGTGATCCTAATGAACTTGGATCAAGCTTGATGTAGACATGATGCCTAAGTTGAATAAGCACTCTCTAAACAACTCACCCATCTGTGAGGCACTGCCATTCCTTGTGTTGTTGTTTGTCCAACATTGGTTATAGTGAGTTTTCCCTTTCCTTATCCAAAGTGTCATGATGTTGAGTAGGAAGTCATCCTTTTCCTTAGCCTTGTCATTTTCACCTTTCACCCTTCACTAGCAAATTGGCTATAGCTATGAAGTGAGTATAGTAATGAAAGTCTAAGTCTGAGTAATAATGAATAAAGCCTTATATATGTATTGATTGATGTACCGCTAGTAAAATGAACGCTACTTGTTGTGATTGTTACTTGAATGAGTTGTAGAGCATGTCTTAACCTTTTTAACACTTGCAGCGGATGGATATAGTCTGAGTTATTATTTGTGTCTGATTATTCACAAATGGTTATATTGTTTATTGGATGTGATTGATGATCAAATAGAGACCTATGAGGGGTATGAGTATATTCCTTAGATGGATTTGGACTCTCTAATTCTAATGAGACAGTTTATTTCCAGTTCTGGGCACTTGTAGATATGATCAGGCTCATTCTGCCTTCTGATGCACTTTTTATTCACAGGTTGATATGTCTGAGTAGGGAGATGTTTTAGTTGGATCTCCTAGGGCATTGTATGGGGCATAGGGGTATGCAACCACTTATTTGTACCATAGTACCCCCATCCCAGAGAGCCTGGTGGGATTAGTTTGACAATGCAGTCAACCTAGGAGGTTGTTTTAGCAAGATCACATTTCCCAAGGCAGATTAAAAAATGATTAAATGGCTATTGAAGAAATCGATTTGGGCTACTGAGGAAAGGAAATGACATGGGATGAGTCACGATGATGAGAGTGATGTCTTCCACACCTTCTCCAGTAGTTGCAGCTCCTGATTGGGCCCACACATATTTTTTGGGCATTTTTCATTAGTTTCTAGAGCTCTTTTTGGAGGCTCACGATTTCCTCAAGGAGGCACAAAAGTCAAAGAATTAAATTGTTATATTATTTATTGTGCCATGGGGACACCCAAAGGGTGTTAGTCAAACACTCCTTGGACCCACCATGTGCTTTCATTTATTTCTTGTTGAGTGGGTTACCTTTATTTGGGTGGTTTAGTCCACTTTGGTAAATTATGGGTATATTGATCCATGTGTTGTATGTTGAGCTCATCTTAACCATTGATTAGAACATTTCATATTTTAATCTTAGCCACTCATTTTGAAAGTGGTTAGGATTTGGTTATGATTGAGGTTCTCTCATTTCTATTTAAAGGACATAGCTTCTCATTTGTAAGGGGTCTTTGGCTCTTGGATCTGCATAATGGAAAGATTTTTTGTGGAGATTTTATGGATCTAATTTGCATCTGATGTTCTCAAATGGTGATTAGCTAGTATTAAGCTTCCTAGCATTGTGGAAATTCTCATGAGATCTATATTTTCGTGGCTATCATTGTTTTGTCTACAAGAGGGCGTTCTGGCTGGAGTGTTTTTGTAGGGGGACCTCAACTCGCTCGGTTGTCTTCGTCTTGGATCAGGGGGTTTTCATTAGTTTCATTGTGATCTATGATTACTTCATTTTACTATCTTGTAGCATTCAGTTTCTTTATCTTGTATTAGCAAATCTGATATGGTTGACGTTTTCTCATGCAGGGTAGGGGACACATTGGTGGCTTGGAGCTTGCATATGCCATAGAAATCACGGGGATCTTCCAGAATTGATCGGGATAGCAAAGATCAACACTTTTATAGAATTCTACAAGATTTTCTAGGTAAGATCGAACAGGTAAGTCTCTTCTTTTCAGATCTTATTCCATTGTACCTTTCTTTTCTTCAAACTTTTTCTGAAAACTCCTAAAGCACTAAAAACCCTAAAAATCAATAAACTTGGAATAGTTCGATATTTTGCCAAACCATTTCTTATTTTCATATATTTGTCCTCCTTTTCATCAAATCAACTGAAAAGCTGGTCAAATTCCTCACAGTTTGACCTAGATCTAATTTTTAAGTAGAAAACTACATAACCCCCCACTGAAAAATTGACCTGCTAGGGTTTTGAGTTTTTCTTAATTCTGACTTCATAGATGGATATATCGGGTCCCACACAACCTAAATCAATCCCAACATTTTCCAATTGCTTGACCATTTGACCTACATCTGAAAAATTGATTGAAACTGCCCTAGCGCCCTCACTGAAAATTAGACTTTTTGCGAAAGTGAGTTTTTCTGAAATTTGACAAGATAGACAGATAGATCAGGTCCCAAGCATTCCAGAACACCCCCAATACTGGGCTAGTTCTCTCCAATTTTCCCTAGATATGAAAAATTGGTTTTTAGCCTCCTAGCCCCCCTCATCAGATTTTGACTTTGCCAGATCTGATTTTTCTGCTGATTTTCTGATTTGGGCTTGTAGATCAGGTCACCTTGACCTGTTCTCTCCTTCAACACTAAGATTTTATCCTCCAGGTTACCCTAGAACTACATATCTATCCTCCTAAGCCCTAGCGCTAGCCTTCCATTGAGCTTGGTTTCCTGTACCTTAGCTTTTCCTGACCAACTACTTTCTGGGTTCGTAGATCAAGGTGTCTCCTAGGTGGGTTCTCTGAAACATTGGTTTACTGCTGTCTCCATTTCCCAATGTACATAAGGAACTGATCTCCTAGCTAGCACTTGCCCCATCTTGACCTCATTCTTACTCCTTTCGCCAACACCTACTGATAACTCAAGTCACTTATCCTTCACTGATTTTGTCCCCTTGGTACTAGGTAGTCCCAACTCTGTTCTTGATCACCCTGTCACAGTTACTTTTTCCAAGATAGTGGTCATCCCCACCAGTTTCTAGTACCTAAACCGTAAATCTAGGGTTTCCATTTACCTTGTACCTTAAGTACCCTGAAGCCCCATCTGATCTTCTTTTGGTGTCTAGGTCCGATCTCTCCTATTGGGAGTAGATCAAGGTCTCCCCCATTGTTGTCTTGGATTGGGATAACATAAAGTGAAGGCTTCCCTGATTGGAGTGACAACCATCCATTTGGAAGTCTTGGTAGTCATGGTTCCACCCCTTAGTTTTCTTACCCCTCTACCATCCATCCTGGATCCACCTCACGCAGGAAACTACAAGGCGGGTGATAACATTTTGGCACTGTTGCCGGGGAGGTAGAGGCCTACCTTGGTTCAACATACCTTACCTTTCCCTATGACATATCTTTTATTGGTGAATTACTTGTGTGTTTCACCTAGCGACTCCACCCTACGACTCCACTGAGGATTGTACCCAACATATTAATCTTAAATTCTTAGAGCATACCATAAATCATAATGAATTCAGATCTATTTTTGAAGCACTTGAAGGAAGTAACCACAAAAATGATTGAAACTAACATACAAATAAACAAAAGTAATAGATGGAGGTCAAAATATGGGTATGAGGATGATCTCGAGCATGATTATGGGTATGAATCTAGTTATCACAATCTTTATGATACCCACTAACTGCCTCACCCATGCAATAAAAATTTCCCGACCATCCTGAGTGGACTTGTAAGTCGACATGAACTTAGAAGTCATTCCCATTCAAAGCCTTATAGCTAAGTAACCATAATTATTAAAAGGCAATACAAACGGTCTCCTTTTGACTTTTCTGAAATATCGGGAGCACCTCATCCTATGCCAAATGATTACACTAGGAGGATGCCTCGGTTCAATGGAAATAAAGATATACCTATTGAAAGTCATCTGGACATTCTCTGGGTTTACATGGAATCTAGAGGTGCAGACAATGAAGATGTTTATATGAGAGCCTTAGGAGAATCCTTGCAAGGGGATGTTCAACTATGGTTTGATCATTTAGCACCAGGATCCGTCACTGGGTATGACATGTTCACAGATTTGTTAATTAATAGTTGGAGTAGGAACGCTGATGATTCTTTAGAGTGTGAATCTAGCAATGATTATAATCAATATATTGGTGAAGTGCTTTCTCTATTCAACCATTCCTCTCCTGATATGTTCCAAATTATGAGTGTGCCTGCAATCCATAAGAATGTTACAGAGTACTTCGAGAATAATGTTTCAAAACCTCATGCTGAAATTAAGAAGTATATCAATCAAATCATACGAGATACTCTGTTATTATTACCCGAAGCAGTCACAGAGCAAATCCTGGATTTGATCTAGGGAAGGGAACCTGATCACAATCAAGAAGCATCCATAGTGGAGCCTTCCATTTGTGAGTTTTCCAAAAAATCTACGGTGGGAGAGTTTGCAGACCCAACCACACCATCAGCATGGGGCCTAGGCTTAGGCTTCTCCACATCGTGGGTAGGCCTCGATGCCTCAGGGATAATCTCATACAAGATCCCAGATTGTGAATAAATAAAATACAATTATTGGGCCCTGACAATGGCTTATTCTTCATTTGTCACTCCTGAGGTGGATACGTCCTTAGATATGTAGGGCAACAGGGATTTAAGGAACCACTCTAGTAAGAAATCAGGAGGAATGGTGGCTTTTATAAGGCTCTTTTGCCTCCTCCACTCTTGGCTATGATCTGAGATGTGGGTATCCTTGTTCTACCTAAAGGTAGATAACAAGTCCATTCCAAAATCATATCGGATTGGAAGCTAAAAGTGGCTAAGGAATGCACTAGCCAAGTCCCAAAAAATAATGAAAGCAGTAGAAGGAAACTCAATGTACCATTTTGCCGTGATACTTGTTAAGGTTCTCTAGAACAGCCTCAACCTAACTAAATCTTCATTCAATGAATTCGAAGAACACCATAAATGAAATGTAGTGGCATGATCCCCAAGATCTTCACCAACTTTTCCTTCGAATTTAGGGATGTCCGATGGCAATTTGGTGGGAACAGGTGGCCACTAGGGGTCATGCCTCACCGGGTGATTCATCAACTTAGACAAATATTGTAAGTTTAACGTTGCCAGGAATGGAAGCTTGGGTTGAACCGGGGCACTAAAAGTGCTAGTCTAGGGATTAGAGGGACCTGCCCCGGAATTCCCATAGGTAAAGGTGGGGTTGTCCCCTATGACTGGTTGCGAAGTGGGTGGATTAATTTGGAACGGATTCCACCTGTAAGCCATAGGGTTGTGAGTGGGAGATGCAGTATAAGAGGTTCGGGCCGTCCTAATCGAAACTAGTGTTTGAAAAATAGGAGCAGGTATCCCTCTGCTAAACAATGAAAAGGGGGAGCTCATAAACGAGGCCGAGACCAGAGTTTGAAAACTTTTCCCATAAGAGGTTTCATTTCCAAACTGCACTCCTACATAATAAGGTGATGGGCCTACATATGGAGTGGATGGGGGAATGTGTCCCCCATTCCAAGGAAATCCTTAGACAAAAGCTGAGGATCCTACCGGACCACTCTGGGTAGTGTATGTGAAGGAGGAAGGAACAGTAGGTATATTAGGAATCCCAGTAACCATGTCACCAGAAGCACCTACTAGGATTGAGTGAACCGGCTGTTGGACCACCCAGCTCACTAGAGTCAAAGGCATAGAAGGTATGCTAGATCTAGGGGCACTCACCGATGGAGGTAATACCCCTTCATCCAGAACGACTGAGGTGAAAACAAAAGAACTTTCTCCCGCAGTAGACATAATCCTACCCATAGGGACACCTAAAATAGGTGAATCAAAAGGTCTAACCTGGACGATCACAGGATCGTTTAAGTCAGTCAAGGGTGTGTTAAAATTCCTTGCAAACTTGTCATTCTATAAGTATTCTATCTCAACTGTATCAAAATCAATACGGTTAGCTATAAGTGATGGTTCACCTGGAACTTCACTTACTCCTACCGGTTCAAATGAACCGTCCATGTCCAATCTTCGCCTTTGGGGTGGTGGTGGAGGTTCCAATGTGACGAGAGGAGGAAGTTTTTGCAATCTTCTTGACCTTCTTATAGGTTGGTCCTCCATGATTGAAAATTTAACAAATCAAACCCTAAGACTAGCTAAACACAGACAAAACCACAGAGCAAACACTACAAAATTTCCTAAAGCCTTAAACAGTCAACAAAGGTAAAAGATACACTTTCCTGAAGAAAACTGAAGAATGGTTACTTGGCGTCCTTGAAGTGGTTCTTAGGCACAAGCAGAGGAATCACCCACCGCCCTCCTACACTTTCAACATAGGTTATCTTCCAAGACCTTCCAAGGTGAACCAGAAATAGCCTTTCGGTTTACCTAGGTATGAGCCCTATATGTCAAGAGACTAAAGGATACCTTAGCTATACCAACAGTCTGGGGGGATAGTCACAAGCCTGAATCATATGCATGGGCAAAGTAGCTGAGCTTGAAAATCTGTCTAGGACAGAATCCCCAGATGCGTAAAAGGCCTGATTTATATTTCGATAAGGAATCATAGGGTTATCTCCTTAGTCCAATGCCTCCACGTGGCCTTGTGCTTAAATCCCTTTTGAGAGGAGCTTCCCATATATAATTGATAAGGACAAGGATTTACCTATCGAATAGTCCACTATGTCTTAATTTTAATACTTGTGGGAATTTTACACTTCCTATCCCACAAGTCTAGCCTAAGCTAGAAGGTGAATGGCCCTAAGAAATAAAAATTGCTAGTAAATTTTAATTATTGCCTTCATTTTAAAGGCTATTTCTTGCTCAGAAGGAAATGGAGTGATGAACTATGGTGTTTTTGACTCGATAAGAAATAAAAAAGTAAAGGTGTATTTTTTCAAAGCAAATTACCACTACTAAAGCAAAATTCTTTTTTTTTTTGTAAATATAAATTGATGAACAATGCAACGATAAAGAGAAACTAAGACAATATTTTTGTAGTTTCGAGATTATATTTTAAAACTGAAATGAAAACTACTTATGCACGAACAAATGCAAAAAGCTTGAAAATGTTTTTCTTTTCACTTTTTAAAATGTTCAAACACTACTATGCACCTAAAATGCACTAAACTTGAGTATACTTGGACCAAATCAACTGTATAAAGCAAGAAAATTGAAGTAAACAGATTAATAAGACCAAAAATCAACCAACAAGGGAAGACTTGGAACCCTAGCTTGGGCGGGTACAATGACAAGAAATCACTGAAAACACATAAAGGTAAGTGGTAAACAAATCACTATCTAATGATATACTAGGAAAAACATTTCCCAAAACCCTGATCACTGATTTGGACAAAAACACTTCAACCTATAACCCAAACAGGCAAACCTACTTCAAAATGCAAACAGAGACAATTGAAACAAAAGAAACTTAAGGGCTTTACAGGAAAGAACAAGGTGTGGCCACCAAGGTCATCAAACTAACAACACAGTGTTTATAAGGAGGGAAAAATAACAAACAAGAATCACAAAAGGACAGGGACAAGCAAACCCTAGCCCAAAAATCCCTATTTCAAGGCTTGTATGCGACTGTGTATAAGGGCAACTTGTGTACTATACGCGACTGTCCTAGAGATAAATCTACGTACGCAGGCCTCTGTACGCGACTGTGTATAAGAGAAACCCGCGTACAGGTACAAAATTTTCTCAAAAAGAAGGAAAATCCACAAGGCCTTCAAACACTATGGTAAGCATGAACCAGGACAAGATACCACACACAAACTCAAGGGAAAGACTGGTCAAGGGTAACGGAAATAACCTACAGCAATCTGGGCTCCCTAATGGATTTGCTAGTTCTATTTTTTAGGAATAAACACCTTATAACCAAAGGTCTGGGGTTACCAACGTACTCTTAAAACTTGCAGGAAATCAACTTTAAAGTATAGAAAGGAAACAGGAAGATAGGATGGACTCACCCGATTCACGACGGTTGATCCAAGCTTTGTCTTCTCCCGCTCTGTTTCTCCTCCAAATATTTCAGGGATGTTTCTCCTTCACCTATAAAGAGAAAATCCTCCAAGTGCAAGCTTATACATGTATATAGGACAAGTTAGATAAACAGCATATAGAGTTCTTAATCATAAATATTCATCCAACCATGATAAATGAAAGATATTCAACACACATTTAGAATAAGGATTCTCTTTATTAACAATAGTGAATGAGTTAAGGTTACAACCCAATGCCTGAAACAAGGACTCCTTTGCAACCAAAGGATTCTAAGTTCTACTGTTCCAAAGACTTCTGAATAGATACCACTAGCATAACTTTTCTCCCCAAGTATGATTCCTTAATCCCCTCCCCAAGGCCTTTATTTATACTTAGTGAAATAAGGCAGTTTCAAAGGTTGAGGAGGTTGAGATAGTCAAGATAGTTATTGTTTAGGGCTTAACAAATCTCAAATAATCGCGATTTATTACTTTTAATGTCAAGGGAAGGAATACGCGAGTATTGATTTTGGAAACCTGCATATGACATGCGAGTTTCTATAAGGAAAACTAGCATACAGATCTGTACGCGGGTTGCAATGACAAATACTCACGTACAGTACGCGACATGCTGTAGGAAAAGTCGCATATGTACACGGGTTGCTTATAGGAAAAGTCACGTACAACAATTGACATATTAAAAGGTAAAAATGGAAAGCTATATGGATAGTGAATTTATTTCATAACATGCCCATCTATAGTGTTTTAGGAAACCTTCAATCCATAAATGTCCTTTTGTGCGCCAACATCAGAAATGTCGGCACTCAGATGGAGAAGTGCCATTTGGGTTGATAACAAAAAGCCTTTAGAAGAGGAGCTCCATAGTCATTGCCTAATAGATGATAATTTGAGTCAGTATCCAACCTATCAGAATCTTGATTCAGACCTTGATCATATCACTGCAAAAGAAGAAAAGGTGGAAATTAATAAAACTTCCATTGAAGAGAAATCATGTGGTCATATTGTAGTTGAAGAAAATGTTTGTGAGGACAGAAATGAGCATAGTGATATTTTTCCTTATCAAATGAATGATGATGATAATTTATCCTCAGTTGAATGTAATGAACAATCTCAAGAAGAACAACCACGTGATGATGATATTCTAGTGAGCGAGCTTGACCTAGAACTTTCTTTGTCACATCTTTCTAACTGGAATTCGTGTCCAAATAATCATCAAGAGCCTCCAAGGAATGATTCTTGTAATGTTGTTGCTATTCCCCATCATACTTTTGGATGAGGTGATTTGGTCGAGGAGATTAATCATAGTGAGTCTAGTTCTAGGGATGTTAGTTTTAATTTTGCCAATTTCTCTAGCAAATGTCCCGCATCGCATGGAAGATTGGTGTTAACATATTTAGGTGATACAAATCAAGTCTGAATTTGTCAATCCACCCTCCCATCCCAGCTCTTGAAGTCCTTCTCTATGGTATCATGTGGTACAGATTCTAGAAAGTTCCAAATGGTAAATGGTAAAACATTTTATATCCTTTCATCCTGGGTGCATAATGTTTTCAACTTTGCTAATTTCTTTGATTGGGTGAATGAGAAGCTCTATAAAGACCAATTCCATATTTTCTCATTTTATAAACAACAAATGGGGTTAATCTCAATTTCTGGTTTAAAGATTTCTAATTTATCCCTATTTTGCTTCATCATTGATCATAATATGAGAATGATTGAGTATGCTGACCAAAAAGATGAGGGAAAAAATGATGGCCTTGGAGGGATGAATTATGTATCGTATTCTTTTCTTTCATCAAATTTAAACTTGCATAAATTTTATGATCCTATTGATCTATGGATGGAAGAAGTCTACAACAATCAATCTCAGCCCTGGCATGATTTCATTTCTCTTTATCCATATCTTTCATTGATTTTCAAACAACAAGTTACAATAGCTTCAACTTTCTTTCACATTAATTACAACCTATCTTTGACTTGTTGTATCATTAGCTATGAAGAAAGCTCAATAGATTGGTTCAACAAGTGGTTGCATTGGATTTATGATTTTACATAGCACTTACCTAATTGGTTAGGTTAGAGTAGATAGGATCTGAATAAGCCTTTCCTGGTAGTAGTATAGAATCTTGCTTTGTTGTTTGAAGCTCACCTTTGAAGCTCTTAGTGTAATTTTGTTATCCTGCAAAATAAAAATAAATAAAACATCAAAATTTTCTTGAAAGTTATGGTTATAGATTAGATTTATTTTCTGCTTTTCAGTTTCATGCATCTTTATTTTTAGTATTTTATATATTATCCTCATATTGTTCTAACCACCGGTCTGTGAGTTTGGTATAGCTCTGGACATGTTGCAGGTAGTCAGGTACATTCTTGGTAGCGATTGCAGAGCTGGATGGATTGATCGAGGATGCAAGAAGCAAAGTGCGAGGACCAGAGATTTTGAGGTTCTCAAGCACTCTTTTCAGCAGAGCGCTTGTCCCACCTGGAGCCAGATGTTATCACATATATAGTAGCCAGGCTACCATATTCCATTTTTCAGACATAATACATTTTTCAGCCAGATCTCTTACATATGAGATGTTGAGATGAGCATTTCTGATGGATCATTTTTGTATTAGTGGACTATTGTACTCTCCCATGCTAGGACTAAGTCCCATGACACTCATATTTGAGGACTGATATAGCTATTTATGTTATTTCAGAGCAGTAGTGGATGCCCAGTGATATATTAGTACTTTCTCATTGGATATATGGTGTTTCAGATGGATTATATTGCATGGATATGACTCAGTATTTTATATGGTGTTGTGGTTATTATTGCTCTTATATTGATTTATGTGACATATATTGACTTGTGTTATCATGATTTGGCGGTCATATTTATATGGACTTGGTTGTATATTATACTATGTATTGATGTCCTTACTCTAGCTTCGAAGTTATTGATCTATACTCATTGGTTTTACCCTTCTTAGGCAGAATAGAGGTAGTCATTTCCACCATTGTTTTGGCTTGCTAGTGTTGGATCCATTATTTCATTGTCTTCATCCATCCATTACCTTCCAGTTTAATTTTCAACCTGACTGACTTCTTAACTTGTGGCATGGAGGACCTGTTTCCCCGCTAGAACCTTTGTTGGACAAGCTTCCCTGTTTACATTGTGTCTCGACTCTGAGTTGGTGACAAAAATTGCTTATGGTAAGTTGGATAGTAGGCCTAAATCATTTTGGTCAGTTGTCTTGATGTTTGGCACTGTGTAAAATTCCCCCTAGTCACTTGAGATGTTGTTAGCTAAAACTGAAAGCTCATGTACTACTTTTATTGAAATATTAAATATGCGCCCATGGAAGATGAAAATTGTAAAACTTTGTTTCTTAACATAGGCAAAAAGGGAAAAGAGCAATGAAATGGTAAAGAAAAATACTCCTTGAAGAGTATAAGAAAAGGTCCAAAAAAGCAATGGTTAAAAAATGTTATATCAAAGGATTGCTGACATTATTAGAAATAAATATGGCCCGGATGAAAGCTGTGATTAGCTATGCTTTTAAGCACTGGTGAACTCCCAAAGGGTTTGTTGCCACCTAATACACACTTTATGACACAGGAAAGTATCCAACCCGCTTTGTGTGTCCTTGGGGGCAAGTTAGAGCTGGGGACCACTGTCACCACGGTCCACAACTCCTCTGTTTAGGCAAGATCCCAACAGAGCCAAGGGGGGTAGTCCCTACAGGAAAGCTATGTTCCAGATTTATTAATTAATTACAAATTTATTAAAGGGATCTTTTATTAAGATTTGTGAGGATAAGCCTTTATATTATCTAAGGAATGAAAAGCAGCATGCAAATGCAAAGACTTCCTTTTAATGACAAGTAGACCTTGAGATAAATAAACACCAGTGCCTATTACAAATGGAGTCTAAAATTATAACTTTACAGATTTACAACTGAAATTGAAATGTAAGTTAATTAAACCACAGTTTAGGTGTTATCCCAATTAAACAAGGTTACAATATGGCAAATGAATACTTATGAACAATATAAACAATAATAAATGAGTAGTTAACCAATATTAGTAGTATCCACAGTTGTAACAGATTGAATAATGGAACACTTGTCAAGCTATTACACAAGATCTCAGATTACTAAACCATGAATTAAAGATGCCACCACAAGAATTTGCAAAACTGAAAAGTGAAGAGCTTGCAAAAATAAAAGTGCTTGCAGCAAGGTGATAGCAATGACCTGTGTTTGTAGGATGTTTTGCAATGTCTCTTGGTTTATTTTAGTAAATTTTATTAAAGTTTTTCTTCTTGAAGTTTAGTTTTAGAACCGGTGGTGTGACTACCCCAATCTAGTACTTCTCAAGTCAAAGAGGGAATGTTGTTGCGCTCAAAAAAGTGGGAGCAAATCCCACCCGTAGCTCACAAGTCAAACCCCAATGGCCTGGTGCTCAACAAGGAGGACGTCAAAGCGCCTAGAGACCCCCCACGGTCTACAACCCCAAGTCGCCTCCGAGGTCACTGTTTTTAGTTGACAGCTTAAATGGCTAGATGGATGCCTATTAAACTAAGACTCCTCTATCCCCTGTCGTATCTCGCGAGTACCCCGAAGGGTGATAAACGAGTAGAGGAGCAGGAAATAGAGAAGCTTTTGTTGGTAAATTTTAGGGGTAAATTTTAAGTCTTGGTGGTTAATATGCAAGGTAAATTTTAAGCTGTCAACAAGATCAACCAAGCGGTATCCCTTATGGGAGGTGATGGTACTTGATCTTGGACTGAAAAAAAAAAAAATGTGTGATTGTAACAGAAAAAAGAAAAGTTGTCTTAATTAACTAAGCCCCCACTTCTCCTGCTTTTCATATCCAACTTGAAGTCCCTAAAGGGAGATGACAAGTGGATAGAGGATACATAGGATAGATGGGTTGTATGGTTACTTTTTAATAGAAAATAAAATTACTAAAACTTGAAAGAAATTCTAACTAGCTAAAGCAATGCTCAACCGCACAGCATTCTTTGTGACAGAGATGGTGGTCTGTCACAAAGATAGGTGGGTAAATAGGAAAAATAAAACAGATTATACTAACCTCACAACAATCTCTGTTACGGAGATGGTGGTCTGTAATAGAGATAGGTGGGTGAACAGAAAGTAAAACTAGAAAGGAAATATAACTAAATAAAACAGTAAACTAACCTCACAACAATCTCTGTGATAGAGATGGTAGTCTGTCACAAATATAGGTGGGTAAACTGCAAATAATAAACTAACTCTAAGCAACTACTTATACAAATTTACAATAGAGAAATACCCCAAAGAGAACTTCTCATTTGGGGTTTACAATGTAATAGAAGAGAGAGAAGAAGTGTAGTTTAGGGCCTCTTTTGGACCAAATTTTAGCTGGGTTTTTTCTGGCAAATTTAGGGCAGCATAACCCCCTCTTTCTGTGCAAAAACCCGCAAAAAATCAGCAACTTTACTTGCTAGAAATTACTGCAGAAAACTAAAACAGAAAGTTAGAAATAATTAGTGTAAAACCCAGAAATTTTACAGAAAAATCTGAACTTTAAAATTTTAAAAAATATGAAATTTCAGCAGTTAAAAATGAAAGTTTTGGGGCTGAAAACAGCATATAAACAGCAGAAATAAAAGTCTATACTAATATAATATGGATGGGGGCTCTAAAACAAGGGTTATATTCACTATACAGTGAATAAAACCCAGTTTTATGAAGGAAAACAGAAAATGGCCGAATTGAAATTTCGGAAAAATAAACACTTGGAGGAGCCCTTCTTGGCTTGGAAAACCTGTAAATAAACTTGAGAGAGATACAAATGTAAGCAAAGAGGTGAGTATCCAATAAACCTACCAAAATACTTTGATAAATCTTATTGAAAAAACTCACAAATAGAAGTAGAAATACTTTTACTTACAGATCCCTCCACAAAATACTTTGTGGAGAGCTATCTAAGCTAGTACAAATGCAATAAAAATACAATACAAGTTACCTCACCACAAGAATGCATGAGATGTAGAGTGACGGCACAAATTTCCTCCAAAGTATTCTTCTATTATGGCCCAACTAGGGAAAGAATATTACAATAGCATAAGAGTATGAAAGGAGAGTGGAGAAATATTCCGGCAGTATAACAATAGCATGAGAGATCATGTTAAATGAGGGAGCGAGACCCTCATTATATAGTTGAAGAAGACCCCAACCCCTTGAAGATCAACGACCAAGATTAGATGTAGATCTAGATTAGATCTCCACCAGTAGATCTAGGTATTTGACTTTGCATCTTCCTCAATCATTCTTCACCCTTAGATTACTTTTCAATCCATGGCTTAGATGCTTGATCCATGTCACAATAAAGCTTAACCCTTAGATCTAGGGTTTCCATGACTCAAGTGGGGCCTGCTTTGACTCAAATCTTTAATTTTATTATTTTTAATTTTATCTTTAATTTTTTAATCTTTTACTTTTTATTTTTATCTTTTTACTTTTAAATCTTTTAATCTTTGAAATCTTTTACTTTTACTTTTACTTTTTATCTTTTTTACTTTTAAATCTTTTAATATTTTATTTTCAAGTTTTAATCTTATATTTTTTATTTTTATGTTTTTATTTTTTATTTTTTAATCTTTTATTTTCTATTTTCTATTTTCTATTTTATTTTTTAATTTTTTAATTTTTGATCTTTAATTTTTTAATTTTTAATTTTTAATTTTTATCTTTTATTAAGACAAGAGGAGCACCCCACTTGGGAAATCTTCAAAAATTTATTTTGACCATGGGGGGGTTTATTTAAATGAAAATTAACTATGATTAGCCACCTCCCAAAATTAATTACCATGGCCTTATTTGATTTTTTCCTTCAAAATCAAATAATTTAATTTTTCACCTAGGGAAATTAATTAATTCCCTCGGAAAAATAGGCCTTGCTTAGCCAAAAATGGTCTATCTTCCCAAGTCCTTGTCAAAATGACATACGACTTGAACCAATGGCTTAGGGGGTGTCATAGCATTTTAATTTGCATTCATAGCCCCTATTACAAAATGCCAAGGTTCAAGAGATTACATTATTACATCAGAACCTAGTTAATTTGTTAGTTTTTCAACATTTAAGCTAGCATTATGTTAAGATATTTTCACTGAGAGAATAACAAGCACAACAA
The DNA here is from genome assembly GCA_001517045.1 of Pseudotsuga menziesii. Lineage (NCBI taxonomy): Eukaryota > Viridiplantae > Streptophyta > Pinopsida > Pinales > Pinaceae > Pseudotsuga > Pseudotsuga menziesii. The sequence continues at coordinate 119,309 of LPNX010181045.1, read as the reverse complement.
TATCATAAGCACATCACAAGAGACAAGAGACACAAAGAGTTTTCCTCGGAGAAACCATAAAGGAGAAAACCCCGCAACTTCCTCTAAGATAGTATCACCACAAGATGTGAAACCCAAAACAGTAAGATGTCCTCCCAACACAGCAGTAGCCTTCTGTCTTCTGTCAAGCCAAAGTATTTCCTTCTCCAAAGGTGTGCCACACTTGAGAGAGCAAGTGATGTATTCCACAAGTGATAAATAGAGAGACTCTCACTCTCTATTTATATTCATCCGTTCACTTAAGTTGCCATTTCACATGTAGGCTCGACCTAATAATTACTACTCGAGCCTACACCTTAATTAGTGTATAATAACTCAAGTGCCCCGAAACTGTGGGGACTTACCTAATGACTTGATATGGCTTGTTTACATTATTAACCCTCCCGATCGGAACATCGAGGTATGACAACATGACTCAAATGCATAATAGAAACATCCCGGAATAAACATCGGGTTACAATACATAAGATACATGAAAGAATACATTCCGAAGTTACATATACATCAACACTCCCTCTTAACTAGGAAGGTATTCTTTCGACACGATTTTCAGCACTGGTCTTCTTCTCTGCATCAACTGGATCATCTTCGTCTTCAAGTCATCTTCATCTTCAAGTCATCTGGATCTGGATCATCACTCGATCTGGATCATCATAGTACGTCATCACTGGATCTGGATCATTACTCGATCTGGATCATCATCACTGGACTGGATCTGGATCATCACTCAATCTGGATCACTACTGCTGGATCTGGATCTCTCGGAGTCATCATAACTGGATCTGGATCATAGCTCGATTTGGATCTCCACTGGTCATCATCATGTGTGTACTATCTCGTCATAGGAATTTCTACAGAGCCAGCCCTTTTTCATGCTGGTTGCAGGCCTACTCTCATGTAGGTCTTCGCCCAACACTTACATCTAACCTGCTCGTCAGAAAGGCACGCCCATCACTCACATCTGATCATGTAGTGAAATACAATCACATCAGAAAGGCCCAGCACTCACATTCACCAGCATGATAGGACATCACATCACTAACATCTGTGAAATGGCTCTACACTTATATCTGACCTACTCGTCAGAAGGGCACAATCCCATCCAGGCTGGAACCACATCTGCTCACAATGATGAAAGAACTCTGTTCTTTTCACCCAGGCTGGAACCACATCCACTCACAATGATGGAAGACTCTCATCCAGGTTGGAACCACATCCGCTCACAATGATGAGAGATTTTCTCACTTTCATCTAGGCTGGAACCATATCTGCTCACAATGATGAAAGACTCTCATCCAGGCTGGAACCATATCCGCTCACAATGATGAGAGATTTGTGCACTCACATCTGACCTGGTAGGAACTGAATCCTACACCCTCGTCAGAATGGCCCCCAGTCCCTGACTGAGCTACCTGGTAACTGAACAGGTGCCTCCACTCTCCCAGAGAGTGGCAGTTGCCCTTACATCTGTCCTACTCGACAGAATGGCCAGCACTCACATCTGTCATGGGAGGAACTTAATCCTTTAGCCATGACCAGAATGGCTCAGCCCTTACATCTGACCTGCTCGTCAGAATGGCTCTCTCAGTCCTTGACTGAGTGTTCCTGGTAACTGACTAGGTGCCTCCATTCCTCGAATGGCAGTTAGCACTCATATCTGACATGGAAGGAACTAAATCCTCTCACCATGACAGAATGGCTCAGCCCTTACATCTGAACTGCTCGTCAGAATGGCTTTGGGACTCATCACTTTCCCTTGGAGGGAACCTCGATCTGGAGAACACCAAGTCTCTCTCTAAAGTACTCGAACTTTAGCCTAGCCAATGGATTCGTCAATACATCATCTATCTGTTCCTCCGTCGCAATATAAAGGAGCTTCACTGCTCCTCTCTGCACCATATCCCTGATATAGTGATACTTGGTCTTGATATGCTTCGACTTGTCATGGAACACTCGATTCTCTGACAACTTCACGCAACTCTGGTTGTCACAATGTATACAAGTAGCATCCAACTGGAGATCAAATATATCAGACAGTAGCTTCCGTAGCCATACTGCCTCACAACTAGCTGAACAAGCTGCGACATGCTCTGCTTCAGCTGTACTCAGTGCCACACAGGATTGCTTCCTGCTAAACCAAGAGATCACACCTGATCCCATACTGAAGCAACACCCAGAAGTACTCTTCCTGTCGATGGCACTGCCTGCCCAATCTGAATCAACATAACCCTCTAGGTTAATCTTCTGATTCACATCATACTTGAGCACATAATCAACTGTACCCTTTAGGTACCTCAGAATATGCTTTGCAGCAATCAAGTGAACACTTCTTCGATCTGTCAAGTACTAGCTCAAGGTGTTCACAGCAAAGAAAATATCTGGTCTCGTGTTCGTCAGGTACATCAATGACCCAATCATCTGACGATACATCGTAGCATCAACTGACTCTGACGAAGCATCACTCAATAGCTTTAGGTTCGATGCCATAGGTGTAGCCATAGCCTT